>JAJJHQ010002564.1:0-33506 GCA_021223825.1 Drosophila ironensis
AAAATTCCCCAACTTTGCGATTTAATTTCTACTCAAAATTCAAATTTGGCGGGCATCTGAAATGTTCTCTGCATAACAATCTAGTATTAAATTCAACCCTGAACATAATACAGACTTATCAATGTTCTGAACCTAATGTCCCAGCCCGCGAGTACGCTACAAGTTTTAAAAATTGCATCTCATTAACACTGATTCGGCGGCAAAAATACCTCAAATAGCTCGTGGTGAGATCCTTCATCGATGGTAAACATTGCGATCATGCTCTCGCAAGGTTTGGGGAACCCATTTATCGCAACTTTGGATGCTAATATCTCAGCCAATACTGCTCTGATCCTGGAATGCCGTACCTCTAGGAATTCGTGGAAAATTGTCTATCGAAAAGATTGCCCGGAGATCGGAATGCCATACCTTCCCGAAATCTACTCATCGAGGACCATCGCTTGGCATCAAAACCTGGCAACCCAAAAACCGACCAGATTTTTGCAAATTTGGTAACATCACAGTTTTTGCAGATATCGTCGAAAAATATTTTGGCGGGAATCGGAAAAGTTGGGATGCCGATCGATAGACAATCTTTCCACGAATCCCTAGAGGTACGGCATTCCAGGAGCGGAGTCGTATTGGACGTGATATTTCCACGTGATTTTCAGAGAAATTTGCAAGACGATAAAAGGCCAAAATTCACCTTTTTTGGCCAACTTTGGCAGTTCATAACTAAAATATCCGGTAGCGAATTGAAAAAGTAGTAATGAGGACCGATAACTAGACTCCACACAAAGGGATTAAGGTACGGTTCGCTGCATGATTAACAGCTTGAAAGCAATTCAATTTATAGACAAAAGCAAGATACCTACGGTCATCAACGCATTAATTAACAAAATTTAAAATATTTTAATCGATAATCCTAGCTGTCACTGGTGCTTTATGAAGACTTGGTCACACTGCGACGCATGCCATACCTACAAATTTTTGACAATTGGCTTGTATATCCTTGCCGAGTGGCGTGTACTTAAAAGCATGGAGAATAAAACCCCAATGTCGATTCTGTACAGGTGCATGGAGAATAAAACCCCAGTGTCACTTCTGCACGAAATTTGTGCAAAAATCAGAGCCGAAATGCCCACGTACAAATACAGTGAGGGCCACAATGGCGGCTTTGTGTGCAAATTAACACTGATGGAGGTGAGGGCCTTTGGAAATGGTAAGTGTATTCGATGCACTTTGAATTACATATGTACGTACCTTACTTTTCATTCGCCGTTTGCCCTCAGGCCGTACGAAGCGATATGCCAGGCAGATGGCGGCCCACAATGCCTTACGCCTGGTAGAGGAGCTGCCCGAAACCAGATTCGTGCTGACGCAGATGGAGAACGGTCCGGGGCTGTGCATTCCGGAGGAGATGATGGAGCAGCTGAACAACTTGAACCTGGACTTGCCGCAGGTGCTGCACGAGTTCTGCGTGCGCCACGACAAGCCGCTGCCCACCATTGACATCGTGGAGAAGAGCAGCTCCCCCAAATTCGTCGCCCGCTGCCGCGTGGGCAGGATAAAGCGGTTTGGCAGGTCGGACGATGAGAAGGACGCCCGCCAGCGGGCGGCCATCGAGATGCTGGCCGTGTTAGGGGGGTACGCGAAATAATGAGTGGCGTCGAAGATCTACGACAGGATACAACATTATTTTGCTAATATGTTCAGATAATGCACAACCTGTTCGTAACTTAAGCTCTATGTTAGTTTTGACGAGAGGTTCATGTTAACTATTTGCACTATAGCTCAAGCAGAAATATTTCGAAATATATCCACAATTACACATGCCTCTAAAAAAACTATTTGGTGTCTTAATTGCAAGTGGAAACCAAGAACCGGGTGTTTGCCTGTAAGGAAAAAAGCTCTGGCAGCTTGGAATTCAGTGGACAGGCTCGGCGGTAAGCTGCTTCTTGTCTGTTTTCAGTTTCCTAAGCGCCTGATTGCGTATTGACAATCACATGAACGGCAACCAGACGACGCAGAGGGGGATGCAACGGACCTGAACGCGCGTTTGCAGACATAAAGAAATAAAGACATATAGGGCAGTGTAATGCCCAGACAGACAGACAGACTCAAGCCTGCAAATGCAGTCGCTTTTCTCCATTCGAAGCGCCTGCAAGCCCTGTGGTCCTAAACCTGCATCACACTTGCTACCCCATTACCTACTACGATGCTCTGCCCCCTGGCGGACCCCTTTTCGGCCCATTTGGCCAAGTCCGCATGGAGGATGAGAAGGACGTCGTCGTCAGCGTCGAACTCATTTGAGAACTATTTCAATAAGCGTTATGCACGCATTGTCCTTCACCCTGTTTTCTCGACTGCCATTGTATGTAGATTGGAACTTGGGTGTGAGTGCCACCACGTTGCAGCTTCCTCTCCTCTCCTCTCTGCTCTACTCTCCTCTTCGTTTCCCTTGCCACTTCCCCTTAAAGGAAAGAACAGAAATGTGGGCTTTCAAAATACATGTACTCCTTCTTGGCAAAGATTTTATAATGACAAATGATAAGTGATACAAAAAAAATATGAAAAGCTTTTGCAATTTGTATGTTTCCACTTGATTAAGCCGGGCTAAGAGTGATTTCAAAAGTAATATTTGAGATATTGGAAAACCAAAAACAAGGGAATTTCCTTATTAATTCGTAAATATCCTTGTGAATAATTAAGCAAGCGTGTGGGTAGGGATACTGCTTAACAGGATAATTGCATTTTTCAATATGCTGGGGAAAGGGTACCGCGTATTTGTCAGATATTGCATCTTTCTTGTGTGGACAACCCTTCCGCCCGTCTTCTTTTCGCAGCAATGTCATTGTTGTTGCCTACAAGCAATTTGCGGCGTTTTACATTTTGCATTTTGCGATTCTCATTTTGATTTTGATTTCGGTTGCAGTCGGCGCTGGCGTCGCAGCTTCCTGTTTCCCCTGCACGGTGTGTGTGTGTGTGTGTGAGTGTGTGTGTGTGTGTGTGTGTGTGAGAGCATCCTTTTGTTGATTATCATCTCTGTCTCTGTCACTCATTGTGTGCTACCTTTCGTTTACCGCCTGTGCATCCACATCTCTCCGTCGCCATGGCAAGCCCATTTTCCTTCTAGTTTTCCGTTTACTCTAGTTTTTTTTTTTTTTGCCCGCCTTAACCCTTGAGCAGTGCGACAATCGGGGCAAGTCCATGCCACTTGGAGAAAATCCAAAATCAAAGCCCACAATTTAAGCTTTACCAGTGACTTCCCGACATGCACACACAATTATGATGCAAACAAAACAAGAGAACAAGAGCTTTTTCGGGTACAGGGCCCTCTGTCCTGCCTCTGTCCGGGGTTAAGCATGTGCTCCGCCTTGACTGGGCCACCTTGCGCCAATTATTGCTGCCTTGTGACGCGACTTTTCAGCTTTCGGCCTTTCATTTCTGGCCCCATCCCATCTCCCATCTGCCATCGGACAAATGCCAGCAATGTGCCCGAGACCACGTTCGCCGGTCCACGGAGGCATCTTCCGCGGACTACACGGGGCTATCGGGCTTTAACGTTTTATGCGCTCCGGCTCTGCTGAAAGCGCAGGAAAACGGAATAAGCTCTGAACGGGGAAAATGCCCGAAAGTCGGCTCCGCAGACAGACTCATCCCCAATTTCCATATTTTTTTCCTCCCTGTCCGCGCCGAGTCAGCTATATTTCGGTAAGTAGGTCACTGGCAGTGTCACACTTAGACGAGGGTGGCTTTTAAAGTTCGGTGAGTTTGCTGATGGAAGTGCTATACACTTGTGTTTTAAGAGGTCATGTTTTCGGGGAATCTCCTATTGTTTGGGAGCTTTCAATTGAGTCATTCTTGCATGTTTATATATTTACTTGCATGTTAGCAAGGATCCTAGCTAGTCATTTCCTGCGACTTTCCTTTGTAACTATAAAAGCATTTGCTAATTTTCTATGTGTATTGCCAAAGTGAAGGACTTTTTCAGCTTTCCCTTTAGCCGGGTATCGGTTCCTTTAACTTAGCTTTCCCTTAACTTCGTTTTTTCTCGCCCAAGTGCAGTGTACAATGAACAAGTTCACATTTTGGATCACTGCACTTTGGAGGAACAGAGGCTATGCACACAAGGACCTGAATCCTTGGGACTCCCCTTAATTGGATACTCTTGCCACCGCCACCGCCACCGAGCACGGGGCATGTCATAAGGGGACACAAAAAATGTATACATATTTACACTAAAATATATTACTGAACAAGCCCAGAGACGAAGGGAGAAACGTTTGGCAAAATTGCCGTGAAAGAGTTTTCAAAGGAATTCTCGCAGTCACGCTGCTTGAAGTCTCGCTTCCAACTTTGGATGGCCGTTGTTTGTTGTTTCTTTAGCCCTCGGTGCACGGAGAGAAATTTTAGAGCATCTCAGCTTAATGGCCTGCCAACCGCATATTCCTTGTGTGGATATTGCTGTAGCATGTTCCTTGCCGCTTATTGTCGGTCTGCTGTTGTTGTCCTTCCCTCATAAAAAACCACATCTTATCCACGTCCCGACGTCGTCCTTTGCCATTTGCACGCCCATGGACCCGTTCAGTCACCCGTTTTTGCTACGTTCACTGCTCCTCGGCTCAGACTTTCAGACTTTCAGACTTTGGCCACAAAAATGCCTTGACGCAGCATGTTCCACATTCGCCATCCGCCATCCGCCAGCCGCCAACCGCCGTTCACAGGGCGCCGTATTCCGTATTCCGTATTCCGTAAGGCAGGGCGTAGATTAGCCCTTCCTAGCGGCAGGCATAGATCTCTCAAAGGTTGCACCCAATTAATATGCCCTGCAGAGCTCCAAGCCCTCGATAGGGTATCTGAGAAACTAAGTTAAATTATATTCCTGAATTTACAAATGTTGCTGATAAGTCTAAATATCTTTCGACTTCACATTGATAGAGATTCAAATATCCCCGGTTGGTTGAAGGTAGTGGTTACAGGGTAGGCGGAGGGCTGCACTTTCATTTCCATGAGGCCCTTTCTTCTGCCTTGAATGATTAAATCAATAGTTTGCGATGCACACTGTACATATACTCGTACTCATCCCAGGATTCGTTCGGTTCAGCTCGCTTTCAGTTTGCGTTTGGCTGCCATTGTCAATGTGCTCGGCAGGGCCAGAGACATGTTTCGTAACTTTAGTTGTTTAATGCACTTTTGCCTTGTGACTGGCATTTTTGAGGCACCCACAACCCACAACCCGCCGCCCACTGCCCGCCCGCTCGCCACCAAAAAACGCCACCGGAATCTCAGTGGCTTGCATATCTGATGAACATGCATAATAATTGAAATGCATTCAGAAAGTTTTTGTCAGCGAGGCGTTGGCAGTGCATACCCGATCAGGATTTCTGCTTTGCAGGAATTGTTAATCGAGCGTGACGGGTTGCCAAAATGTAAATGGATTTCCACCAGAAGGCGTCCAACAAACTCGCCTTAATCCACAACCAAGGCCGGTCGTGAGGCTGCAGCGGCCTCTTTGCCTTTGGGAACTTCCTTTTCTGGCAGGCAAAGGAAGCTGATATGAACCCAAGGCCAAGACAATTGCCAACTAATTAGGCCACGGACTGCTCTCATAATCCTTCCAAAAACGTCATCCTTCGCAACTTCTGACAGAGGATTGCAGCTGTCGGGCATGGCAGCCATAATAATCACCAGTCCTGGGCACTGCGAGTAAACAGGGGACAGTAACGCAAGTTGCAGCCAAATGCAGGGTTTTCAGCAGTATTTAATGGCATTCACAATGTTTTAAGCTATCCAAAATTGTACTCAACTCATGGGTAATGTTTTCTAATCATTTTTTGCAGTGCCGCTTTAGGTGCCATCATGGTTTCTTCCAATTACAATTATATCACTCATACGCCGGGAGGGCTGACAGCGTTCTTGTCATGCGGGCTGGCGGGTCTGCCGTTTGCTTGACTTTAGTTGTCCTGTTGGCCAGTTAGTCGGTCGGTCAGACATTCGTTCAGCTTGCCAGGCGGTGGTGGTGGCGATGGTGGAAAAATCAGAGAAACGGCAGCAGTGACTTTTACAGCAGTTTGCTTTCCTCGCCCTCGGTTATCGCTCCTTCACGGACTGGCAATTCAACCGACAACTGGACTAAATTGCCGGTTCTTGTTCCTCTGGATTTCAGGCGCCCCCTTTGCCCTTTGACCTTTGGCTACGGCCACGGCTACGGCTACAGCACTGGGGCGATTACTCATTATTCAATCTGGCTGCTAAATGCTTTAATTACGTTTGTTTTGCCAATTAAAAACACCACGTAACTCGCAACGAAACGCAGCTCGGGCTTGCGGGTCTGAGTTCAGAGGTTGCGTTCATTGACCCGCTTCCGCTCCCGCTCCCGCTCCGCTTGACCTGCCACAGCGGGAACAAGATGAACGCTCTCCAGGCACGCAGGTGGCGGCGGGGCTTCCTTGCCAAATCTTTTCGGCAACTCGTCAACAATTGCGTGTTGACGCAGGCCCGCTCCTTGGGTCGCACGACCTCCCTGCGCTCGCACATTTCACGCACTCTTTGTGTTGTTTACGATAAAGCGCGGGAAAACCTTTGAAGGCCCCACCGAAACAACTTCATTACAAAACAGAGAAAACCGAGAAAACAGAGAAAAAATCCCGCCAACATCACAAACAATTAAGCCTTCCCATGGCTGCAGATGATGCCTTGAAAGTCAAAGGGAAAATTGAACATGGAAAGCATATTTTGAAGATAATAAGGCTCACACAAATTCCATTTATTGTTGGAATTTTCCCTGGTGTAGTTTGTGGACTGATTTTCGCTGTTTTGGCGTGGGCCGGGAGCCGAGATTTATTCAATTTAATTTGGCATCGGCATCGGCATCGGCGTCAATGGCGAACGGCAAACGGCGAATGGTGAATGGTGAATGGGCGGAGTCCTGGCAGCGGAAGCGGCACCACCAGAAGGGGCCGCCATGTGATTAAAAATTGTTTACCAAGTTCATTGACATTGAGCGGAGGCCTGACGGAAGCCATTTAGCTCCTCCCGGGTGGGGTCGGCTGCCTAGCAATCCGCCGATAAAAGGGGTGGCCATGGCTTGGAATCTGCCTTCCCTTGGAGGCAGATAAAGGACGAGAGGAGCCACTTAAGTGGGCTAGGCAACTGCAATTACAGCGCCATTCAGTTTTTATAACTTTTCGCCAATCAATAACTGCGGGATGTATGTATTTGAAAAGTTTACCAATGCAGGCGATAGCTTATCCAGCTCGATTCACATAAGCCCATGTTTTTTAGCAGCCGCCGGCATGCTCCTGGAACATCATTTACCTTTCAATCTACCCGTGTCCTGTGTCCCGTGTGCCGTGTCCTGTTTGCCGTGTCCCTGGGCCATTCGAGAAGAGCGCGCCTTGAACTGGCCCGCGTAATTCGCGTCGCTTGTCACTGGCTCATCTGGGGGCATCAATTATGCACCGGCGAAACCCATTAACCATTAGCAGTGGCCACCGCTTGGGTCCTGGGAAGATTCAAGCCAGCTGCATATGCCGTTGCTGAGGCTTGTTGCCAGGATAATGGCAATAGGCAAAACCGCCAGAAGGGGGATGATTTATGCAGAAATTGCCGGCTGCGATGGCTGCGGATGGCTGCGATGGCTGCAATGGCGAGCCCACAACGAGCCGCCCACAAAGCCATGTTATTCTCCATTACTCATACGCCCCGGGTGCCCGGCCGGCCGTACAGGAGGCAACAGCTGCGTCGGCTCCGAAACCAGAGCTGCAAGCAGTAACCGAAACCGATCGAACTTAAGCGGAACAATGTCTAATTATGACAACCATCGCTCGGGGGGAGTGTCCGCTGAAATTGGAGCCCGAAGTGCTTGCCGCATCCGGCTAATGGCATCGCGTTGCGGCCTGGACTGGACTGAGCTGAGCTGAGCTGAGCTGGCTATTAATCAGCCAATTGGCGATGCAATCGATTACGAAAATCCGCATCGCCTTTACAGGTTTTCGGAGGAGATGTGACAGGGCATTCGCAAGTTGGTAGGCCGGCCGCACTCCGTCCATTACGCCGCCCCCTGTCATATTTCCGTGCGCGGTTCATATTTTTATTTGTGCAACAAATCTTGACGGCCGCAGGACACCAGCGGCAGTGGCTTCCTTTAGCCCATTGGGATCCAGTGCTCTGCCAGCGATAAATATCAAATGCGAACGCTGGCCAGGGAGCAGTTGACCCAGTTTAGCGGCTTACGGAATAATTCATTATGTATTTTGCTAGCCATTGTCACTTAATTTAAGTGGGCTCTCCTTCACCCCCAAAATAAGAGCCCAGAGAAACAGAAACACACAAAATAAAACCACATTGCCTACTTTCGGTGTTGCGGGCAATTTGCTTCTAAACTAATTGTCCACGTCTTGGCATTGGAATCGATCAAGCGTCTAAATCCAACCCCCTTGGCGACCCCTGCTACCCCTGCGACCCCTGCGACCCCTGCGGCTTCCGCTGCTTCTGCTGCTGGCCATTGTACGAGTGTATATTGTTGCTGCTGGGTGCCTTTGTGTTTTGTGTTTAAGTGAAATGGTTTATTTGCGTTACTTTTATGGGCTTCTTTTGTCGTTGACATCAATTTGTTTGCCGACGGGGAAATTCGGGAAAATGGGAAACAGCGGAGGGAGACATGGTGGGTAGCTTAACGGTTTAGGGGGCTGGGGTCCCATCGAACTCCCATCGCATCCAATTAACCTTGTGGCCTGATCGAAATGCAGCTGGCGAGTGCCCCCGACTTTCTGCCGTCACTTTGTACTTGCTAAATCAGTTTTGCCCCTAATATGAGGTCCTGTGCCAGGTGGCTGCTCCGTTCCTGTCCTGTCAGCTGCCGGTCAGCAGCCATGTCTGGCATGTCCTTCGGAGGCCTGGTCCTGGTCCTTGTCCTGGTCCTGCTCCTGGTCCTGCCCTCTCCATCCGCCTGGGCCTTTAAGCCTCACGTGCGTGACAGGACTTCAGCCGAGTTGACTAACTTGCAGACTTTTTTCTATGTCCTTCGGCGAGGCATACCCTTTGCCAGGGGTCTTTTCAATTCGCAAAGAATTTGGAGTTTTTCCGGAAAACCCTAAACAATATACTCGTACACCAAGATGGGCAGACAAAAATAAGACAATGATTTATCCATATTTATGCGAATAATGATTGCCGTATCCCCCCGATTGCCTTACAATTTTGCGATTGGGCCTGCGAGTAATGTTTGCAATGGACATTCGTGAAGTTGACAACATATCCGGAGATTTTCCAAAGGGGAACCGAAAGAAAGCACGTTTCTGCCTCTCCCTGGGTATTGAGGTCAGGTACACAGTGCGCACAAGGCCAAAAATAGTAAAACTTCCTGTCGCCTCGTACCAAGAAGAGATAGACGCTGAATGTACAAAGGACGGCGTTCCTGGGGATTACGCGGGTCTCCTGCTGGAAGCACAGAACCTCCCCCTAAAGACTCGTAACGTATTCATCAAACGCCAATCCAAGTTGACCCAATTTCGGCAGCCCGCCAGCCTTTTTCTACCCGCTTCTCAAAGGGAACAGGGGTATGTTGAACTCGTTCGAGTGTGTGTAACAGGGAGCAGGGAGCAGGGAGCACGGAGCTTTTTCGACCCCATAGAGTATACCTAGTTTGTTGAACGCCTAGATCTTGGTGACTATAATGGATCAGCTCAGGAAAACTTTGTCCCCTGATTCACCCGATTCTGATGTGATATTGGTAGAGTTTATAAATCTAAAAACCAGTAGGACACTGAGTACCGGGTATTTATAGTCCTGGTACTCGACTATATACATTTTTACATGTTTTTTTTTGGCTGTGTGCGCGTAGTCAACCCAAAACGCATTCACGTGAACGATTGACCTGTAAGCCAGAGCCAAAGTTGGAGCCGGAGACGGAGTCGGAGACGGAGTCGCAGTCCTTTTTTGTTTTGCAGGAGCAGCAGGAGCGGGCGCTGTCCTTGAGCCTGTTTGTATGCCCTTCGAAAGGGGAAGGCGGTGGGTGGATGGGTGGATGGGTGTCCCTGTCCAAGATATTCCAAGCTGAATAATTTATTTATGTTTTCTTGCTGGTTGTTTGCGGGCTGTTGCCTGCTGTTGATGTTCACCTGCCACTTCCAAAAAGTTCCCGGGGCAAACAATACACCAAGGACCCTGGAGAACACACTGCACTTGTAGCCTTAGCCGTTGCCGTTGCCGTTGCCGTTGCCGTGCAGGTGTAAGCGTACTGGGACAGGCCCAAAGTTGGGTTCCCCGTTGGCCAAATCCCTGGCAGCAAATCAATGGCGGTCAAACTTAAAACCCCCTTGAGTTACGGTGCGACTTTGGCTCGGTTATTATTGACTCGATGGGGGGATATTCCGCCCCAGCCAGTGGACAATGTGGCAGGATCTGGTCTGAGTGGTCTGAGTGTGGCACCCATTCGCCTAATTGCCCCAAAAACAGTGTGGCCACCCCGAAATAGCCAAAATGGCAATGAAAACTGATGCCTAATTGCCCTAAAGCCCAATGAGTGCGCACAATTCCGGCGGGGTGGGTGGCCTGGCAGGCGAGGTGGCAAGGGGTCAGTCCAATCCAAGCTAATAAACCTATTATGTCTAATTTATTTCCATGTGGCCATCATATTTAGCAGGGAATGAAACCGATTACACATAACGTTCCGGTGTCTGTTTTGGTTTAACCAGGCGCTACGGTTTGGGTTTCCATTGAGACTACTGGCCATAAAAACTCGCATTTTAACTTGGTTTTTTATAGACAAGGATATATTTTTTGTGTAATTAACAGAAACATGATGGGCATGTTGCTTTTTTGTCTAATTTCAATGACATTTCCATGACCTGCGCTTGCATTAATTGAGCATGTCATCGGTTTTCTGTTTTCTGATGGACTTTTAAGTGCCCCTTGTCGTGGCTAATTGCCCCATTTCATTTGAATGCATTATTCACTGCCCAGGCCTTGTTCCTTTTTTATTTTTTATTTTTTATTTTCTTCCAAATACTCGTAGTTCAGACTGACTCGGATCCTGATTCAGATACGAATTCCGGCTGCACATTTCTATTCATTTCAATTGCACTCATTCACGGAGTAAGCAAAATTAAAGTACGTGACCCTTTTGCTATGCGCTGCAATTTTTATTGAGTGCTACGGCGGCGACTGCGACTGCGACTGCGACTGCAACTGCAACTGCGACTTGGCCACACAAAAAAAATACACAAAAAAGCGCAGCCAGTGGAAATGGTAGCCAGGAGGGCGGCTGGTTAAAAACGAATAGAGGGGAAAAGTGACCGGTCCAGGTGGAAGTCCAATGGCTGAGAGCGTGCGGCCTTGCGGGCATTGCACATTTCTGTATAAAATATTAATTAACCCGATATTCATTAAAATGACGCCGCCTCGTTAGGGTTAATGGCGCCAGTGGCCCCCAGTCGGTTGCCGCCACAGTTCGCCGTAATTATAGGGGGCGGACATCAAAGGGTCGCAGGGTTGCAGGGCGCTGGGCGCATGGGTGCTATGTAGGTCAATCATCCCTGGACCGGGGGTCTCCGGGGATCTCTGGCGCTGCGGCTCTCTGGTTCCGGAATGCAAGCCAAGCCACTGACGCCGCCCAAACCACTTTAAACTTAAACGCACATCCGCACACACACTCGAAAGGGATAAAAAGGATGCCTCCTTTTTAGCGGCGACAATCATCGAAATGAGTTGAGCAGACAGGCCGCACACAACCGCTGGATACAACACACAACACACAACACACAAAACACAACAACACATGTGAAAGCATGGAAAAAGGGCACCAAAGTAGCTATCCAAAGTGGGGGAGGTGTGACATCTAAAACGAATGAGAAAGGACCAAGTCTGAGGCTTAGCACATGCTACATAATATCCCGTGAATACGTGCTAGCTTTCCGACCGTGCTAGCTTTCCTCCCTCTCCCTCTCCCTCTCCCCCGGCCCGTCATTGGCATTCAAAATGTTGCCAGGTCGGGAATTGATCCATTACCTGGCTGCTTACCCAGGTAAGCTAAGACCACACTGAGACTGAACGGGCAGCTGGGAGGACAACAATTGAATATACTCATTTTCCAATGGATATTGCCCCAGTGGTAATTGGTTGCCCTTTTATTCTGCTGTCAGAAACATTGTACTGGCCAAATAAACATGATTAATTCCTCCTACACCTTCGATTGCTTCCTAATCGATTTTGACTTTCTGACGGTGTAGAGTGCTACTCCGCTCTATCCATATGCAAACAGCAACAATGGCAACGAAAACGCTAACAACAACGCCAAGTTTCGAGCGTTGGTCCGTGTTGACTTTTGTGAAAGGTGTGACAATATTTACAATGTCTTGTTAATTGAATTTAATGCGTCCTGCATGTATCCATGTGTGTATCCCTGTCTGCCTCGTTCGAACGCCAAGCGGCGGCAACAAAAGTTAATTCAAATTATTAATGGGCGATTTGCGAACACTTTGCGCTCGAATGCCGACTATGAAATTTCTATCGTTGCCATCGCATCATGCGCTTGATTAGGCCGCCAAGCTCACCCGCCCGCCGCCGTTTGTATTTCGGCAGCGAGTGTTCTGTAAGCCGGGCTTTCAGGAAGCGGAGTCCTTCGGCGAAACGGCTCGCCTTGAAGTCCCGCGGCGCCGAAATAACACGCACATCTGTAATTGCCCAGCCACTCGAAGTCGAACAGGATGTGCCAAGTGTTGTTGTTCAGCCAAAAGCGATTGAACGTCCGCCCATTGAACAACCAAGAGTTTTGCTATAATGTCCCAGAGTTGAAGGCAAATAAGGGGAATTTCCTTGAGTCAGATGTAGAGTAGATGTAGACTAAAAAGAGCTTTTGTATGCTGGGGGCTCTGTCAAATACCTGCTGAAAATTAAGGACTCCATTTTTGTAGGTATTCCACATATATGATTAAATTAATTAATATTGTTCATTTTTCCAGTTTTTTTTCCAACCATTTTTTATTAAGCCAATAACAATTTCTTACTCAATAGGCGGTCAAATTTGGAACTACTCATGTAATTAGTGTACTATCTACATCATAGAGCATTGGCCACCCACCGCTAGATGGCGCCAGCACACGCTACGCGGCGTATGAGTAATGCAAAAAATTGCAGCACAAGAAGTGATACTAGGGGGCTAACACATTGAACCTGCCTGCATTCTCCAAATGCCGCAGTCATGAATAACGCCACAACGACATAAATGTTGTCCCCGGTGCGAATATGTACGTGATAAGGAGATTTGAGGCACGTTGTCTCTTCTGCGCCATTCGAAGCTGAGTGCCGGGCTCTTAACGATTTCAAATTGGCTTAAAGTGCCACTGGAGATGAGTGGAAACGGAAAGGCAATTTGGGTTACCGCGCGGGTGCCGGGCGTGCGATAGCGCCGACCCCTCGAGTCCTAATCGATTGCCTGATTAGCGAATTTTGACGATCTGATCGGAAGTTGGCCCCCGAAACGCTGCGACAGTTGCCACAAGTGGGCCATAAATACTTGATGCTAAGTTGGGAGCGGAAGCGGAAGCGAGTAGCTTATACTCTTCCGCTCAACCCACTAATTGATTTTATAGGGGAGGCAGTAAAAATAGGGACCCAAGCCTAGGAATGGCATCGACCGGGAGTCGGCAATAAATACGGAATTTGTTTTGAAAAAACATCCAACTATATTGACCCATAGTCAGCTGCCATTAGAAATCGCAAAATAGGTTTGAAAATTGCACTAATTATCGATTTATGGCCACCTTCTTTGATTGCCCCGATCGCCCGGCATTACAAAAAGAAAAGACGGCAAATTTTGATAGCAAATGTAAGTGATTACTCAACTGATTATGGGAACCTCCATAAATGACTGCGAATGCGTGGCCTTGAAAAGCGAATCGGGGGAATTCATTTTTTATACCACTACCAGAGGCTACCAGAACTTTCCCTGACCAGTGTAAACAATTTCTTTTTGTCTTCTCGGTTTATTTTTCACAAACTTAAGGTCTTGGCACAATAATGTATGTACAATACTTGGATGCCTTGTTTTTCTGTTCACAATTCGTCTCTTCGTCACTAAGAACTATTCAAAAAAATTACTTAAAATAAATCACAGTAGATTTAAATATGTTTTTCTGTTTTTTGGGATTACATTTTGCTGGCTTTTACACATAAATACAAATAAATACACACACGCATGCGCAGAGGCACAACTAAATAAATTACTACAAATAGACAAAAAAATAATGGTCAGCTTAGTGTTTAGGATGGGAAATAAATAGTCGAGGTATTCTATTTGCTTTTTTCGATGGAAGGTCGAAGGTGGGGAGGGTGGTAGGTGGAAAATGGAAAATGGAAGATGGAAGGAGGGGGCTTGGAATGGGCTTGGATATGCTAATACTCAATAAATAAATAAATACTTAGTGTATGTGTCTACATAAATGGCATTCGACAAATTCTTCGTTCCTCTTTTTGGCTTTGTATTGGAGTGGAATGCAACGGGGGGAATGCAAGGACTCCGGGGGTGGTGGGCTCTAATACTGGGCGTGTATCCTGTAGGGCGGCGGGGGCGTGGCCTAGCACTCGCCGGAATTGCAATCGGATCCCGAGCTCAGGCCGCTCCGCAGCTCGATGCTTTCCGAGCTGCCCGCACGCAGGCCCGATCCGGAACCGGAACCGGAACCGGATCCTGAGGCAGCGACTCGTGGTCCGCCTGCCAGATGCCTGCGCTCCGAGCTGTTGCGCTTGCGTCCGAGCGCGCCCCGCAGCGTCTTGTACATCTTCTCCAGGTACTGCAGATACAGCTCCTTGGTGACCTTGAGGTCGCGCTCATCGGCCGCCTGGCTGCCGTCGGAGGGCGTGTGGAACTTGAGGCGCTCCTCCATCGCCTCCCGGCTGACGCGCGTCAACTTTGCCCCGTGGCTGTTCGGATAGGAGGCGTTGATCGTCGTCTCTATCTCGCACAGCATGCTCCTGGCGCTGACGAGCAGGTCGTGCAGCTCAAAGGTCACCGGGTCCATGCTCTGCTGGTGATCCTTGCGGTACCGATACTGCTCCCGGCCCAAGTACCCGAAGCTGGCCACAAAGGTCTGCATGCTGCGGTACCAGGTCTTCAGCTTAACCTGTCGCGAGGATAGGGAGTTCGGTTAGTCGCCATGCAAATGAGCTAGCAAACTGGTCCCTCGACACATCCCTGCGGCAGAGCAGGTCGTCTTGGGGCAGATGCAGGAGCAGCGGGCAGGGGATACTTACAGCGCCAGTGGAACGCGTCATGTTTGGCAGGAACTTGTACTCGTGCTGCCAGTGCTGGAAGTTGCGATACTCGAGGTTCGCTTTGCTGCGGATCGAATAGTACTCGTTCATCGTGTTGTTCCGCAAGGCGAGCAGATGCTGCAAGTGCCACAAAAACAAAGCCAGTAAGTAACCGAGCGGGCCAATGAGTCAGAGTAACTAAATTGCCCATCAAATGCCACCCAAGGCAGTGGCTACGCCATCAACAGGTTGCCAAACCACAACGAGCTCATTTCGTGTGGCTAAACAATTTGAATGAGGGCCTAAACCGCCTCCGATAGCAAAACCCTCTGAGATATCAGTCTGTACCACTAGGAAACATTGTAGAGCTCACTTTTAGGAAGTCCAAGAGGTATGAGGACGTGCTAAACTAGCCTGAAATTCACTAGCTCTTAGATCTTTTAGCGCCACCCCATGGATTGGGAGTGTGACCAATTCTGTTGACTAATATCTCCCCAAACCCCGTCTTGTTTGGCTACTCACCCTGCGCTTGATGACGCGGCCTTGGCTGGAGCTGTCCACCTCCTGGTTGGAGGCATCCCCGGGCTGGTAGACCCCCCCGCAGGGGTTCTCCCACTCGGGCAACTGCGCCTGCGCGCCGCTGAAGAGGCGCAGGTTGTGGCTCCGGGCGCGCCGGGTCTTCTGGCGCTGCCTCTGGCGGCGGGCGGCGCGCAGGGCGGCCTCGGCCATCTCCTCGTAGCTGCTCTCGCTGAGGCTGGTGTCGCTCTCGTCGCTGGAGCTGTCGTAGCTGCCCTCGCCGAAGCTCTCGGCCAGGCCGTGAAAGGGATTGGCGTTGGCCCGCCACGAGGCCAGAATGGCGGCGGCGGCGGCTGTCTCCCGGTCACGCTCCCGCGCCGCGGAGTCCTCGTCGTAGAGGGCATAGTCGAGGGCGTCCTTGAGGTGCAGTCGCCTGGCCTGCGGCAGGGACATTTGGCTCACCAGGATGAGGCTGAACATGAGGTAGCAGCTGCCTCGCCAGCTCTGTGTCCTTTGTGGGTTTGTGGCTGCAAGGACAAAGACGGGAAACCTGGGTCAGTCTGCTGTCTGGGCTCCAGGGGGGTGGGGGGGGTCAAGGCAAAGACTGGTGATCCTACCGGTGGTCAAGGCAAAGGCTGGCATTGGTGCGGGTTGGCTAAAACTACGATATATGCTATTTCTCTAGGCAAGTATCACAAGCGCGCTCGATGTGTGAACAATCTCGGGAGCTCGCGGAGTACTCAACGGCGCGACGGCTGCTGGTTAAATGACTGCAGCCACAGCGCGGCTCGAAAATTTCAACTCATTTCAACGCACGCACTCTCTCGCAATCGCAATCGCACTCGATGATCGCAGATCGCACTCAATCGGCCGGGCCAAGGAGAGTGCCGCCGAGGGGGCCATCACCACCAACACCACCACCACCATCACCACCAGTGGGAGGCAAGAACGACGAACCGAGCGCACACTCTCTTGAGTGCAATTGCACAGCCTCTGAGGCTCCGTCACTCCGTCACTCTCACTCCACTCGCTCTTTTGGTTGAATTTCACCAGAAAAGATTACTCATAGGTATTTGGGTTTTTTTCGTTTCGTTTCGTTTCGCTTTGGCTGCCTTTTCGATTGTTTTTATTGTTGTTGCGCTGGCCACGAGATGCCGATTTCTACACCAGACGTGGCCCAGACCGCGTCCGACCAGTCTCTATGGCATCGGCGGCTGCCAGTGACGTCGGCGCTTTGAATAATTCATTGAACACAACCCACTCGGGGACTCGCACTCGCACTCGCACTCGGACTCGCTGAGGGCGCACGCCGTCCAGCCAATCCGGCAAACGGCTGTGATTTTGAGCGCTTGCGGTAGGTCAGCGACTTGATAACACACTCGCCAAGCTCGCTGCCGCCGCTGCTGCCGCCGCTGCTGCTGCCGCCGCTGCTGCTGCTGCTGCCGATAAGGCACGTGCTTATAAAGTCGCAGCTGGTGCGATCGTTGCTGATCGGCTTTAATATCAATTTGCCGGCAATTATTGCCAGGAGCAACAACAATTGCAAAGTTCTGGGATAGTGATTAATGCAGCGCCAGCGAAAGCGAGGCCAAACGCCCAAACGATTAGATCAGGTGAAGAAGCAGTCATGTGAGCTGCATGATCGAACCCGTCCACAAAAAAGGGGCTGGTAGTTATCTGGGGGTCCAAAAAAAACCAGAAACCAAAGCCAGGAAGCTCTAATCAAGGCATTAAGTGCTTAAAACGGCGAAAAAGTGCCCCAATCTGTTTCATAATCTTAAGAAATGTTCGTCGGGCCCTGAGCTATGGCATTATAAAGAGTTATATTGTATATTTATTGGGTTTTAATCTGTGGAAAGCAGTTGCCAAGTCGGAAAGGGGAGTGACTGAAATTCAAAAACGCTATATTCTGCCTATATGCTAAATGCACCTAAAGCAACAAGAATTACATCTCTAGCTCCCACCATCTCGGAGATATAGTCACTTTTGTGGACCAAAACTCAGTTTTATGCAAATTGCAAAGGCGGAAAGGGGCGTGACAAGCATTGGAAATAAACTTAATTTGCGTAGACATATAATAAGCCCAAAGCAAAAGGAATTACGTCTCTAGCTCTTACCAACTCGGAGAACGATGTGGTCAAACGGACAAACGGACAAACGGACAGATAGACCAACTCGGCTGTTGAAGCTGATCAAGGATCCACTTCTACCTTCGCAAACATGACTTGAAACCTTGGAGGATCGTTCCCGGCTTCCCTTTGGCGAAATATAATTGCCCCAAAATATAATTGCACGGGTTAGGTGAGAAACCCCCAAAACTGGGCAATTGTGTTGTTAGCATTGCGAAACTATTTTGCCGGGGAATGGTATATAATTGGAAGCGTTTGTGGGGGTTATTTTGGCCTGCAAGCCAAGGCATTAGCTGCCAAGCCGATTATGAACAGTTTGATCAATCGAAACGATCGCGATCGGGGGATTCACACTCGCCCCAGAAAAAAAACAAAGCCAACACATGAAGTGCCGCCAGTGGAGTGGAGTACCAGTACCAGTACCAGTGCCAGTGGCGGTGGCGGTGGAGGAGCATTATTAATCATCCGCGCGAAGTTAGTCCAGGGGTGCTAGCCAATCATCTTTTTATAAACAATTGCGAAAGACGGGGGAAAGTTACCTTGCGGTGATCTAATTTGTTTCACCCAGCGACTCTAGATATGGCCAGACCTTTGCACCCGCCCCCTTCGATATTGATTGTTTGTTTTTTCGTTTGTAACAATTTCTTTACTTACTTTGATGGCACATTTCAGCGTTACGATCACGTTCTATTTTGGGTCTTAGAATAATACCGATGTCCGAAGATCGGGGCTCGGGCTGAGGCTTTTCCCTGGATTTCGCACGTTCGCAACAAGTTCAATATTGGGATGATGATGATGCTTTTGGGTGTTTTTTTTTAGAGCGAGGCACTGCTTGTGGGTTAATGTATATCTCTTGAGGTTGAGGTTGAGGTCGGTTCACAGGCCCGGGACAATTAGCATTGGCGTGTGTCTAAGCGAAACTGATTCATGGTCTCCGGCCGGCGCATAATTTTATATTTATACGAAAATCGCCGGCTGCGTGTGAGGCAGTCCCAGTCGCAGTCGCAGCCGCTGCCGCTGCTGCCGTCGCTGCCGCTGCCGCTGCCACTGCCACTGCCACTGCCGGCGGGTGTCACGGTGCGGGCTCCTCTGCTAAAAAGCTCCTCCTTGATATTGGCGTTGCTGCTGCTATCTGCTCCCCAAAGCGGCAGAGAAGTCGCCGACGTCAATGGCGTGCGAAATGCCGTCGTGCGAAAGAATCGGAATCGGAGTCGGACCGGGACTCGGACTCGGATTCGGAATCGGATTCGGTGCGGAAAGTACGCGCCACGCTTATAATTATTATTGGATTTGTTTGGCCAACCCCCAAACCCCCAAGCCCCCAAGCCGCCAACCCTTGGGCCCATCATCCATCACCCTACCCTACCCTCCCGAACACCCAACACCTTTATTTACTTTTCATCAATTGCGTATGTAGTTTGGCCCCCAACTCCCTGCAAAAAGGGGATTTTTCTCCACTCATTGTGTGTGTTGTGCTGTTTTTTTGCACCACACCACCACCATACACCATACACCATACACCATCGGTATCATAGGTGGCTTTTTGCGTCACTACTCCCCCGCCGCCCACTAGCCCACCAGTGCCGCGGGACGGGGGCGTGGCAATGCGAAATTAATTGCACCGATTGCTAACGGAGTTCAAGAGCCAAGTTTTTCAAACAGCCAGGGGATTTTTTCGCAGGCCATGGGAAATCTATCGCCCAAAGATCTCGGCTTTTTATTATATATTTACCGGGGTCTTGGGAAGATCCAAAAATAGAAACAACAAAACCATGAAAAGATGAATCCGCACGTGTAACATTGACGAGGAGATGGGGCCGGAATGATAAGGTGCGGGAGTTGGGCTTTCAATTGATTGGGAAGAACGAGAAACCTTCAAAGACACCAACCACAAATCACAAATCACAAATCAGAAATCACGGCACATGAGCACATGATTGCCGATTTTCATGCTGAAAACGTATAGTAGGTCTAAGTAAATATTTTCTCACAGCTTTTCTGGCTCCGATGTTGTCGCCTATTTGCTCGCAGATTCACACCCAATTTGAACGGAGGAGCATTTCCATTGAGATCGTTTTGCGCTTTTCATTTACACGTTTCACACCAGTACCAGTCGCGGGCCATTTCCCCGCCTCGGAAACTTTCCATCGTAATTAGATCATTTGGCCAAAAGCGGCGAGTGATTGACGCACATTCGGCCGGTTCGATGGTCGAATTGACACCGAAATTCGCCGGACCCGGCCGTTTTGTTGTCTGGCCCCTGGCGCTCCAGTATCTGTATCTCCTTTCGGCCAAGATTTACAACAGCCATGCTAGAATGGCCGAAGTCCCTAGAATGGCCGAAGAAGTGATATCACGGGGAATCTACGAACTTTGGCCCCGGGAGTCATCGGCTTGGGAAATCGGCGTAGGCGTGACATGATAGAAAACAAAATCAGGCCCAATCATCCAATCGGAATTCAAATCGAACTTGTGCCACATTTCTTGAATGACGCGGTTATATGGGGCTGGCGATAAGGTCGCGTGGAAAAGTTTACACTTTTCTGATTGCAGACAGTCGACACTCGACATTCGGGTTGAGGGTGGTAAGCGCCAATAATTGTGGCCGCATTTCCACGGAAATCTCGTCAGAATAGTGAACTTTGCTCGCCAGGGAATTCACCCCCGAAATTGTCTTTGCATTGACTTCTTCGAGTTGACTAATGCCCGAACATGAATGAATAAGCGCAGAAACAAGATAACAAACTGGATACCGATTCGAATGGCAGTAGTTGGCGTACATCGCGTACATCGTACATCATCAACTGGGCCACTTGGCTGGACGACACATGAATGAGTCAGCCGGCCCAGAAGAAGTTAACAAAGTGGCCAAGGCAGCCAACGCAGCCAAGGCAGCCAAGGCAGCCAAGAAATCCATTCACCCGGACAGCCTACCAGCCAACCAGCCAGCCAGCGAGCCACTCAATTTCCCATTTATCACAATTGCCAGAATTAGTTGGGTAAGCCAAGTTATAAACAAGTAGAAACGCCGTAGCCGAGATCTCTCGACCACGAGATACCATGTATGGTAAGGCATATTCAACGCTCCTACCATCTGCAAATTACGAAGGCGGCAAGGGGCGTGGCAAAAATTGTACATAACTCTGATCTGCGTACCCATATAATGGACCTAATCCAAAAATAATTACATCTCTAGCTCTTATCATCTCAGAGAACGAAGTGTTCAAACATACAGACGGACAAACGGACAAGGCTATATCGACTCTACTGTTAATGGGTCAAACCTAATATACCATCTGTAGCTTAGGGTATATGGTACACAAATTTATTATTTATTTGCACCAAAGATAATTATAAACTCTCTTGAGTTTGACATTAGTGTAATTTGTTGACCAGGCTCAGTGCGTAAGGCCAATTGGCTTTTCCAAGTAAGCCGGGCCCTTGGGGGTGGCAAAAAGGTGGATCAATTTTGAAGCTAACAGATCGAGACGGTGACAGCCTCCTCGTAGAACGCAACAAACTGTTTATCAGCATTCCTGAATACACGACTTTAATAGAATAATACTTAATTAGATAAGATTAAAGTGCAGCACGACCTATTTATAATTAAAATATAAGCTGTCTTGAGGCAGTTCCTTATCGGTCCGGTGCGTTTGAAGGCACTCAATTGATGAATGAATCCCTCCGTTTGTCGCCTCGCCTCGGTACCCTTTTAGTTTTGTGTATCCAATTAGCCGCGATCCGGCTGAGTGCAGCTTAGCGCCTTAACACCTAAGAGCCTGACACCTGGACACCAAGCATCCAGTACCTGGCACCTAGCACCCAGCACCCAGCACCCAGAGACCTAGCACCTGGCGCTAAATTTAGCCATTGACATTTGGCGACCCACTCCGGTTCGGGCTCGGACTCGGGGACTCTGACGTAGGTGTCATGTTTGGCGTGACCGTGACGTCCGTCTCCCGCCAAAAAGGCAGCCAATTGCGAATTTCGCTGTAATTGCCGTTTATTTATTATCAGGCCAAAAGCAAACAATCGATAACCCGGGCCCCTGCTCTGCTGTCCACCTTTATGCCCCAAAAGGCCAGCCTGATTATTATTATCACCCCGTTATTAATATTAATACGAGTTTGCTACATAATTGAAATGGCCTATCGCGTGGGGTAATTAGTATTGGAGTTTCGGTTGCTCTGTGCCGCCATCCCCGGCCTCTTGGCTCCTTTCCATCCTCGTCGGCACGCGCCCAAGACATCTTATACTCATCTATGGATCTTACAATACCTCCGAGGCGTGTTGCCAATATTGGGATAATCTTAACATCACATATTCTATGTAAATACAAAGTAGTGGTATCCCTTCTAAAAAAAAACATTCGAGTTTTTGTGGTGTAAAATATTTTAAGGGTAAACTTAACACTAAATTAAAGCATGATGTGAGTACTTAAATGGCTTAAATAAGTGCATTTTAAGGAACTGAAACATGATGGAAGCAAGAAACAAAGAGTTCCCAGCTCTAAGTATTCCCTAGCCCAACCCCCAGCCCGCATCCCTGCCCCTAAGTCGGGATCCGCGACCTGGTGATCCGATACGATCCGATCCGATCCGATCCGATTCTACGAGTATGACTAATTAATGGAGCGCTTGCGAGGCGCGAACTTTATCGCGTGCCGGTTCTGCCGTCGTCACCGTCGCAGCCGCTGTCGCCGTCGCCGTCGCCGTCGCCTGCAACAACGGAGTGTCAACAAGAGTCGCGTGCGCCGCTGGGAACGCTGCTTCCAGCGCAGCGGGCAGCGCTGCCCTCCGCTTTCCGCTTTCCGCTTGGCAAGGCGACGACGACACCGAACGGCAGCCGCGGCAGCTCCGCCGGCAAACAAACGCAGCGCGTGGGCGTGGGCGTGGGCGTGGGCGTGCTGGGGGTGGTGCAGGTCCACACTAGCCCACGTGGGGGTGGGCAGTGGGTGGGTTAGTCACCGTGTTTGCCGATCTGGGGATCGAAGACACGATGATTCAGCGGCAATGTTAACTCGATATGTTAACTCGATCAGGTGGGCAGGCGTATGATCGAGAGGTCGGGCGGGGAAAAACCATGGGTTCAAATCAGTGATGGGCAGCCCTTGGCTCTTTCGGCTTTCAGTATTGTTAACAGGGGAATGTGTGAAATTACGCCAAGCCAAAAATGTAGAACCAAAAAATCGGACAGAGAACCTTTTTTTTGCTTTTTTTGGCCGGCTCCCAAGTTGAAAATCTCTTACCACCGCCGCTCTAAGTCATCGAAGGCCTGGGAGCCTTACCCTGCCCATCGCCAAGCTTTCAACTGGAGTCGGTCATGGTGCTTTTCACCCAAATAAGCTCTTAGTCAGCCCGCTCCGCAGCTCGGTCGGCGAATTAAGGCCCTAAGATGATTGTCGGGGCGGAGATACTATTTAACTGCCGCGGATCGGTCCACTCATCGCGTGTGAATTTCTCGGCTCGCAATNTTTTTGGCCGACTCCCTAGTTGAAAATCTCTTACCACCGCTGCCCTAAGTCATCGAAGGCCTGGGAGCCTTACCCTGCCCATCGCCAAGCTTTCAACTGGAGTCGGTCATGGTGCTTTTCACCCAAATAAGCTCTTAGTCAGCCCGCTCCGCAGCTCGGTCGGCGAATTAAGGCCCTAAGATGATTGTCGGGGCGGAGATACTATTTAACTGCCGCGGATCGGTCCACTCATCGCGTGTGAATTTCTCGGCTCGCAATTGACCGGCAAAACTTCACTCGAGTCGCGCTTTTTTCGGAGCCCACTTGCTCTTACACATCGCGAAAACACTTCCGTTTCGACTTTGGGTCGCCAAACACGCCAAAAGCCAAAAGAGAGAGAGACGCTGTGGATGCGGATGATGGTGTGTGCGAATCATCGCTGCCAAAAATAAATGTTTTAACGAATTTGCATAGGCACAACGACCTTGCCCCTTGCGCCCCCCCTCCCCGCGGGCACGCAAAACTTGGCAATTTGCGAATTTCCACTGCCTAAAGAAGCGGGCCAAATAACAAGTGTTTGCGTGGGTCAGTTCGGTTTGCCTGGTGCTTTTTTGATGCTTTTGCTTTGAACGCGTTTCGATTGCTTTTCCCAGCAATTGATGAGCAATTAATGTTTCTTTTTTTTTTGTGTTTTATTGTTGGTTTCCTTGTTGTTTCGGTGCTGCCTGGGTTTTTGCCTTTGTTTTGGCATTTTTTCTTTGATTTTTTTGGATAACCGGAACGGCATTCCAATTGCCTGCGCTGTGCCCGAAGATGTGTCTGTCGATGCCGCCGCTCCTGGCCGGCCAACTTCCTTTTTTGGGCCTTTTTTTTGCGGTATCGACGGCTCATTTCGGTGGCATCAAGGTTTTCTCATGAGAGCCAGGTGGAAAAGCCAGTTGCACAATCGTAAATTGTCCATCAATTAGTTGCTAAACAATTCGCAATCATGTTTCGATGGATAGAACGGCAGAGGTGGTGCAGCGGCCTCCGAAAGCTGAGCAGCTCTTTTGGGTGTTGCCTCCACCGGGGCACCACAGCCTTCTCTTGAAAGTGTTCCGTGTCTCGTTATTGAAATTGCAATTCAAGATTCCACACGTACACCACAAAACGCATCCACTTGATTTACATACGAACTCCGGCAACGGCAACGGCAACGACAACGGCAACGACAACGGCAACGGCAACTTTGGTTCATAAAAAACACAAAGCACAACTTATGGGCGGAGTGAACTGTTAAAACAACCTGACCATGTCGTGCCTTGCCTGCATTTTTTATTTATTTATATTTATTTTGGTTGCTGCTTTTTTTTTTGCGCTCGGCGGCAGCTTCAAATATCACTCGAAGTTGGGCAAAATATGACCCAGAAATCAGAGCTGCAAGGTTTCCGGCGCTGCTGCGGGGCTGCTGCGGGGCTGCGGGAGACCCCCACACCGAGACTGCTGGGCGGCAAGGCATTGGGCTTTTCTCTAGGGAAACGCTGCCACGACAACAAGCGATTGTTTCTCCATTTGTCTCCACTTGTCGCTGCCGACTCTATCTCTATTTTCAGTGGACTGTTTTCCCGGCTCCCACAGTTGTTATTGTGGTTCCCGGGCCGATTTCTTTGCGCTGACCCTGTAAAATCGCACTTACAGGGTATGCCCAGTCTTTCCACTATTTAAAACATCAAATTACCTTTAAATTTAATTGATTTTTGCCTTGTTTCGGTGCTGTTATACATGAGAATTGCCCAAAATAACTCTACCATTTAGCTGCAAAATGCTGTGATAAATATTTGTCCAATTTGGGCAAATATTGCATTTCCCGCTGCATTTCCCCCGAGCAAGGGGCAACGGCAAGTCGGAAAACTAGCTGCAGCGACTGGTTTTTCCTTATTTTTTCCTGATGCCGCACTGCCATGGCAGCAGGCAAGCCGCCGCAGCAGCTTCTGGTTGTTAATTTTATGTGGCACATGTAATAAGGCTAATGAGGTGGCCACTGCAATTCGATCGTGTGGGGGGGGGAGCAGCCCTAGCCCAAGATAGAGCCACTGCCTCCTCCTCCTCCTCCTCCTTCTTCTCCTTTGGCTCCTCTGGCTCCTCTGGCTCCTCTGGCTCCTGGGGCATCCTTCAACCTTCTTGTTTCAGCCTTTCGTGCCGTGCATTATTGTTGTTTGGTGGGGGGGGAGGCTTTGGTGGCATGCAATGACCACTGGAACTGACCACCATCAAAGCCGCACATAAATCACGTCGTGGTCCCATGTCCATGTCTGCTTGTCCGTCCCAGCCTGCGATCCTCTGTCCAACGGACAGACATCTGTAAGTAACCAAGTGCAAATGTATCGATTTACAACAGCAACTTGCCAAGCAAATGGAGCACATTCAGCCACAGAAACGGGAACAGCAATCTGCTGGAATGAAGAGAAGCCTCTGCCTCTGCCTCGGCCTCTGCCTCGGCCTGCCTGCCCCGGCCTGGCCTGGCCTGGGTTGACAAGATGCCAACGCAGCAAAAGCGCTTACAATGTTGAAGAATCCATGTCTGGGAAGACGACTGCATACTACATACTGCATACTGCATACTGCATGCTGCATACTGCATACTGAATACTGAAAACGCCGACGACAATTAAACAAAATTTGATACAGTGAGGCCAGTGAGCAGGGGCTCGCTTTTCGCAGCAGTCTGAGGTCTTAGTTGCATTTTATTTCGAGGTTTTTGAACTGAACCGCCAAGAAAACGAGTCGAGTGTCCGCGCATAATTATGGCAACAACAAAACAAAAAAAAAACAAAAAAAAAAGAAAAGGCTGCTGGCAAAGGTAAGGTAAGCCTGTTGTTGTTGTTGTTGTTGTTGTTGTTGGCAAACGAAAATGGGGGAAAAGGAAAAGCCGGCCTAGACTGTTGGCCATCAATCAATTAGTCAACGAGCCGAATCCGTCTTATCTTAGCGTTTGAGGGGGGGCGTCGATGAATCAGCGGACGTCGGCGGAGGGGACATCGTGAATATGCGACAAAAAGAGATCCACACACACTCGTACATATGGCTCGTACAAATCGAATCGATGAGCAGGGCTAATTAAAACCAAAATACCAATTATAACCATGGCAAAAACCGCCTCACAGAGGCGGAGTGTCAAAAATACCCGTAAACGAGTATATGGCACATTGGCGCACTCATCGTTCGCTTCCTAATAACCCAATTAAAGACACCGAACGACCTACGCACCGAACTTCCAGCCAGGTGGGTATTTATTCTTTTTTTTTTCCCCCGTTTGTTGCTTGGTGTTTGGTTTGCCGTATGTGCGTCATGCGAGTGACGGCACGGAATTTAAAACACGCGCCTCATGTGCTCTTCTTGTGACGTCACAGCAAGCCCAACTTGTGACTTGACCCAAAAACCACACCAAATCTTGAAAGAAATATCCACAAAATGCCATAAAACTAATGCCGCAAATGAGGCCCGGCGCCGGCCTGGCAACAGATCGCGACAATGGGTTTATTGAGTCCCGAAATATCGACGGGGAAATTGTGCAAACAGTTCTTCCCTCGAAATATGTTACCTTGCTGAATTTCACCACATTCGTTGGCGATCCTAACCTAAGCCAAGCTAAAAAGCACCCGGCCGCGCACTTGACCACCTCAACAGCGATTAGCTGCGNCACAAAATGCCATAAAACTAATGCCGCAAATGAGGCCCGGCGCCGGCCTGGCAACAGATCGCGACAATGGGTTTATTGAGTCCCGAAATATCGTTCTTCCCTCGAAATACCTTGCTGAATTTCACCACATTCGTTGGCGATCCTAACCTAAGCCAAGCTAAAAAGCACCCGGCCGCGCACTTGACCACCTCAACAGCGATTAGCTGCGGGTAACTAATTTCCCATTCAATACAATTCAATTAAATTTCAATTTCAATTTCAATTTCCAATCCAATGAGGGGAGGCGTGTGCCCCACTAGAATAGAATGCCCCACTCTGTGAGCTTTGCACACAGGTCGCCCCCTGTGCCGCTATTTCACAAGCCGCTATCTGACTTTGAAAATCCCCCCACGAGCCGCGTTTCTCGAAATCCAAAAGTGAGACACATGAGCTGTCGCCGACGCTCGGGAATGGGAATGAGTTGTTAAGCTTTTCAAACATCGATCGGCCGGGCGACCTTAGTGGGTTAGGGGGTAAGCCGGCAACCGAGCGAGCGAGCGGGTGACTGACTGACTGACGAACTGACAAACTGACTGGGTGTCGGCGTGGGGAGGCGTGGGGAGCGAGGGGTTAAGTGGCAATGACGTCAAGGCACGCGACTCGCATTTGTTAATTGGAAAACCAGGCAACAAGTAACCCGGCCAGCCAGCCAGCCAGCCAGCCAGCCGAGTGGGAAGTCAAGCGAGCAAGCGGGCAAGCGAACGAAATCTGATTGCAAATCGGAGTGTGTGTGTCGCTACGCGGGGCAACCACCTGATGAGTCAGCAGACAATAAAGTCACCGCTGACACTCTGGCGGATCAGTTATCGGTTCAGGGGCCGCACTACCACTTACACGGCGAGAAAACTCGGTCACAAGGGCCAACGAACGCAATCTAATCGAAATCTAATCGCGGAGACAGCAAATCAAACTTGTGAAATTTGGCAAATAGCACCGATTTTGTCGAAAGGCAACTAAGCTGAACTGTGTAGCCTGTTTAAGATTGACAATGGCAATAGTTGGGCCCTAAAAACGCAAAAATTATAGTCTTTAAAGAGACTTTATCCCCACAATTGGTCTTTTCAACAACCTCATAGGGAAATCTAACATCAAACAGGATCGAATTCCTGGGGAGGCACTACGCTGGGTTGTATTGCCTGCTTAAGATTGACAACGTCAATAGTTGGGCCCTAAAAACGCAAGAGTTACAGTCTTTTAAAACACTCTATCCCCACAATTAGGGTTTTCAACAACCTCATCGGGGCATGATCAATTATGTTAGATATTGCTATAAAACACTTGCTTTTCGCTGCCGTCTGAGGTCCTAGTGGAGGTCTTAATTGCCTCATCTGCTCATCAAATTGATCCCATTTCACCCTAATCTTGAAATCCAACCCGCGATCTGCTACTTTTTCTGCAACTGCAGCGAGTGACGGCGGTGTCTGAGGGATTTGCTGATGCAACAAGGTCGCGCGGTGCTATCACCAGCTATCTTCGCAATCATCGCCGATAAGATCTACGGCCTGGCACCACGCCCCCAGTTACGGAGGCTCGTCCCATAGCGTAGGACGTCTGTGTACGTACAATATTGCTTAATTAACTTATTTGACATTTCGTTTAATTGGGCAACACGACAATCAATTGCAAATGCCAGGTCGCTCTAGTCAGAGACCCTATAAATCATAAATCGCCGCAATCCGCATTTCAATCTAGTTAATTGTTGCCTCTGACGCACGATTGGGATATATCTATTAATATATATTGCCTGGGGATTCTATCACAAGATAAGCTGCAGACGCGCGTCAAAAAAATGTTAAAAAAAAAAACACCCTGCAGATCGTTGGGAATTTATAAAACAAATCAGGCACTAGGCTACCTAAGTGAATAAATCAAATAATAATTAAGTGTAACGGTGATTTGAAAATATGCGTAAATGTATCTGTATCCGTATCAGTAACTTTTGTTTCTGTGCTATAACGTATCGACGCATTCCAAGCTAATTTCTTGGCGTTTCGGACTCTGATGAAATTAACGCCTGGCAGGCCAATAAATTTCGTTTTGATCGGGTTTTTGGTTTTGGTTCTGCTCTGCTTTAATTTGCCTGCATGCGTAATAAATAATAATTTGGAGGGAAATCGAGGGTATTCCGGGAAGTCCTTGAATGGTCTAGAAACCCATTCCCAGGCTGTGTGCAGCGGTGACTCAGGGATTCCGGATTCCGGATTTCGGTTCCCGGATCTCGGTTCCGGAATCGGAATCGGAATCGGAGCCGCCAAATAATCCGTTCGGAAGCCGTCAAATTGAATCTAATCACTTAAAGATGATATGAAATTATGTTATAAACTTTTTACGACCCAATCAAGCGACAACAACTGAAGCAGCAACATAAATATCACGTATTTTAACGCTCTTTTTCGGTTCCAATACAATCCGATCCGATCGCATCGTTTATTCTCGTTCTTTTTTTTTTTAAGCTATATCTGGTTTTTTATATTCCGTTTGCGGCGGCTCTTTGCTGTTAATCATTTTGTGGTCGGCTGCGCCGTGTTGTCGGTATCGCCGAGTTAATCTTGTTAAAACAAACCGTTTCAATAAATACAGCGATAATGCAATTTTAATGCCATTAAGATGAGCACCAATTATGGCCAGCACCAGAGTATCCCAACCAACTATGGTAACTCTACCGCCCGGCTTCCCTGCCCCATCGTCTTTATTTTTCCCTTCCTTTTTTTCCGGGGGGGGGCTTCATTTCATTTCATCTTTGACCGCAGAATCATTTGCGAATCCTTTAAGCAGTGACGGCAAAAGTTTTACATCCCAACCCACATGATTATCGGTGGCATACCCTGACTTTTCACAAAGGGTATGCCAGACCCCGAAAAGCGGTCGAATATTTAATATCTTTAATTGATTTAAAACAGCCGTGGGCACAGATTTTCAACTTGGAAATCGGCCAAAATAAAGAAAAAGCCCGCCCTTGTCACCGTGAACTTCGGATGACGTTCGAGATATTCAGAGCTTTTTGTTTTTGAAAGCTCTGGGAGCCGAAAGAGCCAAGGGCTGCCCATCACTGGTGCAAGGGCATCCGGAGTTCTTGAGACCCCAAAGATCTCCGCTGCTCGGGATCGCTTTGGATCGTCCATATCCATCTCTGGTGCTTAATCCGATGCCCGGCCCGCTCCGATTTGACAGACGGCTCCCCGACGGGGGAGGATGTGCGGATTGGGTATGCGACTGTGGCTGTGCCTTCGGTTGTGCCTGTGTCTGTGTCTGTGGCTGCGGATTGTTTTTTATTGTTTATTTAACATTTCTGCGCTTTTATTTCGCGCTGTCCGCTGACCGCCGGTGTCGCTTTGTTGTTGCTGCCCTGGCTCTTGCATTTTCATTGTTCTTTATGATGCTCATTTAAAATTCAAGCTTTGTTTCATTAAGAAACACGTCCCCGTCGCCATTCGCAGGCTCCGTCTCCGGCTCCGTCTCCATCTCCATCTCCATCTCCGGCTCCGTATTGTTTCTTTGCCTTGGCCGGCATCTCGGGATCCCCTTCGGTTTATTTTGGATCATTCCTTGGCCAGCGCCAATTTCGACATTAACGCCGCCGACGGCGCTACGCAGCTTGTTAACGTTTTTTAATGCCCGCGATTCAAAGGTTAACAATCAGCGAGCGGACTTTGTGGAAGGGGCAGCTACCGCCGCCGCCGCCGCCGCTCTGCTGGCTCATTAAAAGGGCCAGGAATTTTCACAGCTCCCTGGATGAGTCTCAAGTGGAGGGGAAAGCAAACCGTCCGTCGTCTGACCACACTGGCAGTGGCCAAAAGGAGGCGTACCAATTTTTCCGCCGCATAATTGCGTGTGCTGCGCGTTGGATAAGTGGACAACGCCGGTGGCCACGGGTCGTCGTCGTCTAACAAAGAGACAGGAAGGAAAAACAAGAAACAGGTGGTACCGAAAACTATCCATCTAATAGCTCAATTCGCAAAGCCATAAAAACAACAAGAACCCCAATCCACAGCCCATACCCATTCCCATTCCCAGTCCCCGATCCCGATCCCGAGAGCAATCCCAAGACCCTCAGCTTACACAACAAAAATCTCGCCGGAGGAGAGAGTCGTAAAAATAAAAGTCATTGACTCAATTTTGGAAATGCCGCAAAAAAAAATGTTGGCATGGGGCTGGGGCTGGGGATGGGGGCGTGGCAGCAGGCGCTTGTGATTATCCTTTCGCACGTTCGGCGTTGCTTAACAAATCATAAATATGGCCCGGGCCGTCGCCGGGGCTCTGGCTCTGGTTATTGATGGTGGTGGTCGCTGGCGGAACAGCATAAAAAACGAGCAAAACCACAAGGCAGGGCCGCGCAAAAAAGGCAGCCGGCAAGCTGGCCAGAGGAGGAGGGAGAACAACCAGGTTTCCAGCATTTTTATGGGGGCTCCCAGCTTGAGATCACACACAAAAAAAGGGCTTCAATCATTTAATAAGCGCTGTTGTTTGGGCCACGACAAAAGGAGCCCTCCGCCATGGTATTAACTTATTCATAACAATAACGACAGCGGCACTTTAATTTTTGTTTTTCTTTTTTTTATAAATATTTTTTTTTTTTTTGTTTTTTGCAATTTTTCCTAGGCTAATCCTTGAGAAATAATTGACAAATACGCTATGTGACAGTGATCTCTAAAGGATTCGCCAGGGTGATTTGAATTTCCAGAGAGAAGTAAATAGCTAATTCGAAAGCTTCATGGGTTGCCCCTCCCGGCTGAAAGACGAAGGCAGTTGATCCATTCGGTGGGACGCCTTTTCTGCGAGTTCATTAAAGTGAGTAGACACTGGAAAGCCATTGAGGTTTTTCCCCTGCAACCAGCAATTGGATTATCAAGAGTTTACCAACTCGCGGAAGTGGGACATCGCTCTCACCTGACTGGACTCCTGAGATTCGACACTCTCCGGCTCGATGGTATCACAGTCGTCTTGATGGCCCTGGAGTAGCTGCCACACCCGCCGCGGATTCTCGAAGAACTCGTCCTGGCAGAATAGCTGATCTAGCTCAGCCACTCCCTGGCACAGCCGCCGATGGTGGTTTATGCATCGACGCATTGCTGCGTTCAGTCGCCTAATAACTCGCGAATTTTGCATCCTTGCGGGGGGTAATCAAATAACACGAAATTTTTTAAATAGCTGCTTGCTAGTCCTGGAGATAAAAATATTCGAAAGCCGAGTTCTGTACTGAATATGCTGACATTCGACCAGCCTGCTGAGCGCGCCGAGGGGATGCTGCATACTTTGGTTGTGGGTTCATCAATCATTTTGCCAAAAATTAATTACGACTAGCGGTTGGTATTTGGCCAACAAGCCACTTAAATTAAAGACTTCCATTCGTGGTATCCTCAGTCAATTTAAATAATTGGCAGAGGGATTCCTATTGCCTTTCGGGAGGGGGGGAATGGGAAGAGTTGATCCTATTGAAAGGATTTGCGCTGCTCGAGGGCACAGGACTCTCCCTAATTGCCAGCCAGCAAAAGTCACGAATTATCAGACAATAAAAGTGAAGGCAAGTGAGCGACACTTGATCTTTTTTCTCTATTCCCTTTCGTACAAATATTTCTAGATCCTGAGGATATCTGGGCCGGGCCATCTCAACGTTTTGGCCGCAATTTATCACACGCCACTTGTAGCCGGTTTTTTTATCTAATAAAAACTGTCAAAACGTTTGCAGGATGCTGGGAAAACATTTACACAGCGAACACAAAGACCAGACCAGAGCAGAGCAGAGCAGGAGAGGAAGGATCGGGGTTGGGTAGGGTAGGGTCCGGGTCGCAGAGGACGAAAGGTGAAATCGATGTGTGTGGAAGGAGGGAGGACTGAGGTCCTGAAACAGTTAGAAGCACACACAAAGGTAGCAGCAGGTCAAGTCCTGGGCGGTATATGACACATCAGGAATCAGCCTGCGGAATTTAGACATTAAGGGATCTCTTCCTTTCGATCTCCGAGATCCTTGCCGTTTGGGTGTCCTCTCCTTTTCTTTTCTGCGGCTGCCTATTGAAAAGATGAAAGTGAATTTCCTCCTCGCAAGAAAAGAATGCCATCCAGCCAGTCGAGTCGATTGAAATGAAATTGAGGGGAAGAGCAAGAGAGGAGCGCTCGAGTTTTTGTCGAGATTTTTGTTTTTTTCCTATGGAGGGAGGGAAGGGGCGCTCGTAGAGTTCTGGGCGGCCCCTGCACGTTTAGCTATTTTTATGGAGTTCCCGGGAATTGTCGTTGGCTCTACTCCTCCGTTTCTAGACCTCACTGAACACTCTGGGTTCTGGGTTCTGGGTTCCCTCGAATCTCGAAACGTTTCTATTAACACGGCCCCGGGGCATTGTTGGCATCCGTTTCTACTTTGCCGCCACCGCCGCCGCTGGGAAAACCCATCTGAAAACTCAGCTGAAAAACAGGCAACTGCAACTGTCAACGCCGACGCCAAAAAATATCTGTATCAAAAAAA
>JAJJHQ010002564.1:33512-63291 GCA_021223825.1 Drosophila ironensis
CAAAGCCCCAGCCAGAGGAGGTGCAGTGTGCTTTCATTTCCTGTCCCAAAAAAAAAAAAAAATATATACGTACTTCTCGTATGAGTATCCACGCCCAAGTCCGAAAATTTCGCAATGCTTAGGGGCTGACTGACCTTGCCGTCGGCTCAATGGAAAAATGGAAAAAATCGAAACGAGCATCTCAAAAAGGCCGCAAACCGGGGGGCTTAGCCAAAAGGTTGCGACTTTGCGAAACCAAATGTCCCGAAGTGATCGTTAAAAAGGGCTAAGCACTTGATTTATGGGCGTTATAAGGTGTTAGATATTTGTGGCTTTCAGGTAGCTTTTCGGTGGGTAAATAATCTCTGTAAATGCGATCAAAAGTCTGTATAATGCCAGAGATAAAAGTTTAATGGGCTGCCGGCGAAGCAACATTGTTAAAAGCTTACGAAATCGAGCTAAATACTACAACGAGGTCTGCCAGCGTTAAAACTATTGAGATTCGCTAATCTAGCTATTAAAACTGCAGCAAAAGCACCAAAATTGACAGGCATCCTTAAGTTACAACCTTCTAAAGCTTCCTCTAAGGTAGCGGTAAAAAAAGTCCTCCCCTAAGCACTGCATAGTTCTAGGGGGTGTAGTTTTTTCCCACTGCTCGGGGGTGTTAGTGGTTTTCTTATCGCCAGCGAACCGTAATCGCGCGATAATTGGCACACGCAAAGCCACACACACACCAGCGCATAATCGGCGCCTAAGAGGCGGCAAAGTTATCGAACCCCAAACCCGATTTGCACTCCGAATTAGATATAATTAAGGCAGCTAATAGCAGACGGAAACAAAGCGACAGCAGCAGCCGCACTAACCACAATGATGATGGCCAAGAGAGGAAGTTAATCCGTGGCCATAATCGCGGCATAGCGCCACAGCATGAGGCAAGCTTAAGTTTCCCCCTTGCCCAGTGCCCTGGCTGCCCCCGTGGAATGCCCCATTGAAGTGTCAGCAGTGCCACACATCGACGGGTTCCCCTCTGTGCGCGCCAGCAAGGGTGTCTTCGATGCTAATCTCTCGGCCTAAAATACCCTCTAAATACCGGCCAACTGCCTTGGCTGCAACAAGGCCTCACTTTGCATTGGCAACTAAGGGCCAAGAGTATTCAGAGTTCGCTGCCAGAGATGCTATGTTGCAAATATATGCATATAAATACGAGTACATGCCCGGGGTGACTGCGCAGACAATGCCAATATAAATATTGTGTAGCACTTTAGCATTTAACAATACAAATACAAATACAGCGGCAGCAGCAACTCCTCAGAGCCATAATAAACAAACAATTACGGATTCATTTTGTTGCAGTTGCAGTTGCAGTTGCCAGCGACTTTGGGCCGTTGCAGTGGCAGTGGCACTTTTTGTCGCCAAGTCTCCAATACCGACTGGGCTGCCCCTGCCCCTTGCCCCAACGGGGGGGCGCGATTGCAACTGCAACAGCAATTCTTGTGGCATTTTGTGTGATTCACACAGCGGGGAGTCAAAAATTTTGCACAAAGGCCCACAGAGAGCAGCTTTTTAGCCTTTTCAGCTGATAAGAGAGTTGCAACAATGGCAGTTCCCTTGGCCACAGCAGCAAAAATAACTTTTGCGTACAATCAGCAGAGGCAAATCGCTGTTGTGGATGCCCCAAAACAGCGCACAGCATCAGCGGGGCAGAACACTCTCACTATTCCCGGATCCCCCCGGATCCCTCCGGATCCCTCCGGACCCTACCCTGCAGGGCGGTGCGAAAAATACGCTTTTTCAAGCGTCTAAAAATCCAACTAATTGCGGGCGGCGCTGATTACTCATACGCCCCCATGCCCACACTCCTGCGCTTGCGGCAAGTACCCCTTCAAAGGTGGGGGATGCCGGGGGTTAGGGTGGTAGTGGGGGCGGCAGGTAGCATGACAATGACAGGCGGCTGGCAACACGCGAGGAACATGGGGACAAACAAGACAAGAGGCCGCAAATATTTGTTAAACTTGACACCAAACAAAAGAATTTTACCGAAAGGATTTGAATGAACCGAACCGGCGGAAAAAAAGGAGAAAAAACGCCAACGAACAATGTAAGCTGGAATGCGCAAGGGGTCAGGGGGCACGGGCAGGGGGGACGGGCCTACAGGAACAGCAAAAGCAAATCAAACACAACAAATCGCCAGGCAAACACCAAAATCAAATTGTACAACAAAAGACTAACACAAAAACGCAATGCACTGTGGTTGCAAACACAGCCGAGTTTTTCTTTTTAAATAAAATATTTACAAAATAAATTCATCCAAAATTTTAGCCTAGATAATCACAAAATATCTGTACTCATTTATGCTTATTTAGTTGGTAATTAACTGCTAGACCTAAACAATTTGTTAGGGATTTCCAAGTGGCTTTTACAATGTTTCTTAGTGTTACAGGCTGAAATCTTTAGGGATTTCGGTTTTACTATTACTCTCTACATTTTAATATTATTTTCCAGGCTAAGTTAAGATCGGGAACCAGGATCTAGTGCATCTTTCTTGTTTACCTTTAAGCTGCAAGTCTGTACTCATTTTAAAGCTTGTGGGAAGCTTTCTAAAAGCCAGTTAGTTGATAAATAAACTTCCAGGCCCAATAACCCAGATATACCTTCCAAAATTATTTGCTTAAATGCCTAAGAGTCGAGGCAAGCAATTTCTGGCTGAGCAAACTCTATTCATTCCACTGTATTCAAGATCTAAGGTATCCAAAAGTCCCTTCGGATCGGTCCGAGTGCTGACGCGCGCCGATCCTGTGGCCGCTGGACAGAACCGCAGGTTGGGGGGATGCAGGACGCAGAAAGGGCACCGTGAATGGGGCCTGGAGGATGAGGTGCCCAACCTAACGCAGTTATCAAAAGCGTTGAATTATGGCCGCGTTTACACTGCCAGCTAAATGAGCAACACGTTGCGGCTGCCGCTGTTGCTGCCGCTGCTGCCGCTGCTGCGGCTGCTGCTGCTGGTGGCTCGTTTTGTGGCGCTATCGCATTTGATCTCGTTTGCCGTTCCCTGGGATCGAACAACCCGCAGGCTCTGGTTTTCGGTCTTTTTCGGTTTCTCGATTCTTTTTTGGTTTCGGGATAGGGATCGCATCTTTGGATCTCTGGGCTAACAATGCGCATGATATCATTCATTTCTCATTTCGGTTTTCATTCATTGAGCACCGCGGCTGCTGGCCAAGTGTCGCCGCTCGCTGGCCGCCCGTCCGCCTGTCCGTCCGCCTGTCCGTCCGTGTGCCAGTCTAATTTCATAATAAGAAAATAAGAAACATCTCCGGGGACACAAACAACGAGCACAGACACCGTGGCCATGGAGCGCACTTCTTGTGTATTTGTTCCCTTTATATATATTTATATATATTTTTTCTTTTTTATGGCCAAGACCGCGCTGGAATGCCGGCTGGAATGCTGGCGTTTCCGGTTAGAAACCCTTTTTACCGCTGCCGACGGCGACGGCGACGGCGACGGCGACGCCGGAGTAGGAGTAGGAGTAGCTTCAAAGCTTCAAAGCTCCAAAGCGCCGAGATGATGAGTCAGTTGTGTTAAGCGGGGTGAAGTGTCGACCACCGGTTTAAATTTGGCTGTGTGCCTCGCCGGATTTATTTCATTCATGCATAGATCTGTCTAAACACGCACACTCTTGAATTTCATTTGTTGTTCTTTTTTTTGGTTGGTGGTTGCCAATGCAACGTCTGTTCACACGCCGGCTTTTTGGATGGCAAAACGTCTGAAAAAAAAAAAAAAAAAAAAGAAGAAAAAACCATCGCCAGTCGCCAGTCCGTGTGTGTTGCTCAATGTGTTGAAACATGAATGAATCTTGTTCACAATTTGGCAACAACACGTTTAGCACGAAAAGCGAACGGAGCGAGGGCAGGACAACGACAATGGTGTTGTTCGCTCGGTGTTCGCTGTTCGGTGCTCGATGCTCGCAACCATTGTGAGCGGGTCCTGGATGCCTTTTTCCTTTTCGGCGGCATTCACAAATTATTAGCGGGCCCTCTCGTGTCCGTGTGTCCGTGTGTCCGCTTGTCCGTTTGTCCGGTTGCCGTTCGCTGGTTAGTAAAACATCATGTTGCTGTTAAAGGTACCAGGCACTGGGTCAGGCACCAAGCAGCAAGCAGCAGAGGCAGAAGCTGTCTCTGTGGTCCAATTTGGACCTTCCACGTCTTCGTCTGCGTTTCGTTGTCTTCTGAGGATGGTGGACGCTGGATGGTCGCTGGATGGTGGATTCTGGATTCCCCCAACCCCGCCATTGTTGCTCTGCCGGCGGCAAAAGAGTCGCCGAAGCGTCCGAGAAGCTGCAGCTAGAAAATTATCTGCTTATCTTGTCTTGTGCTCGTTTCGATCGGCTGCTTATTCATGTTCTTCTGTGCGAGCCACGAATCGTGGCACCCTTCCTCTTCGGACGGACAGGATGATCGGAGGGACAGTGGTCGGTCGGGTGAAAGCTAGCGAAAATAATCTAATAAAGTGCAAAAGCTCTCTCTCAAATAGGCTTTTTATTCCAGTAAAGCCCTTTTAAAGTTTGGCTAATCCTTGATGCTTTAAAGCTAATTTAAATGTTCGATAATCTCAGGTTAAGTTGAAATAAATAGGTATTACGAAATTTTGGCAACATCATTTATTAAAATTCCATTTTGAAAATTAGTACAAAAACCTTTTTGACGGTATCCCAAAGTCGAAAAACTTGTCCGGCGTCTCGGTCTCGGGGCATGTGTATTTAATTTATGTGCTTGACGTGACACTTGCAACAGCGACGGGCAAAGTGGGGGGTGACGGGGGACCAGGGGTGGACGACTGGCCCTGGCATTGGTCCGCGGCAAGAAAGGTAAGAGTGGTAAGTGGCAAGCGGTGCCGCCTGAACGCCTGAACGGCTGAACGGCTGAACGCCTGATGGTGCAAGTTGTGAGTGGTGGTGGTGGCAAGTGGGAAGTTGGAAGTTGGAAGTGGAGGCGAGCAGTTGGTGGACGGACGCCTAATATGCGACAGCCTCCGCCTGTTAACACATCGGTGAACCTCAAAATATGAAAACCGAAACCGACACCGAAACCGAAACCGAGGCAAGGTAAGTGCCTCCTCAGTCGGCTGAGCCGCTGTGAGGTCTTCTCCTCCGCTTCTCCTCGGTTGCCTTTTTATTTTATCTTTTTGGGGACTAACGAGGTGGCAGGCGATGAGGACGACAATGACGATGGCGATATTCGAGCCACACACTGCCGGCCGGTCGATCGGTCGGTCGGTCGGTTGGACGAGAGAGCGAGCTGGCAAACCTGAGCCCGGCGATTGAATTTCACACGTGGCTTAGTGTCCGCCCGCATTAAGCACACTTCACTGGTGGTGCGGCAAGTAGGATGGCAGCAGGATGGCCAGGACGTCCAGGGACGTCCCGCCCGCCAGTGGAAGGGAGATGCACTTAGCCTGTGTATGCAAATGCTACCCCGCCATCTTGGGGCTGATCTCTCGCCATCTTGCAACCAGTTCGCCAGTTCGCCAGTTCGCGTCCAAATGCCAACTCCTTTGGCCATTGTTTTGTGTTTTGTGGCAGTGCTCCTGCGATGGCATTCCACAGATTAAAGAGAGTGAGAGCGTATCCTGGGCCTGTGTGTATGAATGAGTTATTTCGGCCCTAATCGCAATGCTGGCAATCAGTTGCAGCGACCAGCAAGCAACCTTCCCACTTTGAATCTGCCCAGCAGATCCCCGCCGGCCTGCGCTTTTTCCCTCGCATATCTTTTTGTTTTGTCTCCAAGTTTTGTTTTAGCGTCTCGCTGTCCTCCATTTGATTGAACTGCTCAATGAAATATGCAAATTTGTTGCCGCCGCTTAATCAACTGCAAGGCGACTCCAGCTTCAGCTTTAGCCTCAGCCTCAGCCTCAGCTCCATCTCCATCGGCGACTCCAATCCGAAGTTCCAGTCTCGATTCAACAGTTTTCAGCGTCCCTGGGAGCCCCAGAGGTTTTTTGTGCCTCATCATCATCATCGTCGTCATCGTCTTGGGCTTGGTTTGGTCTTGGTCGCGGTCGCGGTCGCGGTCCAGGTTTTGTTGGTCGTCGCCTTGGCCAACACATTTGTGGTCTTTTGTGGTCTTAAATATATCCTGCTGGTGGGTAAATTTTTCTCTTCTCTCCTTCCTTTTGGCTGCCCCGGCAACAGCTATCGGATCGGCGGCGGCGAGGGTAAGTCACGACTTTGCCGCCAAGAAGCTGAGCGTATGAGGCAGACGGCACCCAATCTTGGGGACTCGCACTCGCCATCGCACTTCCATCCATCCATCCATCCATCCATCCATCCATCCGTCCATCCATCCACCCACTCCCACTCGAATCTCAAGTTCCCCGCAATCCCCAAATCCGAATCTGAATCCCGAGTCCCGAATCCCGAATCCCGGATCCCCATCCTCTAGCTGGACAGTTGCAGTTGCAATTTGGCATTTGTACCCACATGCGCGCACCTCGTCTTCACCGCTTTGTTTTTATTTTTTTGGGGAGGAAGTGCGAATATGTACACTGCAAGGATATGCAGAATCACACGATTTTCAAGAGATGTATTCAATGGAAAGGCGTCTGGACTGAACCTGGCCACAACGGATTAAACACCTCTCCTATGGCCTATGGCCTATGGCCTATGGCCGACTTTTGATCTGCAAATGAAACTGTTCTTGCGCCGGCTAATTACACTTAATTGGCTTTGCTAACAAGTGGCAGTCATCCGGCCACAATTTGGTAACTCAATCAAGACATCAAAAGGTGATTGAGATGCAGATGGAAGCTAAAACAGCAGACAGCGACTGAAATTGAAATGGAAATTGAAATTGAATCTGAAATTGAGAGTGACATGGCATTGGCCTGGGGCCAACCTTCGGATATTCGGATATTTGGATATTTGGATATTTGGATATTCGGACATGGAAATGAATGGCAGCGGCAACAGATTGGTGTAACCCCTATCCCCCATTTGTATAGCAATATTCCCAATTGAAGCCGAGGCTCCAGGCACGCCCCAAACACGGATAAAAAACACCCCATTTCCCATGAGCTTGGTGCTTGGTGCTTGGTGGCCGCGTGTCTATTTTATGCAATGAGATTCAGTCCAGTTGCAGCTTCCGATGCAGATACCTGATACACGATACCCGATACCCGATACCCAGTGCAGATACCGATCTGAGTGACTGGCAGATTGCTGCTATCGATGCTGGCTTAATATTTGCGTTTGTGGCGTTAATTATAGCCTGTGCGATCCGGGTAGCCGTTTCTCTGATTGTTTATTTGATCGAGTTGCAAGTTGCAAGTTGCCGGTGGCTGGCTGGTGGCTGGTGGCTGGTGGCTTGAGGCTTGAGGCTGGCGGAGAAGTTCGGCATCCACTCCGACAATTGTCGGCCGTGTAATTCCGGTTCGTGCAACGATAATTATATTAATTTACCATCGAATGAGCCACCACAGCCACACCGCACCGCACAGCACAGCACAGCACAGCAATGCAGTTGCAGTTGCATTTTCAGTTCGCTGTCAGTGCACCAGTCTGGTTATCAATTTCCCACTCTGTCTGCCATCGACGTATACATGCGTCTGTGTATCTGCATCTTGGGACATGGCATGGCCATTACAAAACAATTGCGATTGAGGAAAATCAAATCAAAACTGACGTTGGTGCACTTGCAGTTGCAGATACGAGTACCGAACAGCTGACATGTGTGCAATTAAGCTAAGGAAGTGCACTTGCGTTCATTGTTCGGCTTGCACAGCACATACCTACCTCTGCCCACCACGTCCAGGACACTCGCCAACACTGATGAGGATCTCTGCGGATCTGGGATCTGGTATCCCCAGATCTCTCGCCTGTCATAAAGACCTCAAAGCCCAGCATACAAACAAATACCTGAGTGCGCAATGCCCTTTGCCCCTCGAAATATCTCCGCCTCCTCCTCTGCCGCCTCTGTCCCTGTCCCTGTCCCTGTCCCTGTATCCATCTGCATGTCTGCCATCGACTTGTCTGTTGGCTTCGTGTAAGACAAATGAGCACTCAATTATCGTATTTCTGCTTTGGCCGGCTGCTTCATTTGTCTTCGGTGTATCCGTGAGATGCGTGCGCTGTGCCGTGCCGTGCTGTGTGTGCGGTGCTCTCTGTCCATCGGTATTTATTTGGCAGGACTAGGCCACATGTAGCACTTCTATCCTGAAAGCTTTCCCTGGCAAATACTCGACATATAGCGGGTAAATCCTCGCCGGCCGCCCGGCTCGAAAGCGCATTTCAGGACTTTCAGGTGGTCTCCCCGTTTCTTCGTTTCTTTTTTTTTCTCATCGTGTCCTTCTCGGCATCCCATGTCCCCATGTCGCCCTGTCTTTCTGTCTTTCTGTCCTGCGGCCTGTCAGTCAATCGCCGCATCTCCTCCCTCTTTTTTTTTGGCTGTGTGAGGCATCCCCAGACCCAAACCCTACTGTCCTGTCCACTCAGTTCGCTCCTCTTTAAAAAGCAGCAAAATGCAGAATTATGAATCGGCATGTTTTACATGTGCGGGAGGTCTTGTAAGATGCTCACAGCACGGCAGACAACATCACAGCGGAGATACCTGTGCCTCTGCCTCGGCCTCTGCCTCGGCCTGTGGCAGGGCCTGTGCCAGTACCTGTCGAACCTTTGGAACCTGTTCCCCACCCGTCAAATCCTGAATTAAATGTTGTGAAATTGTACACTTCAAAAACGAAAACAAGGGGGTCGCAATTGGGATCGGCACCGGGATCAAGACAAGAAAGGAACTATCATTCTACATAATTATCATCTGGTTGCGGGGTTTTCATTTATTTTTTTGTTTTTTCGTGATCGGCTGTGTGATCTGTTTTTGTTCTGTTGTTTCTGCTGCGACTGCTGTTGCTGCTGTTGCTGCTGCGACTGCTGCTGCTGCTGGTGGTGCTGGTGGTGGTGGTGGTGCTGATGCTGGTGCTGCTGTTCAGCAATTACGATCGCACTGTGTGGTCTCTTCAATCACCTTCAGATGCCTTTTTTACTCACCTTTTTCGTCTGCAACTTGCAACTCCATTGCATTGGGTGGGAGATTAATGGCTGCGCATTAATCAGCCGACGGCAAGCGGGCGCCATCAACACTTGCCGGGCTTCATCTGCCTCAAAAACGTCACAGTCCCGGCCCCTTTTGTGCCGGGGTCACCTTGTTGGATCCTGGAACCCCGGTACCATGTGTGTCATTCGACACTTCCACTGCGGTCGAGTCCAGTCCAGGGCAGTTCAGGGCAGTCCAGTCCAATCAATGACGCAGGCGCCATCGACTTCAACTCAACCGAAATCGCATTATTTCCACACCAACAGCAGCCCATGGGCCTGCCTATGAAAAGTAATAACTGTGGGAACTGATTTGCGGTGCCACTCGAATGCTTCTTCCTTCCCCGACCACACCCCATACCATACCATACCATACCATACCATACCATCCCATACCATACCATCGCAAGGCAAGGCATGGCATCGCAACCCATCCCTCCACCTGATTGCCGTTTTATTGGCTGGAAATAAGTTAATAACATGGATGCCGATGCCGATGCCGCTACACAAAATATCCTTCCTTTTTGTTTTCCTTGGCTACTGCCCCTCCTATGGGGCCTACACCTATATCTTTACAATAAGAATAACAATGCAACAATATTGCCAGTTTCAGGCTTCAGTTTGAGACCTCAGAGCTCAGAGCGGAAGCTGAACGCGGTGGAGCAGCAAAGGCACAAAGTATATCATCATAGCCACCTACGGGATCGAGAACTTCGCTCGCTCCCCCCCCTTCCCCCCTGTTCATGCAAAAAGGGAGTTGGTTGCTTTTGGGATCTCTGGGATCGCTGGGACTTTAGTGTTCAGGTCCTCAGCGGCTTCGGCAGCTTCAGTCAACAGCCACTGATCGCCCCGGGCGCTGGTTAAGCATGGGTTTTGCGACTCTGGAATGGGGGGATAAGTTAGGGGCATGGAATGGGCATGGGGATGGGCTTATGGGCTGCGGACAGACGCCGGCACAGACGCCGACACCGCCGATAATGATGAAGGTGTTGGCGATGATGATGCTGATGACGCGAATGCGCCACAAAGACCTCGTACCTCGTATCCCGTACCCCAAACCCAAACCCATACCCAAACCCAAACGCAAACGCAGTCAAAGTCAAAAGGAGGAGCCTCCTGCCAGCTTCCAGTCTAAAGAATGTTTCACTCTTGGCCAAGGCGGTCAGTAAATGCGCTGCTTTGCTCTAGAAATATTGATAAGATAGAGGTTTACCCCAAAAATATAGGACCTGAAACACAACTTCAATAAAACTTCAAAAACAATTGCTAGAATAAATAAAAGACCAAATAATTATGCCAATTGCCTAACCATTTAACCAGGAATATCACTGAAATGGTAGCCTGTGAACCTTATCTAAGAATCTACAGATAATCCCCCTTGATGCTGATACCCTAGGACACCCTTTGGGTGCTGGGGTAGGGTATTCCTCGGGGCTGTGCGACTGGCGCCGGTTTTGCGATGCCCGACGCCGCTAAATGGGATCAGTTTTGGTAACGAGTTAACGAGTTGATTTCACTCCACCGATTGCCGCCGATGCTGATGCTGAAGCTGAAGCTGATGCTGAAGCTGTTGCTGAAAACTGAATCGCAGTCGCAGTCGCAGTCGAACCGGATTAGCGGTCACACCCCCCGTATCCTGGACCACCAAATATCCATAGCACCATCTCTTTGCCATGCATACACCATACACCATATACTCCGTACCGATGATAGGTACCGGCTCCATCTTTGTCTGCGGTGGCCATGGCCAATGTCTACACACAACAAGGTGACGGCTCATAATGACGGGCCATGGCCAAGAACGTGAGCGCGGATGGGCTCGGATGGTTTTTAGCCGGGTTTTCGGCATTTCGCCTTTTGTGCGCCCCCCTCTTTGGGGCCGGACTAAGGCTGGGGATCAAATCGAATTGCTGCGCCGAGGCGTTTGCACCTCCCATGGATGAGTGAGCGCTCTAAAAGTGCACTGCGCCGAAAATTTGTAAGCAAACAGCTTGCAGATAAATTTGCTCGATGTTGTAAGGCTTTTCACTAACCACAACCTGCCCTGGATCTACCGAAAAATATACAAATTTGAGGCCAAGAAACTCGAGGTAAAAGTGAATTGAGTTGCCCCATTTTGTGGCAGTGCTAATGGGTTTTCCTTCGCCTCCGCCTCCGCCGCCTCTGTGTTTCCTTTTTTTTCCTTATTTTGCGAGTGTGTGCCCCCGTTGAAGTTGCTGCCCCTGTTTTTCTCGCTTACTTTTTTGGGGCTTTGTCGAGGGGCGTTACCTGGTGATCATCACGCATTTGCGCGCAACACACCGCTCCGCTCCCTTGCACACCACTCGACCCAAACACACACCACACACCACACCCCGCACACACCCGGGCACCTTAATGGGTGTTATTTTGTTTTGCCGTAAATATTTTTGCAATGGGCACTAATTAAGTTTGGCTCTTTTTGGGGCTCTTTTGCGGCTGCATCCTTTGCACTTTGTTATGTGTGAAACTTTTAAATTTTGCGGGTCGGCAAACATGAAAACGGACCTAAATTGGCGGGCATTAAGGCCCCCGGCGGCTGCTGACGCCTCTCCAGCGGAGTCTGTGCCTCCACCTCTGCCGTTGCCCCATAGAATCAATATTTATATCTCCCCTCCTTGCTGTTCTCCTCCGCCGCCGCCGCCGCGCAGATACCAGCTTGCAATTACACATTACTCATACGCCACGTGGGCCGCTGAAATCGAAAATCTATGAATGAATGAACAGACTACAAGGCAAATGAGTAAAAACGATGAGTAAAACGAGTATATATAGTATACGACCGTCTGACACTGCAACAAATTTCATTAGCCGTAAAATGTTTCGGGTTTGCTGCTGCTGCTGCTGCTGCTGCCGCGTTTTTATGACTCACTGCTCTCTGGTGCGGCTCTTTTAGTTGCTGTTTTAAATCGATTGGACAATAAATTAGCATTATGCGGTTGCAAATTCCTTCCGACGATGAGCTGGCCTTCCACGGGCTTAAGGTTCTCCGCAGGAACCCGTCGCGTTATCAGCCAGCCGCCCGCAAACTGTTATTATTTTTTGGGGGCTACTTATGAGCTAGCGGAATGTGATTTATTTCCCATCATTAAGTTATACGGCTTGCAATTTTAAATCGAACGATATCAGAATACTGGCACTCCACTCCGGAAGTGTATTTCCCCTTTATAAATGCGTTTCCTTTTATTGAGATTAGATAACAGTATTCTAGAGAAATTTCTAGATCTTTGTGAATGGAAATTCATTTTACAACACCAAGTGTTTTTATTAGATCAATCAAGAGGTGTCGTTTGTCACAGTTTCCGCCAAAGTTTACCCCTTGGATATTTCCTAATGACAGCGCGTGGATGTTCGGGGAAAGGTTGTTCCCCCTTTCGTAAATCCCATGGCATTCATTGATAGTTGTAGATTTTCTCAATTTTTCCGCTGCCACTTAATTGCTGTTGGCATGCTATATTATTTGATTTCGAATATTCATTCTGTTCGTAACTCATGTGCTATACGCGTGTCGCCCCCATGGAAAAGACGTCAGATATTACTCATACGCCACCGAGACCGAGACCGAGTGACACAAAGTGACACTCAAAAAATGTCAATCAGTCGGTTAAACAGTCAGTATCATGTAGTACCCATTTGGGTAAGATAATGATAATGGTAATGGAAGTTCGGGCCCGCCAATTGAACAGATCAACAAACGATAAGCCAAAACAGCCAAGAAAATAACACAAAGCAAAAGTTCAAAGCCGTGCCAGTGCCTCAAAGATACAATAGTTTAAAAATAGCTCCGATTGTCATGATTGACAATCGCAACAATTCCGTTTTTGTTGATTGACCGCCCGCGTTTCTTTTTTTTGGAGACGTCTCCGCGGCAAGGCGGAGACGTCCATGAGTAATGATGAGTAGAATTATAACCTTGCGGTTGATCATGATTTTTGCGGACTTTTTTGGGTATAGGGAGAAATTTTGGACACGCTCGTACACGGAATGCATGAATGGAGCGCGCTTGTGAGGCGCAAGAGCGTGGAGGGCGAAGTTAGGCAGACGGGGCGTATGAGTAATATTCTTGCGAAATTGAACGGAAATAACTGAAATTCATGCTCTCGCAGCAAGTGGGTGAGATTGTGTGTGTTCGCGGGAGGCACGACAAATCGGAAGTGGCGTCGATGAGTGAAAGTCATTCGATAAGAGAGCAAACGGAAAGCGGCAAGCGGCAAGCGGCAAGCGTCAAATTGGCGGGAGACCGGCAAATGATTTGTCGTTTGTTTATCAGCGAGAACCGCGAGTTTCCGTGTGCTCTTGCCTCTCCGATACGATCAGATACGATCGGATCCGATCTCGGAGCGTTATCTCCGACGACCACGGTCGATCCATCACATCGGGCATGTGGAACCGTGTGAGTGCGATTATGTGTCACCGAAAACCAGCCCTAGGGCGAGAGAGAGAGTGCTTCAGTGCTTCTAGCGTTAGCTTGGCCTATTGCTCTCGATTTTTGAAATCAATGGGTAATCTGTTAGGCAATGCCATAGGGTTTTGATTGGGTATTACATAGTCGCAGCGATAGGGTGCACCTGCTATTAGAAAACTGATGTCTTGTGGTTTGCAGAACTACCTATGGCTTTCGGAACCGTTAGTTGTAGGGCCTGGAGAGCTTCTGGCTCTCAGAGCTTACTACTGTACTACTGTACAGGGTACCCCTTCTTCCGGACTCTCTACAGCTAATGGCTTGTTGTTCTTTGTGGCTTTTTTGGCACTCTTGCGAATGTTTTGAGCGCTTTTCTTTCCCCCACACTCACACTCACACTGACACTCACACTCACACTCACACTCACACTGGCACTCGCAATCGCAATCGCACGCTCAAGCAAGAGAGGGAGAGGGAGAGAGCAAGGTGGAGCCCGGCGGAGGCTCTCCCGCTTCCACTCGCTGGCCCCGTCGGCCGTCTTTAAAAAAAAAAGCACAACCGCCTCCTCATTAGTATACTCATAGTAAATGAGGAGCTCGGTCCAACGGTCGCCAACGTCTACGACTCCGGGGACTCCGCTCCGAAAACAACAAATCTGCGAACAACAAATAAGCGCTAAAGCAGTGCAAGCGGCGAGAAAGTCACTCCGCTTCCACTACCACTTCCACTCATTCCAGTCCAGTCGCCTGTGCCGCCGTCTCCGCATATCTCTCTGGGATTCTCTCGCCGAGAAATCGACAGCCAGCGACTTCGATCGCTTTTGAAATCAAATCATAGCGAACCCTCGAAGGCAACGCGTCGCCCGCCACTCAACGCGAAAGTTCTCCTCCTCACTCATCTACACGAATGGTTCGCCACCAAGTTCGCCTCCAAGTCGCGTCTCCAACATTTCGTAGTTCTTCTTCCAAAGTTACTGTGTTTTTTTTTGGTTTATTTTTGTTTTTTTGTACCATTATCATCTTGTTTTGTACTTCCGTGTTGTGGGAAGCAAGTGTCGAACGAGATTGCCGAAATATCCTGCTGGGTAGGATATCCTTGTGCCGGATTCGAGTGCAGCCTGCGATTTTTATGTAAATGGTGAGTAGAGATAGAGTGAAGGGCAATCAAAACAAAGCAGACGGCATTTTCACGAGTTGTACATACAAATTGTACATACATTCGGGCCGAAAACATGTGAAATTAATTTACACATTCTATCAAAAAGGCAGAAGGGCCGGGGGGCACTTGAGTGGTTGGTTGGTGGGTTGCTCTGCCAGTCGACCGGTGGTTGCGATGCGTCAGCCGTATAGGCTGTTGGTTGTATGGACGTGAATTTCACAAACGTCTGCAAGAGGTTGACCACCATGCAGGCCAAGGCGCTAGTGGCGAGGGCCTACCCCACCAGCACTGACCATCAAAATATATCTAGCAACGGGCTGGCTGGCTGGCGGGCTGGCGGGCGCGATGATTCAGCCAGAAAATTTGGCCAAATAAAGAAATTTATTTTTAATTTTAAATAATTATGTCAGCCAGATAAAGGCAGAAACAGAAACAGAGTTGCGAGTGGTGGTTGCGAGTGCTGGTTATGGCCACGATAACAATAACACTAACAATCGCAGACAAAATCACGCACGCTTCGGGCCCCCCCAAACAATTGGGATTGGGAATCCCCGGAACCTCACAATCACCGTCACAATCGCAATCGCTGCCACTGCCACACTCACGTGCCAGTGCCAGCACACAAAAACACACTCACACTCGCCGAAGTCGAAAAAAAAGTCACGAAGACCAAAAGCCAAATCGTATAACGAGCCGGTTTAGTCGCGTCTTGACTTATGGTAATTACTCCCTCGTCTGGCAGATATTTGGCCATAATTCGCACGCCAGCCCTCTCTTAACTCCGTTGCCTATTCGCCCATTTAGCCCCGAAAAAATCACAAAGTTCGAGCTCCATAACCAGTCCCCCGTGTCTGATCTTATGATAATTCTAAGGTGGATATGAAATATGGCTAGAAAGTGTGCAGTGTGACTACGGCAAAAAGGAACCAACACGGTTGGGGCTGATTTGCAGTGCAAAGCCCAGGGTTTTTTGCGTATACGCACCGTTGGCAAAGGTCAAACTTTATTATAAGTATTCAGTTTTCAAAATATCTCTGATTTTGTCCCTTTTAAAGGCTTTGAATACGTCTCGTATACGTTTTATTTTAGGTTTTTATACCCGGTTCTTGAAGAGAACTAGGATCTGTCCGCTTGTCCGTCTGTCTGCCCGTCTGTCCGTTTGTCCGTCCGTCTATACGTATGAATGCCTAGATCTCGGAGACTAAAATAGGTAGAGTCGTTCCTATTTGTTTCGACACTCGTCAATGGCATTGCCTGCAATTTGATATTTAATTGTTTCGCTATATTCCAGACGACAGCTGCCTGTCCGCTTTACGTCGGCAGAAGCAGCAGCGGCAGCGGCAGCGGCAGCAGTGGCATCAGCAAAACGGCCAGCGCACGGGGCATAACGCAACCGGAACCGGAACCGCAGCCGCCGCCGCCACTGCCACTTCGTCGCCTTCGATTCCGACGACCCATTCACACCTCCGGGTCCCTGCTGGCACTTGCGGCACTAATCATGTGCCAGTTGCATTCCGACAGTGGTGGCGGCGGCGGCGTGGCAGCTGCCCCCCTCCTGGACGACAGCTCCGCCTTCTCCTCAGAGCAGATGCTCCTGCCACGGAGCATGCAGAAGCGCCACCACCATCCGGGCACCAGCTTTCGGCTGAGGTTCCAAAGGGAACTCAATGCCAGCACAGAGTCGCTGGACTGGGAGAATACCTGCGGAGGCAACTGGACGGGTTCGGAGACGAAAATCGTAACGACCCCCATGCGTTGCAGGCGCAAGCAGAAGGTGGGTAAAACTTTCAGTTTAACTTCAACTCTCTACATATCCATGGCTATACACAAATTGCAATCGTATCCTTTATCATATCCTTCATTGTTATTTTGCATATTTGCGCTTTCAGGTCCTGAAAGATCTGCAGAACCAAACGATCAAGGAGGTGCGCAGCCTGCGGGACGATGACAAGTCGCGGGAAACCACAAGCTCCGAACGGGAGTTGGCCAACAAAACCAACAAGGCCATCGACATCACCGATATGGGAAAGTGGAACCTCCACAACAGCCACTATACGTTTCTGCCCCGCTTGAATGCCAACAGTTCAAAAGTGAGTTCGATTTAGCCATTAACCATATAACATAAGTATTCCCTGTTGCCAGGGGCAACTCTGTGAGAGGTGATAAAAGAAATTCGAGGGGCCATGGAGTCACGTGCTCCACCTCTGCGTAGGTGCAAACAGAATGTCACAAGCTCTGGGATGCGAGCTCTGCGGTCATATGAGCCTCGGTCCGGGGAATCGTGCCCGGAGAAACCGAGAGTGACTCCAGAAGTTTTTCGACAGCAAAATCTCACCTCAAAATGTGTTAGGTAGCGGCAACTTTTCGACCGCCCCACCCGCTGTTCGACTGCCCCCGTTCGGGACGCCCCATTAACGAGCCAAAAAATAGCAAAACATTAGCCATCGATGTTATAACCACATTAAAATTAATAGCAAATTGACGGCGCGCGCGCCTGCATTTTATTTTCCAATCGAGGAGTATTGTTTATACACGCCGATCTCTGTTGCCTTGATCTGCGATCACGTTTTATTATTCCATCGATCCGATTGCAAAGTCTCTAATTGCCTCAGCAAGCACAGCGCAAAAATTTACACTTTTTGACACACGCAAACAACAAGAGCGGCAACGGCAGAAGAAGCTACCCAGCTACTCTACCGATTTTCAATCGATATCTGTATTATACAGAACACTTCTATTCCGATGGATTTTGTGAACAAATTGCCCGGCAAAATAGTGATTGAATAGCATTTGGGGAATTTGAAAATGCTCGGCGGGCATGCCTGGTAAATGAGTTTTTGGCTTGGGAAAAACCAGGTGAGCCGATAAGCCAGTGAATAATATACGAAAAAAATAAAAAATAAAGTAAAAAAGGTAATAATAAATATCCCATAGGTGGGGCTTGGGAAGTGTAAGTCTTTTGGAATGTGTGCTGGCTACCCAATATTCGCGGAATAATTGACTAAGCACTGCGGAACCATTACGTGACGCCGGTGACCCCCTCCGGAAAGGGTGCCCAGTTCCGCAGAACCAAAGTGTTAGCATTTGGTCAGGTTCCCATGCCTCGTAAGCAGAGGCAGAGCGGAGCAGCCGGAAAACCGCCAACTCATCTTAAGTCAGCCAAAAAGGCCCAGATGGGGCTCAAAGTGCAGGCGTCCGTCTGTCTGCCCGTCTGTCTGCCCGTCTGCCAGCATCAAAGGTCGCACTCGCTTTCGGAGTTTATTACTCGTTCTGCTAAACTTAGTCGCCCCACTCGCTCGTCCATTCATTTAGTCACTGGTCCACTCACAACGCGATCCACTCAATCGCCTATTCGGGGCGATGAGCAAAGCTCGGCTTTCGCTGAAAAATTTCTCAATTGTCGTCACAGAATGTGTGGGGGAAAAGTACCCAAACACCCGGAGAAAAACTTGCCGTAATGTAGGTCAGTTTGGCCTTGCTGTTTCCGAATAATACAACCACCCGGCTATCTGTCAGGCGGGGAAAATATAATATTAGGGATGCCAATTCAAACCTGGCTCAATGTAGGTCATTTTTGAGATGAATACCCTGCTATTTGCATTTAAGGCACAGCTTTTACTTAATATAACTAATGTAATTATTATTAGCAATGTCAATGCTATCGAGACTGAGATTTTGCCTTTTTCATGACTAATAATCCTTCATGTTGGGGCGCCGCTACGTCAATTGCCCGCAAATTGCGCCAGCTAATTGTTGACATCCCGGAGCAGGGCGCAATGAAACCTAGTTCCCATTGAATTTGCATTATTTTTTTGTTATTTGCGCAATGACAAGGTGCCAAAGCCAAGGGGACGGACGGACGGACGGACGGCTGATAGAAGAAGTCTATTTTTAGGCACGCGGCGGACCCGACTCAGAAGGCAAACATCGAATGCGCGCCGCTGACTCGCAGCCCGATACCGAGAAGTAGCAGCGCCGGCCTTTTGACGTCACTAAAAACTGCGGCACAATTCACACACTGAACGCAAAAAAAAATAAAAAACAGAAAGCCGAAGGTCCAGCGTAGGGTTAGGGCGCGGCAAGGGGACGGGGAAGGGTCTACGATGCGATATATTTGAGCAGTTTTCAACGCTCGTTTACTGGCGTTCGGGAGAGCGGCGGTGGCGGCGGCGGCGGCGGCGGCCGACGGGGCGTATGCGTGATTCATGCCAACGCGACGTGGTGGATTCCCCCAAAACAGCCAGCGCGATTGTTAAAGGGTTGGGGCGCTTGAGGGGCAGGGGTGGGGAAGCGAAGCGATGGCGAGAGAGCGAGCGCGTGACGTCAGGAGACCGTCAGCGCTGCGGTGCGAGCAGGAGAGCGCATAGCACGCAATGCTTTTCACTTTCAGGCAGCGCTGCCGGCGCCGTTCACTCAACCCGAAGCAATCAAGCGCTAGGCTCTCTGGAGCACCCAAAAACAATGCTCAATGGCCAAAAGGGTTGCCGGAAAGTCGGGAAAACTCTTCGCAAGTCCACTGCCAAGGAATCCAAGCTGGGGGATCACCTATTTGCAAATCTTAGCTGCCAGATTGTGGATAACAGGGGTAGGCGGTGGCATCAAGCCCCTTGAGTGTACTTCAACTTTACAAAGTTAAAAACCTATTTTCGTTATCTGCTGCCCAGTCGTTATAGCTACATATTTATATTTATAACAGTAAGCAAAATGATTTAAAACGCTAGCAAAGTTAAGAACCTAAAACCGCTGTAGGCGACGAAATAATGTAAAGTTGCACTCAAGGCATTTGATGGTGTAATAGGCTTCATTGTCTAAGGTCTTATCTTCATTATCGGCTGCCCAGTCGTTATAGCTAAATATTTACATTTATAACAGTAAGCAAATTGATTTATAACGCTTTAAAGATATAAGTACTTAATACACCATTCGCACCTTAAGGTGCAAGGCCTAAAAACGCAACTAACCGATATCTTCGTTTCTCATCTTGCAGCTGATAATGCGGCACGTGCACCGAGACCTGCAGTTCTACGTGGGCGCCTTCAGCTACCTGCGGCACGCGAAACTGCACTGGGACTTTGCCAACCTGCAGGCGGAGAGCGTGATGTCCGCCGATTTGGAGCGGATGCGCGCCTCTGCGCGTCGTGCCCTGTGCAACGTTGAGGTGGCCATCAATGCCACCAACCGGCTGTATCCGGCCCTGGCCGGCAGCCAATTGCGGCGACCGATGACCCGGCAGCTGATGGAGAAGCGGCTGCAGCAGTTCAAGACGCCGCTGGTCGAGCTGCACGAGCAGGCGACCCTGGCCGCCCGGGGGCTCAAGGTCACGCCGCCGGCCTTCATACCCGACCAGCTGGCCACGGACGCACGGTTTGTGAAGCGGGAGTTTGTGCGGTATCTGCGGAGCATTCGGCACATACTGCAGCGCCAACGAAAGGTGGAGTTGGAGCAGAAGAAGTGCACCCATCGGAGTCCGAAGGCGAAAGCCAGGCCGGCGGCGGGTGGCAAACGAAAGGCGGGACGGAGGCCGCACCGGAGGGGAAACGCGAGCAGAAAGAATATAATACAAAACTAGGACGAAACGAGGCTCATTCCATACACCGACATCGTTTATTTATTACAATACATTCCCAATCTATTTATTATTCATGCACCAAGTACCAATACGAATCATGAAAAGGAGTTCCAGGACATTCCAGGCTATGAAAATCCAACCGAATATAAACGAGAACAAGCCAACGATGCACAAAAAACAGATTCTCTGCGAATTATATAGCATATTACTTAATACTTAATAGATATACATTGTTGTCAATGCATTTCCCCGCCAAGATCACGGGAAATAACATACAATATCTCAATTTCCCAATGGTTTGGCGGCCCTGCATTGACACACACACCGTGTGTTTTCTTCTTTTTTTTTGTCGTTTATTTAAGAACCACATTGTATTATTTATTTATTAAATTTTGGAACATTATCTGCCAACAATTTGCCGCACATTCCGCCAGCAACTGAGTGCGAGATGCGTTTGTAACCTTTGCCTTGTATTACAATGCTGTGATAGTAGATGTTAAAGTCCAGTGCAGAGATACACCAATAATACGTTTATGTACACCTCTTACCAATTAGCTTTTGTCTCTAGGTAATAATAATTTTTTTAACTAGAAATCAAATACAAATACAAATACAAATACAAATCCAAATCCAAACACAGACGAGAATAACCCTCGATGTTTTATTTCTTACTTTTCTTCCAGTTTTTTTGTTTTTTTTTATTCATTCTGTGGCGATTCAACAGGTCTGGTCGTGTGTGGCGCCATATCAATTACACTCGGTGGCTGGGAATTGGATTCCCACAGAAATTGCGCATACGCCGGGGCTAACCAGGCTTGCCAGGCAAAAGCAGGCAAACCGGGAAAGGAAAGACATCTTAAAAACAATAAGACACAAGACATTTAAGTGTCCAAACAATTCCCTTTTTATGATCCCCCTTTAATTGCAGCAGAATTACGCGGCATTTATGGACTTGTTCAAATATTTTACGAGCCGGATAATAATATTTTCTCAGTGTTCAGACTTTTTCACCTTTACCTTTACCTTTGTCCCCCTCCCCCTCCCCCCCGAGTGTCGCAGCGATTTAACGACACAAAATCCAGATTTGTACCCCTTCCTACCCGCCCCATACACGGAGTATATATTTCTTTTTGTTGTGCTGGCAGTTATCTCCCAAAAATCATCTACGCGCGCACCTTCACTGGCCGAGCTCCGGATTTTTTGTTCCCGTGCCGGTGCCCGTTCCCGTTCCCGTACCCGCTCCCGATTCTGATCCCCCCCGGCTTTATCGCACACAATCAGCAATTGTCATTAATTTCGGACTCTGTGTACGTGCTCCGATTTGTCTGGACTCGACTCCAATGGTTGGTGGTTGGTTGGTTGGTTGGTTGGTTGGACGATCTTCCGCCAGATTCTTCCCATCAGCCTCTTTCGTGCGGCTCCTCGCGCGGCCCTGGTGACTGATTCAACAATTTAATATGCCGCAGATAGCAGAAGAGCCAGATGAAACGCATCTGCCCCCGCCCCGGCCCGCCCCGGCCCGGCCGGCCACATTTAAAGATGGTTATCTTCCCGATTTTATTGTGTCCTCAGCAGTCACTCCTCCGTCTCTGTCTCCGTCTCTGTCTCTCCCGCTCACTCTCCCTTTCTCGGAGCGCTCCAGAGATCTGTGGCTGGTGATCTTGGCCAGTTTTGTGATCCCAATGAGGCGCACATGCAACTATGCAGCCCCAGAACCCATTCATGCCTGTGGGCTCCCTTCCCTTCCTTTCCCCTACCTCTTCCCTGCCCTTGCCGCTGTCTCTTTCTTCTGCTTTGCATGCAACCGGCATAGCCATTAGCCCCGTCTCGCTCGCCGGCCCCTCCGGCCATCTCTTTCGTGCGCCTCAGGTGCACGTAACGCATCTATCTTGAGTTTTGATAGGTTTTTATTGGCCTGACCTTTATTAAATTGAAAATTATGTCTTTCTATGAGAAATGTTGAAATTCCTGCAGCTCGCATCCCAAGGGTGTGACCAGGGTATATGCATTCCCAGGATACTGCTCCCAATGATCGTTACTTCATTATTTCCCCTCAAGGCGGTTATTTCATTTAAATTCTCAGCCCATGAGCAACATTTTAAGGGGTATTATCCCTGCGCAACGTTTGGATGATTGAAAATGCCTTCTGAATGAACTTTTCGCCGCTCCGATCTAATCTAAATGTTTATTTTGTTTTTTGTGTCTGTACTTTTTAACTTTGAGGCCGAATATTATATTTTGTCTCTTCCCGTCACCGGTCACGTGCAACTGTTTTCCAGTTTATGTTTTTTCCCCTGGTGTTCCAGTCTGCGGCAATTAATTTAAAATATCTTATTTCATTCGTGTGTTTTTCTGTGGTTTTTTTTTGTCCCTCTTTTGTATTTAACTTGTATTTTTGAGTTATGTTTTCCGCTGCAGATTTCGTTCAGATAGTGGGCATTACATTTATGCTCCCTAAAATGTTTTCCCAAATTGTTTTGGGGGGCGAGGAAAGCAGGGCGACCACCCACCGTGGGGGGGGGACAATAACATATATATACCCTTGTATACTTTAAGTTCCGATTGCAAAAAGTCTCCGGCACTCTCCCACGATTTCCAATTTCAATTCGCTGCCTCAGCGGATCCATAATAGCCTGTGGGAAACTCTATTTTTTCGAGAAGCTTGAGCTTGAGGTGTTGAAACCGTCGGACAAATCATGCAATCAGCGTTTTTCCAGAATCGTTCACAGAACCAAAAGGTCTGATATTTTGCCGCACAGCTGCCCAGACTCCGGAGGTTCAACCCGAGCTGCTGATGCTACAGAAAATCAAAAAACTATATGGCACAAAAATCGAGGAGGCCAAGGCAAAAGCGCTGCAGAAATGGACAAAAAAAAAGTGCCCCAGCATTTCCCAGAAATTGCCAAATCCCATCTAGCGCAGAAGGTGAGTAAATCTACATATTACCGGGGTTTTCCCCCTACAAACTCTCGTTCTTTAACATCAAATCTACCTTTGAGAGTTACCTAAATTCGGGAATCTGCAACAGATTTCTTAGATTCTTAGTTTTTCTATTGAAAAACTCGAAAATCAAATCCCGGTGGCCGTCCAAGCGGCGCCATCACCCAAATGAATTACACTCACTTAACAATAGGCCCGACACCTCCGTTCAGGACTCGAGAGTTATGTGTGTGTGTGTTTTTTTGGCGTTTTCCGCATAATAAGGTCAAAAGGTGTTTTCAATTGCCAAATGGGATTCAAGGCAATTGTCCCGACGAGGGCCCCTCGGCTATAAAAACATAAAGTGACACAAATTATGAAAGAGCCGCAGGACCTTAGAGGGCCGAATCGAATGCAGAGATCAAAGGTTACGCGCCCACTCGGCAAATGGCCAACAAACGGCAATTGAATGTCCGAACGGGGGACAAAGGCGGTACAAGCGGTGCGAGCGGTACAAGCGGTACAAGCAGCTGGACAATCGCACAATGAAGTGATCAGTGGCGGGGACAAAGGGCTCGGCGTTTTTAATTGTCAATGAATGCGCAGCAGAGCTCTTGACCTTTTGCGGCTATTTGGGAAACAGTTGCTGTTTTCCATTGGTAGTATATTGAAGAAAAACCAAAGGGACCGGACCAAAGGTGATCACCACCACCCAGGTGAGAAATGCCATCGCCATCCCGACAAATTCCAGCGGAATGCCGATTTTCGATGGCGATTGCGACAATGGCATTGTTATAATTAATGGCCAACTTGGCGCCAGACGTTGTTCCCTTGCCAACCCGAAAAGGTCTCGAAATCAAGGTGATTCGAGTGGGAAATTCGGTAAGCATTGGGAGGAGCTTCGAAGAGTCGATGGGAAAAGTTTAAAAAACTGCCCCGTCTGGCTGGGGAAAATTAATGAGCGTGTGCCGGCGATATCCTGGATGGAAAACAGGAGGAGGAGGAGGAGGAGGAGGAGGATGGTGCCAGCTTATCGCAGGACAAGATCGCTGGACAAGAAGCAAACAGAACGGATAAGCGGTGGAGGGCGCAAGTCAATCAGTCAAACACGAAGGCAATCACTCAATGGGAACACACGCATCCTGCACACACTGGAAAAAAACATGAAGGGAAAAGGGAAAAGGGAAAACAAGCAATCAGGCAGGCGGGCAGGCAAACAAACAGGGGTGTGCGGGGGTGAGGTCACATTTCACAAGTGGCCGCTCAAATATTGACCACGAAAAAGAGTTTAAGGACACAAAACTTCGCAGGCGAATGCGATGGGCAAACAGGTTGTATTTAAATAAGGCCGCTGCTTTCCTTTCGTTTTTCCGCTGCTGCAAAAGAAAAGGGATATCTCTCTCGATGGTTATGGCTATGATATTGTTGGCCATGTTCGGATGGAATGCACTGTCGACGATCTTGTTATCCGATACCAGCAGCCATGGGGCCAAGTACTCAAGTACACAAGTACACAAGTATCCAAGTACTCAGGTGCTCATGTAATCCTGGGGACAGTTCATTAAACCGAATGCCACTGGACTGCAGTTAATTGGTTGCCCATTATGGAGCTAGTCTGGCCCGATCCGATCCGATTGCGTTCGAACGGCAGATGGGTGCAGAGAAAGAAAAGGTTGTGTTCGCTTGTCCCAACAAATATGATATGATATGTGCCACTGGCCTGCCCAAAAAAAATCTCTAGACATTCAATTGGCGTGATGGGAAAACCCTATTTTAAAAGTGCACACCCGCTGTCTCTCCGTGCCTGGGGCCCTGCAATATTTGATTAACAAATCCTTAAGGATGGTCCGAAGGCAGGGCCAAAAGCAGCGGTTCGATCCCAGGACAGGAACGCGACTGACCAAGTGTGGCCCACGGAGCCGGCGACTAATTGCCGGGCCAATAATATGACAGCGTTCTCATTCAATTAAAATATCCATATCTAGTACAATTAGACGATGTCCATCGCTCATTAAACTTGTACGAATTATTGCACGCACTTTGTGATACATTTTAATTTCACTTTGCCACAGAGGGGCACAGCAACTGCCCCGGCCTCCTGCCACTGCCACTGCCACTGCCACAGCCTCTGCAGCGGCTTTTGTAGATTTTTCTTTGGTTTGGCTCTGCGAGGCAACAACTAAATCGCATTGGAAAAGTGGCATCGGGCATCGGGCATCGGGCTGTGGATCGGATCTTTGGAGTTATCTGTGCTACACATTAGCAATTACGCTCATTACACTTAATTACAGAAAACTAGGAGTGCATGAAGATTTCCACATGCGGACGGACAACTCCGAATGCGAATGCGAATGTGATCGACAACCTGAACCTGAACTTGAAACTGTGGCAACTGCTGGACGCGAGATCGGGAGGGGTACTCCAAGTGCACAGCGAGAAAGAAGAGCAGGAACTACTGGCCAGTGGACCGGAGTTATTTCCAAGAAAATTTCTGTGATAATAGAGGTCTTTCATCCAATAAATATAAAGAAATAAAGGTCGGTATACAAGGTATTGTATGCGATCTAACTTGGGCAATAAATTCTATTAAAAATAAGAGTTTGTTTTGGGTTTCTGTTAATGAAATGTGTATTTATATCAAGTTTACCTATTAGTTTAATCAAATATTTTGTTAATCTTAGGATGGGAACCCGGTTTTGCCGTGTAGGACGTCGTCTGAGCCAAAGTCTGGACTTACAGATCGGTCCACAGAAAGAGAAGCTGCGCCCGGGGATAGAGACAGCAACAATGATGGAGCAAGACAGGGATAGAGTGGAGATGGAGATGGAGTTGGAGATGGAGTTGGAGATGGAGAGAGAGCATGCGGAGCAAGTGAATTATTGCAGTCTCATTATGTGCGATGAGTTATGTATGGCGTATTGCTTTCGTCGTCAGCTCGTCAGTTTGCGGCGGACTGGCTGGAAAGTGCTCGTGTATCTGCATCGCTTCGCATCGCATCGCCGAAACACCAGACCGACCGACCGTCCGACCGTCCGACCGTCCGAGCGACCGACCGGCCATCTGTCAGCCACAGTGTACACTGTACACTGTACACTGTACGCTGTACACTGTACAGTGGGACCCCTTTCGCTCGCCGCCCCTCTGGCGGGCCGACGAAGAATGTAGTGCGATGGTCGCCTAAATCAAGCGTACTTAGCGAATGATTTACATTCCGAAAGACAGCAAACACACTGCTTTGCGGTATGTAATGTTATGCGAGCAGCATACCCATCCACAGCAGCCCCACCTGAGGCTGTGTGTGCGTGTGTGCCCCACAATGATGCCAGGAATGGGAAGGGGAGAACCTTCGGAAACGACGTCACCGATCTCCTACACCAGCTGACTGGCACATTAAATATGTTAAAGCATAAACTTGCAGTTTGAATTATGAATGGCATATAAATAAACGAGTTATATGCATATAAATAATCGGGAAATCCGCAAATAGCTCCCGATTTGTTCGACTTACTCATGTAAATGATGCAAACATTGTGAATGCAAATGGCAAGCTTAGATTGCAGAGCATCGCTTGGTTATTTATTACTCACTGCTAGTCAATATGCCGCAGTGAGTCGATTGTGGGGCAAGCGATAATAAGCAGGGGTAGGGGTTGGGGCAAGGGTAGGGGTTGGGGTTTGGGGTTGGGGGTTCCGCACCGCAAGAGTCGGACGCTTCCTCGCATAAATATCACCAGCAATTACTCAGTCATAAGTCTGCCGCTCGCTCGTTTGCTGTCATGACATGAGTGACTCTGCTCGCTCTATAAGGTCCGAGATCTCTCCTTTAATGCCCCCCCCTGCCGTCCCCCGGACGATGGCCCCCATGGACACCCCCTCCTCTGGTAACCTCCTGTTTGCCGCTGGCAAAGAACGGACATCGAGTTGCAGCTGAAGATGGAGCTGGAGCTGTAGCTGTAGCTGAGGATGAAGATGGTCTAAAGATGGCAAAGACGGGAGATGCGAGCGGAGATGGAGGAGATGCAGATGGAGATGGAGGTGGAGGTGGAGATGGAGGAAGCAGAAGCTGCACAAGATGCCTCTGCTGGATGGATGGATGGCAAGGGCTCTGGCTTGGTGTTGGCTTGGCAAATTTTTACAGCGCTTTATAAACAGCGAGCAGCGGCCACTGGGCGGTAATTTGTTAAGGCTTCCTTACTTTTCAACACTCTCTCTCTGGTCGGTCAGCCGCGGTGCCGGGATCCATCCTGGCCGGGACGGACCGGAGTAGCCCAGAGACACCTGGAGAAACGAGAAGGTGCCGGAGAAAAGCGAGAGAGCCGGTGAAAGAGTGGGTGGAGAGGGGCTACACTTAATTGTGGCCCCTTGAGTGGCTGACTGTTTTAGATCCTTGCGACTACTTTGTCTTGATGATAAATCTCCGGGGCCATCCATCTCCGAGTCGCTTTCCAGGCTCCACTTCGTCATGATCGCGCAGAGTGCACCGGAAGAAAAGGCTGCAAGAACCCAAAATCTTTGAATACAAACCCATTGTCTGTGGTATTGATATCATGGGGACTTGCATTGATCTCTTTGGGAACCACCAACTGTTTTTCCACAGTGTGAGGGTTTTTGGGAATGAGGGAGATCTCCTCATGAAGATCAACCCAAGCCCACTGCTCCCTCTTTAAGTCCAAGCGAAAAAAAAGGTATAGTAAGTATAGTAAGAAGACTTGCTGACTCGAGCACTTGCTTCCTCGACACAAATCAACGGGGATGACAGACCCTGACATTGGGGATACTGGGTAGCCCGTCCCAGGGTTTCAGAACCCCATGGCTTTCCATCATCTCGTACCGCAGTCCCGGTCCCGGTCCCGGTCCCGGTCGGTCCCGAGTCAATGAAAATGTTAAGCATCTTACGCCAACATCAATTTTGAGTTTATTTATAGCCGCGTTTTCCGTGCGTCTTTTTTTTGTTTTTTATGGACTCCTAACTTCCCGTATTCCCCTGCTGCCCTGCAATGTATTGCCATATATTTGCGCTCAGCGCCAGGTCCTGACGTCACTGATAAAAGGCCGCTCTACTACAATATAAATATACGAAATACGCCAGAGATTTCGTCTGGGTCACTCAAATGTCGTGGAAACTGGCACCAGCCCCCCTTTGGGAGGAGCATCGTCAGTGTCGTCACTGGTTTGTGTTTTGTGTTTTGTGTTTTTGACTTTTGCTGGCTTTATTTGTTGTTGCTTTTAATGTGGCTGTTGGCCATATCACTGAGTCAATAACCAGCGCGCAACGGCAAGTTGTTGCTTTTGTTTACCGGCAGGCCGACTGGCTGACAAGTTTATTTGCCACATACCCTGTAGACGGTCCCCCCCGCAAGGGGTATGTATGCTCAACTTCGTGTATAAACCTCTAATTTGGCCAAATGAAAGCACAACAAGCAGGTTGTTAATTCGTTAATTTGTTGGCTGTGGAGGACCCACAAAGTGGTGCTAATTCCTAGGGTAACCCGCACATTTATCATTGAAAAATCGGTTGTGGAGCAGCTTTTGGCTCGTTTATTGTTGCTTTACTTTTTTCAGCGCACGAAACGAAAAAAAATTCAATGAATTTATCATAAAATTGCGAGAAACTCTGGCCTTTTTCTCCGAAAAATAAAATGTGCGATTTGAGCTTGAGAGACGGTGGCCGGTCTTTGTATCTTTGTATCTTTGTATCTATGTAGCTGGCAGAGTGGCTGTATTTTTGCGATGACCGGGAAAGTTTGGCGACCTTGGGCCTCTTTTTTTGTGTTTGAAAGGCGGGTGGCGGCAAAAGGCTGGCAGAGATAAGCTATCGATGGGAATTTCCGATGTGTAACATAGAACCCCAGAAGTCGGGCAGCCGAAAAGTCGAGCCGTCGAGACGTCGAGACATCCAAATGGAGCCATTGATTGGAAGGAAATTGGCAGCGCAGAATAAACTCTTTTCATTATCGTCGCATTTCTTGGGGGTTATACAATTGCAATACAGTTTAATTTATAGGCAAATTTATTGGGAAATGACGGAAATGATTTCCCGGAACGCTGGCAAAACTTTTGCTTTAACTCTGACCCGCGGGATCCCTGAGAAAAATTGTTTCCCGGTCCGGTGGCCGGCCGCCCGGTCGACGGGTAGTCGTAATCTAATCTAAATAGAAATTTAAGCGGAAATCAGATAGTACTCGACTCGAGAATATCGTTCCAGCAAGAATCACTCCGTTGTGTGTTGTGCTGTGTGGCCGCAAGTCTAGTTGATCCCACAACAAATATTGTACAAATGTTTAAATTGGTTTGCATTGCGCCAATTTAGTTAGTTTGCTTAGCACTAAGCCGGCCAACGGATCCATTGCCGCATATTTTGGGAAATCCTGGGCCCACACGCCGCTGATTCATATGGTGAATGCGGATTGTTGTGATTTATTGTACAAGCACTCGTGCGTGCGTGTGATATGCTTATGCTGGGTTCTTCTATAATTATCAACGGAATTGCATGATTGTAATCGCTATCGTCATGGGCTCGTGTGCTCGTGTGTTTTCCGCAACCAAATCCGGGAAAGAAAAGCTCCCCTCTCGGCGGTGGTGGGAAGGGAATTTCCGATCATTTAGCCAAGTTTAGCGAGCTGCTTGCACAAGCCAATAACCAATGCCCA
>JAJJHQ010002564.1:63775-105359 GCA_021223825.1 Drosophila ironensis
TTTTTTTTGTCCCGCCAGAGAAGGCTCTATTGCCGCTCCATTTAGCCAAAGGCTAAAATGCCCATGCAACCCGAAACACACAAAAAACACAAGACATCACAGCACCACACGGCGCAGCGCAGTCGAGAGAGAAGAACGCAGCAGTTTATGGAAATTATTTGTTGCATTGCGCTGCTAATGTGTTAAAACAATATCTTGTCCGCCATAGGGAGGCGGACAAGTGTGTCCGTCTGTCCCTCCGTCTGTCCGTCCGTCCGTTCGTCTGTCCGGCCGGCTCATTTCGGTTTCGGTCCTCTCTTTTCGTGTGTATGTTGTGTGTGGCACAAACAAGACGAGGAAATATTTACACAAGCCAAGCGGGCCCATCGGCCCAGCTGTGAGCGGCACGCCCCTGCTGCCGCCTCAGAGTCTCAGCCTCGGGGAAAAAAAAAAACCAAAAAGAAAGACAACCTCGGGCCTACAATTGGCAACCCAACGACAAAATGTCTAAAGTGTCTCCTCGGTGGGTTTTCTAGCTTGTAGTTTCTAGTCTTCCGATTGTAGGCGGACCACCCAGCCTCAGTTGCAGTTAGTCTGTCCGTCTGTCCGTCCGTCTGTCTGTCTGTCCGTCCGTCTGTCTGTCTGTCCGTCAATTAGCTCCCACTGTGCAACTCATTTCACCTGCCCGGACTGTTTGGTCAACCGTCGGTGGTCAATGGTTTTGGTGTCGCATTGCGTTGCGAATTGCAGGCCCGCAAATTGAAACGTCTGTTTTCCGTTGTCTCCTCAACAGCAACAATAAAAACAAACAAAAGTAGCCCCCACATGGCGTATGCGCAACGGGTGAAGGGTGTCCCTTCTTCTTTTTTTTATCGGTGTGAAATTCTAAAATTGCAATCCTGCTGATTCAGCGAGTTGGTCACGGTCCTCATGTGCCATTCTTACATTTCTAGCAGATACTTGCTCTAGTTTCGATAGTAAATAATTGGCCAGTAAATCTATAATTGAGTTTAAATGTTAATTGGGAATATCTATTAAGAAAATATGCATTTTTTTAGCAGAAATACCACAGCTGGGATATTGGAAATCTGTAAGTATTTGCAACTACCAATAGGTTGAGGAAGTGAAGAATTTTTTACTCTGTTCTTCCTTTAAAATTGAACTCAATTGTAACTGATCCGAATAATCCCATATCCTTAAAGGGCATTTCTTAATTTTGTTGGTGTGAATGCGCCGAGTCCTGTGCCGTTTCCGTTTGTTGTTAGCGGTACAGGGGACATCCCCTGGCTATGGCCTGTACCGTTAACACTTCCGAGGCCCTCTGCCATTGTGGCTCAGGTGTTTGTTGTTATCCTTGCCGAGTCCTGTTCGGATCGATTTATTTTACGGTGTCGCCTGCCTTTGTTGGTGGAGGAGCGAAACAAATATCAGGAAATGTCATCATTTGTAAAGGTACAGGGACAAGGACAAGGACATGGAATTGAATTGAAGTGAAGTGAATTGAGGGAGAATCGAACGGAAAACAGGACATTGCCACACATGGCGTGAGATCGGGCAAAGGAGCCGGAGAGAGAGAGAGAGTCGGGAGAGAGTGAGAAATTGTCACTGCCATCTGTCAGTTCCTTTTCCCTTTTCTCTCTTCTTTTCTTCCCACCTCTCCTTCACCCCTCCCCCTCCCCCGGCCCTGCCCCTGCCCCTTCTCCGAAACCGTATTGGCATTTCTCCCGACGCTCGTTCTCTTGTCTTGTTTGCATTGTTCTCGCCCAAAAGATTTGATCAGTTTTTAATGAACTTCATTCATGTTTGAATGACTTTGATCAGTTCCGCTCCGCCCGTCTTCCCCCCGCCCCCGCCTCCGTCCCCTCAGTGTTTTTTGATTTTCTTACACCTTTCCTTCGGGGTCTCCGCCGCTGCTCAGCGTTTGGGCTCAACAATAGCAAATACACAAACCATTCGAACGCGTGCGCTGCGATTTCTGTTGTGACACATACACGCATCCCCTCTTGAGCGTATGTTGGTCGTATTGTACCCAACAAAAAGAGCCAAGCCAAATGTTTATAATACTCGTAGAATTTGGGGGGTTGCCCTTGCCAAAGAGCCAAAAAGTGAGGGCCTGCGATTAACTGGCGGTGGCGTATGCGTGATATTCGAAACATGCACTTTTTCACAGGGAATTTAATAAAAATTTTGCCTGCACTGAGAAGATTTTTATGATTTATGGATTTTTGCATATATATTTTCATTTATCTAACATTTTTTTAAAAGATTTTAGTAAACAGAATATATAAAACTCTGTAAACAATTCCCAAAAATGGTATACCTACAAGAACTTTAAAAATATCTGTTAAAAACATTTAAAACCTATTAAATAAACCTTCCCAACAATCATACATCATTGTTTTTGACTTTTTTACAACAAATCCTGGCAAGTCTCAAAAAATAATACTACTGCTCCATGGGTTCCCGAAGTGTAATCGGCTAATCCCCAGCAGCGCGGCTAAAAAGTCTCCCACCTTCCGAAACAAAAAAAAAAAAAAGATAGTTAAAGAAAAAACCAAATCAAGTTCAACGAGGCGTACAACAAATATTTTCACCAAGTGCCGACAGATGCCCCCTCCTGTCCCCTGCCCCCGCCACTGGCCCAAGGCCCACCGGGAACCCCGCCCCTGGTTAGCCGGGAGATGGAGATTGGGTTGATTGAGGGTCCTTCAAAAAGGGTACAAAACAAAGACTCTGGAGATCAGAAAAATTTTATTAAATGTGTCCCACATTTGTGAGGTGAGAGAGTGAAAGAGAGAAGCCGAGGAGCCTGGCCTCGGTCCAGGCCCGGACCCGGACCCGTACCCGTACCCGAGCCCTGTCCCGGGTCCCGGTCCCAGAGATGATATAGAAAAATGTATTATTTTTTAGCTTGTCAGAATTTGTGCAGCAGAAGATCTGTTAAGACGACAGTCGCTCATCATGATCATAGCGATGATTATCATTATTGAGGTACTCTTGCTTTGATCTGGCACAGAAATGCGCCCGCTTCGGATCGGCCCCGGTTCAGTGCCATCTCTTAAATCCCATACGTAGCCCCTCGGTAGACCCCTTGGCCCCTAACCCTTGCCCCTTCCATGGGCGCAGCAAGTGCAGCGAGCGCAGAGTTGCCGCCAAAGTTGACGCTTTGTGTCATTGTCAAGTGTTGCGCCTTGTTTGTGCAGCCACAGCAACAGCCGCGCAGCCGCGCAGCCGCAGTCACAAACGAGGAAGAACGATTATAGTCCAGTGTCTCGACTATAAATACCCGGTTCTCAGTTACCACCTAGTTTATAGAGCATGGTTGAACATAGCTGTCATTTGTGGGCGTAACCGACTGATTTTCCCAACACAGATGGATATTGGATCTACCAATACGCTAACCACATTCAGTGCTTCTCCTCCAGAATCTAGGCGTTCATACGGACAGACGGACAGGCAAACGGACATGGATCTACCAATATGCAAACCAATTTTATTGCTTCTTCTCCAAAATCAAGGCGGTTATACGGACAGACGGACAGGCAAACGGTCATATATCTACCAATATGCAAACTCCATTTAAAGCTTCTTCTCTAAAATCTAGGCAGTCATACGGACAGACGGACAGGCAAACGGACATATATCTACCAATATGCAAACTCCGTTTAAAGCTTCTTCTCTAAAATCTAGGCAGTCATACGGACAGACGGACAGGCAAACGGACATATATCTACCAATATGCAAACCAATTTAAGGCTTCTCCAAAATCTAGACGTTCATACGGACAGACAGACACGGCTGGATCGACTCTTCTGTTGATGATGATCAAAAATATACTTATGGGGTCGGAAAACTATCTTCTCCCCGTCACATACATTCGTACGAGTTCAATATACCCTTGTTCCTTTGAAGAACCGGGTATCAAAATAGGAGGAGCAGCGATGACGACGAGGAAGAGCCAGCCCTCAGAACTCTGGATCAGAATATGAATCTAAATCTAAATCCGAATCTCGATCGCTGCTGCTCTATTTGTGGTTCCCTTTATTCTTGATTAATGCGCGTCTTTTGATTCTTTTTTTCAATAGACATTCCACACCCGAAGACAATCCAATTGAAGGCCAACAAATTGATTGGAACAATGAGTGATAGCCGTGATAATACCAAATTATGAAACATCTTCTACTTTTAGATTGACAATCGTAACCCTTAGAGATGCCAATTAGAGGCCCCTGTGTGCCTTTGCCGCTTTTAAATATGCAAAAACCTGAAAGATTCGTAATTGCCTTAATCATCCGGCTGCGGTTAATGAAAAACTTCGCTCAACTTGTTTGTTGAATGGAAATTAATGCGGCATAAAAAACCTTATTGACTGCCCCGTTATGCCTAACAAAAACAAACAGCCTTAAGGATAAAAGACTGCAAATGCAGTCGCCCCTTCGTCGGGGGCTCCAGGTGAGGTGGCGAGGTGGTGAGGTGGCGAGGTGGCGAGGTGGCGGCGGGTGCATTGGCATCTCCAGCGGCGGCGAGTCACGGTCGCCAGGTTGCATAAATCAAGTGACAGTCGCCGCCGCCGCCGCAGCGTCCGCATCCGCGTCCAAATCCGAGTCCGAATTTCGAGTTCGAGTGTGTGTACGAGTGTGTCAGTGGCGCAGCGAACGGACACACAAAACAGGGTCAAAGGGAGGGTCAAAGGGAAACCGAAACCGAAACCGAATCAGAAAACAAAGAGGAGGGAGCTGCGCGAGATGCTGGGCCGGTGATTATGACGACAAACCATAAAACGCATGGCAGGATGGTCGAGGAGCGAGCGTACGCGTCGCGAGTTATTCCGTGGCTTCCAGGAAACCCAAAGGTGCTCGCTCGGTCCAGAGTTCCAGTTTGATTTTCGGATTCCATCCTAGACCTAATCCACGCACGCAGCAGCAACAGCAGCAGCAGCAGCAGCAGCAACAGCAGCAGCAGTAAAAGGCGAAGGCGGAGGTTTTGCAAAATGCAAAACAATATCATCATAAAAAGGCAACAGCATTCGCACTCGCACTCCCGCACTCGCAATCGCAATCGCCCATGACCATGTCCCACGCTGGAGGTAGCAGAGCAGCGAGCGGTGTTACGAAAACTGAAAACTGAAAACCGAAAACCGAACCGAAACCGAAAAACTTTTAAAAACCAAAAACCAAAACCGAGAAGCCGGCCGGCCGGCACTCGTGACCGCTATAAATCGATGAAGTCATTGTGTTGCGATGCGATGCGTTTCCCTTTTTCCCATTTCCAAAGTGATTTTCGTACTTGGTTCGATTTTATTGCCACCTCATAAAAGTAGCATAAACATGTTAGTAGCCTTTTGCTACCGCTACTTAAGTTAGTTTCCCGATACCCACAACCCGAAAACCGAATCCCGAATCCCGACCCCGACCTCGGACCAGGTCCTGATCCAGGTCCAGGTCCAGGTCCAGGTCCCTTTTCCTGTTGCTTTGTCTTTTTGGGAGATTTACGAATTTGTTGCACATTTTATTATGTGATTTCTGGCTTGCATGTTCTTTAGAAAACAAAAAAATAGCACACGATTATTTATTATTGTTGCTTCTAGAAAATTTCAAACTGTTTTTTTTTAAGGGTATCAGCCCCGTCGAATAGGTGTTTGCGTATCACCTCGGCGAGCGTTTTCTTTCAGTGTCAAAGTGTAATAAAATATTACTCATGGTAATTAAAATTTTGTGCAGAGCTCTGGGGCTGCTTTTATTTCTTTTCGTTGTCGGCTCAAGTTCAATGTGCACACAAACAGCCACAGAAACCAAACAAAATTTAAAACAATTAAAAAGCGTTTGCCGAGGTGCTCAACTAAACTAAAAAAAAACAGAAGGAAAAACGCTTGCTCTGGGAGGGCAGAGGAAAACCGTGGGCTCGTAAAACGCGGCAACAGTTCAACGACATGTTTATTAAGTCATACGCAAAATTTGTTAGGCCTGGGACCGAAAAACCAAAACCAAAACCAAAACTAAAACCAAAATATATATGTACCTTACCCGGTTGGAAAAAAAAAAAAGGAAAAAAAGTAGAGGCAAAGCCAAAAGGGATCCGAGAACCCGACAACGAGATTTATGCCGCCGCCGACTATGAGATTACATAAATGGCCATTAAGCTGGTATGCTAATAAAAACAAGATATTTCCGACCAGACAAGCGCACAAATTATATAATATAATTAAGACCATGCCGGTGCCATGCCGCACATGTGACTTGTGAAATATTTGTTGTACACAAACTTCAATTAGAACTACACCAACAACCATACCATACCACAAAGAGTCCCGGCCAAAGCCGGAAAATGCCGAAAAATGACGAAAAATGACGAAAAATGCCGAAAAGGGGGAAGTACATCGGCAGTTGGGTCTACTCCAGATTACATCTGAATAAATCATTGATAATTCAAATAAATTGAATTGGTAGAAGCGGCAAAAAAGGGTTGGACATCAGGTTGAAAACATGTGGCAGGCATTAGCCAATAATTTGTTTAGTTTATCAACAAATATAAGTCATTCAGGCATCTTGGCGTTCTCAAATTTTATATTTATGCACTCCGAAAGCCTTTTCGGAATTGTAAACAACAACCAGCACGAGTCCAACGTACGTGGCCACTGTAAAAATCAAAATATTAATATTAATAAAAATAACAGCAGCAGCAGCAACAAATCGGATCCCAAACAATAAACAAGGCGGGGGCACAAAAAAATGAAATTAAAAAAATGAAATGAAATTCGAACGCTTTGAAATGCAAATCAGTCGCTCAATTTGACAAATTAATTGAATCGCTTTGTAAACAAATCGAGAGACCCAATTGCCAACGAGGGCCGGATAATTGGAGGGGTCACTCGGCGGGTTAAACGGGGGCTTCCCCGCCGGCTTAATGGCTTATGGAGCGATGGAAAATTGAAAACTAAAACCACGATGACATCGGCGCCATAAAATAGCCCTTTGTGGGCTCAAGCGTTTTGTTTACAATCTCAATTTTGCACTTGGGGCACATATTTTGGTATTAACATCCAGAAACGCTGTCGACGACCAGATACCATGTAACTCTCAAAACTCCCAAGGTATTCCCCAGCTTACCGATTTTCCTTGACCATAAATTCATAGAGCCTTTGCATAAATAAATAACAAAGGTTTAAATCTAAGAATAAAGCAAATTTTAGCGAAAAAAAAGGGATTTTTTGTGTCTATCGATTTATCGAACTTCCCAAAAAATCTCTAGGTATTCCCCCAGATAATTATATCAATCAGAGCCATTAATAAATGTTGACCAATTCCGCACCACTTTTCCTTGACCATAACTTCAAAGAGCCCTGTTTTCTTGGCATAAATAACTTAAGTTTAGCTCTTTGAATAAACTAAATTGAAGCCCAAAAAAGGGATTTTTTGTCTCTATCGATTAATCGATGTGCCCAAAAATTTTTTAGGCATTCCCCGGCGTAATTATATCAATCAGAGGCATTAAAACATTTGGCCCAATTCCGTAATTGAGTTGTCTGTGCGGCTTGCTCGGCCGATTGAGCGATCGTAACCAAAGCCAGCCCGCAGCCAAATAGATACAGATACAGATATCCTGGCCTGCACAAACAGGACGACGGGGCAAGGATGCGGAGTGACTGGTGGGCGTTCCAGGAAGGTGCCGCGACCCGGCCAGGACAATAAAAAATGCACAAAAAGACCAAGACGGAGAAGGAGACGGAGAATGTGTGTGGGTGTGGGTGTGGAGATGAAAGGAAATAGAGGAGCGCAAATGGCAGGACAATGGCAAAAAGTGGCCCAGGACAAAAGGGCTGCACAAATGCATTTATGTACCTTTGGCGAAAAATTTGCTGTCTGGGAGTTCTCCCACTTCTGGGCTCCGTGGAAATGATGGGTTATTAAATGTTGTTAATCTCTCGGAGACTGGCCCGGAGCCCGGAGCCCCGGACAATATTCAAATTTCAAACATCGGGACCGGGCGGCAGGTAGCCCAAGGAGCACCGTTATGGCCCGGCCAAGTGAAACAATGGGCCTGGAACCTCTGCAAAATGTCGAGCCTCTTGGCATTTGCCTTCATTGTGCACGCTGTTTAAATATTTACCGAGTTTTACAATATTTATGACAGCTAAAAACATAACAACACCTACTTACCCAAAAGGGCTCAACCTCGCCCGAAAGCCGAAAACCAAAAACCAGAAACCAAAGCCGAAACCGAGACCGAGACGGAGGTCGAAAAAAGGGGACACTTGACACTGGAAACAGAAGGATGTCGACTACTTGCGCGCATATCCCTATAAAACCCCAGGACCAGGGCAGGTCCTTCGGGTCCTTCGGCTTCGGGTACGGGTTCGGGTTCAGGTTAGGGGGATTAGCAGCAGAAGTGGACTTCCTTCGATCGATTGCAATCAATAAACGGCTTAGGCGCATTATAATCTTATACACGCATTTGTGAGCAAAAATGTTTTGCTCACCGTCTCGTGCTAATCCATTTGCATGTCCTTTAGCCGAAGGATCATTTTTAAATGCAGATTGAGGACTCTCCTTCCGTTTGCATTTTCACTTGCTAGTCGTCGGCCGGGCGAGTGTTAATAATCCCGAAGGACTTTGGCCACTAAGCGCCCTAAACGAAGCTCGGCAATAAGCCAAGGCATTAAAAAGTAAATTTGCCTAAATCCGCATTCAGCGCACAATGAATGCAGTGCGGGATTGGCCGAGACTCGAATTGGGACTCGGAGACAAGTGTAGCCATGGGGATAAGCGACGGCTCATCGCCCCGATCAGCGGCTACTCAAAGTACTCAAAACACAAGAACTCGAACTCGAACTCGAACGAGGCGATCGCGAATGCGAATGCGAATGCGGTAAGCTTGAGTTTTCATTGAGCCCGAGACGGCGAGCGGTTCATTGATCACTGGAATCGAACTGAAAGTTCCATTCATTGGCCGCCAGTGTCTTGGATTGTCTTGGATTCGATTGGATTGTATTAGTTTGTTGCGGTTTGTTGCGGTGTGGGATCGGATCGGATCGAACTACCTGTAAATGGGCCGGCACAGAACCGGAGCCAGAGGAGTAGTAGCTGCTTTTAGACACCTTGGACAGCGGCAGATGTGCTAATAGTTTGGCGCCGCTGGAGATCATAAAACCGAATCCGAGCCATAAAGCCAGGAGCACGCAGTCTCTTGGGGTTTAGTGGTTCACAGTCACTAAATCCGAAGCCCCAGCACCGGGGCAGCAATCGATAATTAGGCGAATAAAAGGTATTTTATTCTAAACCAGCGATGGGCACTGATTTTCAACTTGGGAGCCGAAAGAGCCAAGGCCTGCCCATGGCTGTTCTAAGCTGATGAAACTTTTGATTAGTTATTGTAAAGCCTGTGATCGTGCCACGAAAATAATCAATTTTCGATCAATCACATTATAGGATGTTGAGCAGTAAAGTTCCCCCAAGTCACAACAAAGTTTGTTATTTTTCCATCAGTTTATTTGCCTGTTTTATTTCAGTAGCTTCACATATAAATATTTAATTATAGAAATGGGTCGGTTTATAAATACGAAAATCGATTTCTAGGGTGAGATTCTTAGCCTGTACAATTAGTTTACCGATTACATACTAGTCAAGCACTATATCACAGATGTCCAAACAACTAGGTGGTACAAAAAAAAATATAGAAAAAAAATTAAACCTAATCCTTACATAGTGGGCGGATACCTAAGTCTACGGGGGTCACATAGTTGTGCGGGGGAATGATGCAAGTAATACTTTTCTGATAGATCTGAGGCAGGGGGGGGATCGAGGGATCGAGGGATCGATAGATGGAGGAGGAGGTGGTCAGGTGGTCTCGTTGGGGCGGTTGCTCTTATGTGACTAGAAACGGCAACTGCTTTCCTTCGTCTTGGGTGTGTGAATGTGAATCAATAAATATATTGGCTTCCGGCTGCTGCTGGGTGGAAAAAAATCCGCAGAGAGCGTTCGGTTTTGTGCTGGCAATCAAATAATTTACTTAAGCTACGATATCGATTGATAAACGTTTAAATAAATGAGGGGGGGGCGGACGGGGGTGGGTGTGAGTGATCCTGCACTGATCCTGCAACCGCCGCCGCGCTCGCACCCGCCTCCTGTGATTCCAGTGATTCCAGTGATTCCAGTGATTCCTGCGCCGGCTTGGACACCTCGTTGAACTCCTTACGGTTCGTCGTCGTCGAACCGGACGAACTCCGCCACAGATGCTCCTTCAGCTGTTGTTGCTTTTTCTTGCTCCTGGTCTTGGTCTTGGTCTTGCTCCTGCTTTTGCTGTTGCTTCTGCTATTGTTCTTGTTCTTGTTCTTGCTGTTGTTATCGTTATTGTTGCTGTTGTGGTGGTGACGCTGGTGGCGCGGACGATGCCTCTCCATACGGCCGTCGCGGCGCAACAACTGCCACATGGTGCGCAGGAAGTCGTAGTAGTGATGCTTCACAAAGCGCATATCGATGGCGTCCGCCTCGCCGACAGGACTCAGGCCCGAGCCCGATCCTGTGCCCGATTCAGGGCGTGCCGCCTTGGAGCGCAGCTTGAGGCGTTTGTTCATCTCGAGGCGCGATATCTGCGGCAGGGACACAACTGCAGCGACTGGTGGTGGCGAGTGGGGCAGATGCGGGGGCAGCACAGCCGCGTCGCCGCTGCGCCGCTGCTTCTGGCGCGGACTCTGCGTCTGGTTGACGGCCGTCTCCAGCTCGCAGAGGATGCGCCGCGAGCTCAGGAGCAGCTCGCGCAGCTCGCGGGCGGTGCGCGACTCGCGTGTGATCGACCTCTGGTCCCACTTGATCTGCATGCGCCGCAGAAACGCGAAGCTGGCCACATAGGTCTGCATGTTGCGGTACCAGCGCTTTAGGGCAATCTGCTCGCAATGTAATGTAAAAAAAGAAGGAGAAAGGGGTAGGTGATTAAAGGGGAGCTAGGCTTTATTTTACTCATACTCGTACAATTACAAGGCATATTACAAGACGTTACAAATGGGGATGGGATGGGATGGCGGATGGAAATTTGAGGGCTTGAGGACTCACCGTTGAGTTGGGCTTCAGCTTGGGCAGGAACTTGTAGTTGTGCGTGTGCAAGGACCACATGTTCATGTTGTGTATATCGATCGGCGAGTCCTGGGTGCTGTTCAGGCTGCGGTACTCCCGGAAGGCGTGATGCTTCAGCTGATTGAAGCTCTATAAAATGACAAAAGGAAAGACAAGCGAAATAATGAATATTTATCATAGTTAGGGATGTGTTGAGGTATATTATATTTGTAGACATTTTGATTCATTGCCAATGGGTGGGACACGCACCTGCCTGGGCCGCTGGCGGTTGCGACGATTGCGATTTCCCACCGGTGGGTGATAGTTTCCGGCACAGGGATTGACCCACTCCAGGGCGGTGGTGCTCTCGTTGAAGTTGCGATAGTCGATCCAGTTGCTGTTGCGTTTCCGGTGGCGTTTCCTGGGACTCGACGAGGTTGCCGTGGTGCCCAGAGCGTTGTCGTTGCTTGTGCTGTTGCTGGTGGTGGTGGTGGTGCCGGTACTCGTGCTGGTGCTGGTGCTGGTGGTGCTGGTGGTACTGGTGCTGGAGGTGGTGCGTGCGGCATCTATGACCGTTAGGCCGCCACTGGCGGTGGTTCGCGATTCCGCCGGTTTTGGCAAATTGGCGGCGAGCAGGAGGACAATGATCAGCGGCAGGAGCATCCCGGCATTTCCGTTTCCGCTACCGGCTCCCCTTATCCTTCCGCCTACTGTGGCGTTTCCGTTTACGTTGCCGTCTGCCGTTTTGCCGTCTTTACCTGTGGTCGCAGCGCACTGCCAACCAACTGGAGAATCGTTTTCCCGTATTTTCGGCCAAATCGAATGAAAGAAAGAAAGGATTTCAATGAAACAGCAGTTCTGCGACACCACCGGCTTTCGGGGCGAGTGGTGATGGTAGAGTGCGGGAGCGAGCGAGGGGAAGAGAGATGTCGGAAAATGGGAAAAATCAATCGCCAGAGACGACAGTTAGCGAATCGAATCGAAGATTTGGGGAAACAGATCGGCGAAGATCAGCGCAGATCAGCGCAGAGCAGAGCAGAGCAGGGCAGAGCAGAGAAGTAAAGACCGGGACACACAACGAGCGATGTCGCGAAAATGCAAAATGAAAATTCAACTAAGCAGAATTGCTCAGCATCAACGACGCGAGACGATCAACGATCTTTTTTTCGAATCTCCCTTCAATATTTCTTTTTTTTTTTGGATTCTTCAACTCCAGAATCACGAATCTCCGACAGTGGGACAGTGGTTCTTTTTTTTTCTGTTTTGCCTATTTTCGATTGACTTGGGTGCTTCAATGATTGCGTCTTTGATTTCTTGCTTGCCTGGATTATTTCTTAAAGGACGACCTCCTCCTCCTCCTCCTTCTATTTTTTAATCCCTTTCCAACACAAAAAAAATCCTCATTCAATGCAATGCGTGCAACTGCAACCGTGCGACAGTCTCGGCAATTTTGTTTAATTTTTTTAACATTTTCTCTGCGTTTTTGGGGTTAGCTGCTTTTTCGCTTTTTTTTTTATGATTTTTTTGTCTTTTCCAGGGGGGCGATATAAATATGTGTATGTTTTTTTTTAGAGGGTGGGCGAAAAACTTGTTAATTTAGACACTAAACTCGAGAGTTGCCTGACAGCGAAAACAAAATGTTGTCCCTAAGCCGAGGTCGCCGCTTGCCATATGGCAGGTCCCAGCGACCAGGACATGTGCTGGCTTGTTAGTTGCAAAGCTTAAAACGTTCGACGTTTCCTCAAAAAAAAAAAAAATTTCGTACAAATATACTTTCTCGGATAACTATGAACTGTCTACGATATGCCTAGCCAGACGGAGAAGTCTCTAGGTCCCTAGATCGTCGATCGTTGATCGTTGATCGTTTGCCCGGTTTTCCCGGTTTTCCCGGTTTGCCTGGCGTTTTATTCTAATCGAATTAAAAATAATACACACACCGCATTATAGATGAAATCCAGGGGACAAGGATGCTCCTTTTTTTGTCCGAGCTCCGCGAGCTCCGTGTGTTTGCGATGATTATTCCGTAGATTGTGGCTGTTGTTCAATCACTTTGTTTTTTTTTTGGGGGGGCACAACACGTAAACAAAAAGCGTGCCACCGATTGTGGATAACTGTAACTCTGTCTTGCCGCTTTTGATATCAATTGGCTTGTATTAGGTTGATGGTGGTGGGCAGGTAGTTGGGATTGTGGATTGAGATTGCTCGCGAAGATGTCTGCTCGCGTCCGAGTGTGAAACCGAACTGAGACCAAAGTTGTGCGGGATTTGACCAGCTTTCTTTGTTGAGAGGCTGCGTTGTTGCGTTTTGTTGTCGGCGATTTCGATACCGATACCGATTCCGATGACGATGGCGATGGCGATGGCGATGCCGGAGCGGAGCGGAGCGCTGCGCCGAATGACCGAAAGCGACGAAACTGAACTGATCGCGCATTGAAATTGAAACTAAAGCCGAGGCTGTGCGGCTCAAAGCGCTGGCCGGCGTCGCTGCCGGCGTCGCTGCTCTTGCCGAGCGGTAAACCATGAACCGCATATATGGCTCGCACGCAGACCTACCTACCTACCAACCTACCAACCAACCTACCTACACCACGCCGAGAGGAAGCAAGACGACGTCGCCGAAAGGGCCCAGAGCAGGCTTGCGCCATCTCGCTTGCGCCGCCAGGAGCACCTGATCTGTGTGCCTGTGTGTGTGTGTGATCGCTACCTGATCTCAGTGCATTTGTATGGGAGCCTGCGGCCAACCGGCTGACCTCTCGCTCTCTCGCGCCATCCCTTTTGCTCCTGCGCCGCCAGGCAGCGACTCCATTTTCCACGACGCCCAATCCGGAGCCACTCACTCAAAGAGCTCCGAGGAGAGAGCAAAGAAAGGTGCGAGGGAGGGAGAGAGCGAGAAAGTGGGATAGGTACCTGTCCCCCCAAAAAAAAAACCCATCGGGCTAGCTCTTGATTGACCTTGGCCAGACCCTCCCACCGCTCACCCCTCCCAAAATATCAAACAAACATAGTCCTACGCCCCGAAATCTCCGCTAATCCGCGCTTCCAGAAGACTCCACGGAGCGTAGGTAGAAGGGCGCGAAATCTGCAGAATAAGAAAATTCGGTGCCTACAAAGTATTTACCCAAGTTTACGTATACCTATCATTATTTCGGGTCTATATTCAAGTGATTAATACGTATTTCAAGAGTCTAAGCATTCTTCTGCATCGATTTTTCCAGCTTAGTTCTTAGCACATTATTTTCGGGCTTATAGTCTTGTAATTAATACGTATTTCAAAAGTCCAAACATTGTTTTGGATAGATTTTTCCTAGCTTAGTCCTAAATACTTAATTTCCCTCATTGATCTTCACCATAATTATTGTAAATCTTACAGATAGCAATTGTTTAGTTCTTAGCACATTATTTTCGGGCTTATAGTCTTGTAATTAATACGTATTTCAAAAGTCCAAACATTGTTTTGGATAGATTTTTCCTAGCTTAGTCCTAAATACTTAATTTCCCTCATTGATCTTCACCATAATTATTGTAAATCTTACAGATAGCAATTGTCTCGAGGTGCTAACTTAAAGTATATTTAATTCAACTATACCACCGCGATGTTAAGAGCTAGACACATTTTATGAATTTGAGGTTTGAAAAGTACATTCAGAGTAGATATGTGCCAAGTTTCATGAAGATCGGTAAATAAATATTGAAGATACAACCAATTACGTCGGCTCTATCCTTACTGCCAAATGTAACCTGCAATTTAACTGCTATCTTGATTCTAGTACATTCTAGTGCTATAATTTCTGGCTGCAAGAGTTTTCTATGGAATATGAGAATATTATAATGTGTTGGGCGATGTTGCACTGCTGCGGGGCAAGCTCCATTGGTTTTCACCTATACCCGACCAGGTACTCACCCGAAATTTTCGAAATTTTCCAGGTCCCGGAGGCTTGAGGCCCATGGACGCCAAATGCGTACCTCCCCTGCACCCAAATCTACTACCTACTCGTACCACCTAAATCACGGTGGGCCTCGTCGCTGTTTCGGTTGCATTGCATTTATGGGAGGGCTTGCACAATTGACGGGCTAATTAAATCGGGACTTTCGGCCCCGGGGCATTGTTTGCGGGCAGAGTCGAGAATTATGGCCGCATTGTTTGCCGAGACCAGACCAAAACCAAAACAGCTGTGGATGCACGGCCGGCCAGCCAGGACATTCGGTAGGGTCTCGGCCTCGGAGGCAAAAACCGGGCTTGCGTGTAACCGTAAGTGCCCGGCAACTGTTGCAGGATGCTGCCAGGACAGCCAGGACGGCCAGGACGGCCAGGACTGCTGCACAGCGGGGCCACTCGATTTTGCCTTGATTTTGCCGCGCGCCACACAGGACTCTCGCAGGACCCAACACAGCAAGAGGGACATATCGCACATATATCAAGGTGGCAGCACCTTTTGTCAGTCCTTTGGGAACGGAGGCATCTGAAAAGGCAGAAAAACAGCTTCATCTGGCAGGACCTACTATGAACTACTATGTAGATGTACTACATATCTCTCTATCCCATGTAGATGGACGCGATTATTGCATTGATGAGCTCCTGCTGCTCCTGTCGGTACACACACACGGGTCACCGCGGGACACCGTTGCCCGTTGCCCGTTGCCCGGTGCCATGGGACTCGGTTTCGGATTCGGATACGGACTCCGCCCTTTGGGCCCTTTGGACTTTCTGTTTTACTTGCGATTCGTTCTGGACAACAAAAATATTTGGCTAACAAAATTGAGTTGTTGTGTGTGCTGTGAGGTGGGCATTGTGTCCTGTCATGGTGTAATTTTTTAGCGGCGTAGCGAATGCCAAAGGATACGCTTTAATTGCCGCAACGAAGGCGGCGAAGGCGGCGAAGGTTAACCGACAGCCCAGCACTGTCGGGCCCGAGTCCCAGCCCGAGCCCGAGCCCGAACCCGAGTCGGAGTCGGAGTCGAAGCCCTGGCCCGAGCCCGAGCCCGAGCCCGAGCCTCGCCCAGACCCGAAGGCGATGCATCATTACACGCTGCTTAGCTCCGCTCCCGCTCCCGTCCCCGTCCCCGTCCCTCGGCTTTGTTCGTCCTGTGGGCCCAGGCCCGTCTACCTAGGCCCAGGCCCAGGCCCAGGAGGTGTGAGTTCCTTCGGGGCCAGTTGTTTTGATGTTTCTTTGATTATGCGTAAAATCGCTCGCTTTATCATCGAGATCCTCGGCGGCGGCCCGTTTCTCACATTCTTTATCCTGAAATGCGTGGCGAAACGGTGACTTAAACGGTGAGTTAGTCGATTTGCTCATCCGTTTATTTGTTTGTTTATTTGTTTATTTGTTTACATGCTTGTTTATTGATTTTGCCGGCTTGCCGTTGCAATTGCCATTGGTTATGGACTGATTAAACGCATTTTACGGCCGCCCGCCGTCGTTTAATGGCTTTATAGAGGTGGATATACGGGCCACTGCAATTTGCAGTCTACAATCGGAGTGATTTCATCGTTGTTTTGTTGTTATTGCTTCCTGTGCTGCTATCTAGAAAATAAAACAGATATATATATACAAAATTAGGATTATTAATTAAATTAAAACATATACAACTTGGAGAACAAGTCCTGTAAATCGTAGGACCGAACTTTGAGGCAACTTACGAACGCAAACTTGATTTGAAGATTCGGACGCACAGCTGCTCTGGAAAGCACTCGAAAAAAGCTCAACCGGTTGGATCGGGTCCGGTGGCGGTGGCTCGCTCCGCTTCTTTGTTTCTTCTGCTTCGTGGGGCACCAACAGCTGCTGGGGCAACGGGGCGTGGCATCGCCAGCGCTCCCAACTGCAGTCGTGTGCCCCACTCAGCTGTCAGCCTGCGTGCATGCGATTGGCCGACGGCAGGCCCGAAAACGAGCGGAACCGAAGGCATGCGGCCAATCGTCTTCATGGGATTGCGCTCCAAGAGAGCAGCGGCCGAGAGGCCGAGCGAGGCAGCGAAGCAGCGAACACACACGCTCGAGTGGAGTTCAAAAGGTTGAAGCAACAGGTTGCGGAGAGCAGCAGCAGGTTGCTGTGAGCGCGAATCGAAAGCCGAGTGGTTTCTCTCGTCGCTTGCGTGCGCGATTTTCATTCATAAAAACGCTGCTCTCCCTCCTCCCATTGTTATCGCTCTCTATCGGCTCTCCCCCTTCTGGCTGGGCCCAGCTCCTCTGCCCCATCCTCTTTGCCCCATTTGCTGACTCAAACGGTTGTTGGGAAATTTACAGTTACGTTTCAAGCTTTATCTCCTTACGTGACGCCATTTGCTGCCACGCGAACGAACACCCACACACACACCCACACACACACCCACACCCACACCCACACCTCCTCCTCTCTCGCTCTTTCGCCAGCGATCGGATTACCCCTCCGAAAATGAGAATGAGCGAGAAGCCAGCCAAGTAATAACGGTACCCCCAGCCCCCGGCCAGGCAACACAATATCTTGCAGTCGCATCCCCATACCATCCCATCTCATCCCATCCCCCCCAGAACCAGAACCAGAACCAGATACGATACATTGTATCGGGCGAGCGCACGCCGCGATCACGCGACAAGTGCCCAGTGTTTTGGGGCCCAACCTCTCGGTCCATGAATCACTCCACTCGCTCACTGCTTTGGGGGTTTTCTCAATGAATGGAAAAACGGCGAATATATTAGATTACTACGCCGGCAACTAGTGGAGGCCAGTGGAGGCCGGTGCAAGTCCGTTAGTTACTAGCTACAATCCCAAAAGCTTTGTTTCCAAGCCGAGAATATGTTCCAATGGCTAAGACGTTTCTACCAAAGGCAGCAGGTCTTGAGGATGACGGCGTTTCCGGCATTAGGGAAGGTTAACACAATTACCACTTTACATGTACTATACATTTATTGCTTAAAAACTATTAAACATAATATTTTTGAGGTATAAGTAATACAAATTAAATCGAGAGTATAAATCCATTCATAGCCAGTGAGGTGCAATCTAAAATCGCAATTCAGTAGTTAATTTTCGCGTTGGCTTGGTAACATCTGCTCGTAAAAGTGCTCCATTATGGTCAGCACCTTGATGGCCTCCATATACGCTGCAAACCTGAGAGCAGGATGCGCCTGGTTGTACACCAAACTTGGAGTGAACGGGCACGTGCGGAGGTGGGCCACCTCCAAGGCCTTGGCGTAATTTCTTGCTATCCCCTGATGAATCGGGATGTGGGTGAAGTGCTTCGCCTCGCTGGTGCTGTTGGCGTACAGGACCTGCAGCAGGGCATCGAGGACCTTCAGGGAACCAATGATTTTCGGCACTGCCTCGTCGGGCTCGCCCACGGTTCCGTTGTAGGTAAAGCGACCGTAGCCCTCGTTCGCGTAGGCAACCTGACTGACCTCGTTCTGGAGGGGGTGCACCAGGTTCAGGTGATGCAGGCGCGTCTCATTGATGTAGGAAGCCATCAGTTTCATCTCCGAATAGTCCAGCTGCAAATAGGCAAGCAAAAACCTCAATAAAGGTGGGCTCACACTTTCGTTCGTACATTTTTCAACCAAGAACCAGGTCGTTATTTTGGTGCAGCGGCGGGCACCTCATAGCTCTCTTAGCTCCCAGTGCCCACCGTTCGTTCAACACGACCCAACACTTCTCCTAAGCGATGCTTACCCATTCGTTTGTGATGCACACGATGACGTCCCTGGAATATCTGGCCCTCTGCAAGGCCTTGGCCAACAGCCTGAGGCTTTCCGTGGAATTGGACAATTTAACGGGACACAGATCCTGAGCGGAGTTGCCAGAGGAGTGTTCCTCCTCCCGAACAGGAGCCGCCGCTATCCCCGTCACCGCAAGGATGAGCATGGCAGCTAACAAGGGCCATGAGTTCCTTCGTTTTGCTGTGAAGCCAATTGTGAGGCATCTGGTAAGTTAGGGAAGAGTTGTCGCCAGCTTTTGGGAAACTTACAGACTCGCTGGCAGGTGGATAAGCTTTTGCCTTGCTCCTGCGTGAAAGTGCAACCGGGTGAGGACATTGTTTTGTGGATGCTCGCTAATTGTTTAAGCTAGGACCGGAACTCAGAGTTGAGGCTGAGGCTGAGGCTGAGGCTGTGAACTTTTCGTTAATGAAGATTTGAGGCACGCGCCGGAACATTTTATACAATTGCCGCAATCAGCAGCAACGAAATCGGCGTGCGCCAGGGCTTTTTCCTCTGAATTTTCGTTTTTATCGGAAGCTGAATTTCCAGTGATTAAGCTTTTGGGGCCACTTAGGCTCTTACGTTTTGTTTACAGGAAAATAGTTTTTCGAAGCTAAGGGTTTCCAAGTAACAAGGATGCAACAAATAAATACGCACATGCATGCGTATTTCCAGCAATGTCAATATCTACAGAAAGGCGGGAAAAGTATACTATATCTTTATATCTGTGTTTGCTGATAGATAAAGCGTGCCGAGATCACGCCACAGTGCCCGATATTTTGGACTGGTGGTCCGCGTCACTCGCTCAAGTGGGGATTTTTCCAAGTGAGTGAAAAGTCGGTGGAAACCTTGGACTATATTATTCCATATCTCAGTGCCTGAGTATCTGAGTATCTAGTGGCTTGGCAGTATGGGGCACTTACCTTTTGGGGTGGCCCCCGATGACGTGTCACTCTGAAAATGAACTCGTTGACGCAGAACAGTGAGAACTTGCGGGGAGTGGTACAAACATTCCTGGTATTACCATTCCATGGGGCATAGGTGAAATCGCAGAATTACTCAATACTTGCGTGAAGCGAAAGCCAATAAGCTGGATCTCACATAAGAATAATTTCCTTAAGCGAATGTATTTTTAAATTCATTCGAAATTTAAGACATATTCGGGTTTTGTACATCGAGATTTTATGGCTCATGGAAAAACACAGAAGTTTAAATATATATGAATGAGGTAGTCATGTACCTAATACATGATTATTTCATTTTAATTATTTAATTATTTCATATTAATTAAATAATGGCAGAAATGGGTCAGTTAAGGGCTTGAACAGGGACCGGGTAAGCCTTTAATTGGCTGTATATTCATTATTTATGGTGCGATCTTTATGAAATCTTCCACAAGCCTTGCTTATTAGTTATCAATTGAAAATAAAACACATCCCTGCTTTTTGGACATTTACAACGAACGTAACTAACTAAAATTAGGCTTTGTAATTCTTACCATCTCTGAAGCACAGATGACTGACATGACGCGATCTAGTCGATGCTGATCCAGAATTCTTCTGATTCTACTGAATAAACATAACACTTGTGCCTAAAGCTATATTGCATACCTCTTCCAATGGTTTTAACTGGGACGATAAAGTTCCCAGGTACGTAGAAACTATAAAAAGCTTCGACCTTTACGTCATGAACGGCAATTAAACAAATAAAACCGCAGACTCCGAACCCCAAACATGGATTTCCCATTCAAAATCATTTCATCATTTTGCATCATATAATTTTCAAAAAAAAAAATCAATTAAAAATTGGGTATTTCTTAATATTATTCAATAATTTATCGAGCCTGCGAGGCGCCTTCATGCGGTGTGTGAGGGGGGGAGGGGTATGTGTATAAATAGGATGGCGTAGTGTATGCGGTATAATAAATAATTACGAGTTGCTTCCAATAAGTTAGAATGGGGGATGGGGCTGGTAATTCTAAGTACGAATCCACGGGTCCAGTGTCCCAGCAGATTGAGATTGCAGTCGAAGCTTTTGTATATTCTCTGTTCTCGGGTTCAGGTCGGCGGCTTTTGGCCTATCCTTCTATCCTTTGGCTTGGGCATCATCACAGTCGTTCCAGGATCTGCTCGTACACGTGCTCCATGACGGTCAGCACCTTGATGGTCTCCATGTAGCCGGCGAACCGCAGCGCAGGATGCATCTGATTGTAGCTCAGGTCCTGGACGGCGTCGCACTTGTGCAGATTGGCCACCTCCATGGCCTTGGCCATGTTGTGATGGATCTTCTCGTGGATCGGCTTGTGGGTGAAGTGCTTCACCTCCCTGGTGGCATTGGCGTGCAGGACATTCATCAGTCCATCCAGCGCGCTCAGTGTGGCCAGAATGCGGGGCAACTCCTCGCCAACCTCGCCCACCTCACCCCTGTACTCAAAGCGACCGTCGCTCTCGTTCACATAGGTCACCTGGCTGACCTTGTCCTGCAGCGGATGCACCAGGTTCAGCTGATGCAGGCGCGTCTCATTGATGTACGACACCATCATCTTGTTCTCCGAATAGTCCAGCTGTCGATATACAAGCAATGCGGTTGGTAAATCCGGCTGTCCAGTCGGGTTTTTGCGAAGGCTATGCTTACCCAGTCGTTTGTGAGGCAGACGATGGCATCCCTGGTGTCCCGGGCCACCTGCAGCGCCACATTCACCCGCGAGATGTTCACCGTCTCGTCGGACATTTTCACGGCGCACAGGTGGGGCTGGTGGGGCTGGTGGGGCAGGTGGGGACTCTTTTTGGTCACCTGCGTGGTCGGCGGCGGTGGTGGGGTGGAGCGCTTGTGCGGCCAAATGAGATGCAGTCCTCGAGCACGACGTGGAGCAGCCGATGTCCCCGCTGGCCAGCAGACGGCTACTGTGAGGATGAGCAGGGAGGCGGCGGCGACGACTAGAAGCGGCGATTTGCTTCCTTTTGCTGCAAAGGGAGGAGGGAGGAGGGAAGCAAGGGTTAGTTGAAATCATTAACTCCGTGCACCTGCTCTGCCATATAATAGTACAAAAGCTTTGATAAAGATACCGGCCGGAAGCGCCGAGAGCACCCATGATTCAGACGGATTTTATTCGCAAAACTTACACACTCGGCGGCAGGTGAAAGAGCGGTTAGGGGCGGCGTAGGTGTGGCCATCGATGGTGTCTTGGAGTCGCTGCTCTAGCAGCTGCTCCTGCTCTAAACTGTAAACGAGGGGGGCCATTTTTGGGCGACACTCGCGACCGGGCTTTAACGGAGATTCTAGGCAAAAGCTTAGGCTGAAGCTGAGGCTGAGGCTGAGGCTGGAACTGCGACTGAGGGTGGCACTGATGTCTTGCGAGATCTTTGGGTTAATGAGGAGTTGGGGCAGATGCCAGCACATTTATACGACGGCGCAATCAGCGCCCGAAGCCCCACGAGCGGGGCACAGCGCCTGCCGAGCTTGCTTTTTCCATTTCAACGAGCGCAAAGCACAACACATACACTCATCGAGTGCGCAAGCAAAGCCCAAGTACAAGCAAAAGTGCGAGTGCGAGTGCGAGTTTGAGTGTGACTAAACCAAACACCAACACCAACACCAACAGCATCAGCATCAGCATCAGCATCGGCATCAGCATTCGGCATCAGCATTCGGCGAATGCAACTCAATAAAATAATAATACAATAATTGGAAGCGAATCAAAGCCCAGGGCTTTTAGTTTGAGTACTAAGTTGAATACTACTCAGTGGGCTGCAATTACTCCATAAGTACAAGCAAAAGTGCGAGTTTGAGTGTCGGCATCGGCATCAGCATTCGGCGAGTGCAACTCAATAAAAGAATACAATAATTTGAAGATCCCAGGGCCAAGCCAAAGCCCAGAGCTTTTAGTTTGAATACTAAACCAACACTCAGAATGGGCTGCAATTAGATAATTATACTCCACGTTTGGCTCTTCGTTTTCTTCCTGTTGCCGCAAGAAAGTGACTTGCTGAGTTGCTGAGTTGCACCTTCGCCCCCAACCGGCTAATATATATGCACACACGCTTTTTCAATAACCCAAAACGGATGTCACATCGAATTCTTCTACTCTACCGGCCCGGTGGACAGTGGACAGCGAATATGCAAAGTTCAAGGCACTGCCACTGGCACTGTCACAAAACATATCGTATGAGGTAAACATAGTTTTCATTGCGATTGGGGGGATATTGGGAGCCTCACAGCCGTTGCCTCGGTGCTGGCATTTCCGATCGATCGCTTGGCACGTGCGCGTTGTGGAAACTGAATGGCAAAGTCGATTCGCAGGCGGACTTTAGGCCAAGTTGGCCCAAGTATAAGATTTACATATAAGAGACAAGCCTGTCTCTGCGATTCTCTTGCTCCGTTTGGTCTGCAGTCGAAAAAACAATTCGTTGAATATTGCGTAAAACGTATGTACGAGTATTATTACGCTTTTTACTCCATTAAAATGGACCCCAGGGAGGCACACTCGATCGCTTTGCTGACGCGACGACGGGTGCTATTCGGTGTACCCGCTTGCCGGTCCTTTGGGAGCGAAATTTCTCACAAAATCTGGATGCGGGGAAAAACGTTCACTGTCGCACATCCGTTCGCCCGAAAATCCATGGCAATGTTTTTACCCAATTGCCGCACTGTGACCCATTTGGGGCAGAACCAATGCGGCGGGATTTTCTCAAAAATTAATTATTATACTCGTACGCAAAGTGAGCTAATTACGAAATTGAAGTCATTCGGGAGTCTGGCCTGGCCTGAAATCCTATTGAAAGCGATTTCCCTCAAAGCTCTGGGCTATATGAGGTATATGAGGTACATTGTTTGCCGTCAATTATCGCACCCCCGAGGTGCTAACTGCGGCCACGCACAAATCCAAGCCGTCCGAGCAAATCTGCAACGTCAGTACCATTTGTGAGGGAGTTCCGCTATCTATTGCCCGACGGCTTACCCTTTACCCCTTTCTCAAATACTGTGCAATATCGATGTTTGTGTTCCCCTTTTAGAAATGACCATCCAAACCATCGGGGAGTGTTTCCCGTGTGACGTGTGACAGCCCACCCAGCACGCGAGTGCAAAAACCGGAAGCCCAGCGATTGCATTATCGGGGTGAGACTACTGGCCGGAAAAGCGGGAAAGTGTTTTCAAAACTGACCTGGATTGGCAACAAGCTGATTATTTTCCATAAGACAATATATACCTAATATATATTCGCTACTTCCGAGGGGTAAATCACCGGACAAGATATAGAGAGCGCCGTGTTTACTCTACTGTTTAACTACAGCATCTCGTACGGCGGCTGGCGGTGAGTCGCGGATTTTCAGTCATAAATCCATCTCCGGGCTACAGCGCGTCATTGATTAGCATATCGCATCCATGGCACACTCACTTGTTTGAGCAGAGCATTATTGTTCAAATTGTTATGAATGGAGTGTAGTGGGAAGCACTGGGATCCTCCTCAGAGCTATACAGCTGTACAGCTGTACAGCTGTTGTTGCTGGCTAGGCACTGCCAATGGGAGCCGAAACCAAACAAGGGGCTCGGGCCAGGTGAGAGCAGTGTCTATTTTTGGCACTCGCCCTCTTCCACATGTCATCGGAGGTGCGACTTTCGACTGTGACGCACTGGGGTTCCCTGAACCCCTAAAATGCCACTAAAAGCAACACCAAATCCTGTTTTAGGTCACTTTGTGCTTGACGTAGCGAAGGGCAATTAAATTGCAATGTCATGCCGCTATAGTTTTTGGATTCCCGGAATATCACCGGGGAGGCGGTTTGCACTAAACCGGTTGTGGAGCCACTCAAATATGAATTATCTAAGTCATCGGTGGGCATAAATTTGCCACTTGGGAGCCGGCCAAAAACGATAAGAAAAGGGTCTCCGTCCGATTTTTGATTCTACACATTTTGTTTATGTAATGTCACACATTTCCTTTAGAGAGAGCTATGGGCTGCCCACCGATGATCTAAATTAATTGTCTAATTATCTAAATTATCTAAATATGTTTTAGTCTCCAAGATCTAGGCGTTCCTGCGGACAAAAGGATAAATCCCTTCTCCTCGTCTCTTACGCATATGCCAACCTACACGTATTGTTAAATTAAGTATACGCCCGGTATGACACGGCATGGCTGTTACTTTTAAATGAAAAACATAAATTTCTCATTCAAAAAACTTCCGAAAAAGTGTATAGTGGATTTTATTCAACAAAAATGGGATAAGGGAAAGCTTATGAGTACCTAATTATTATGCAAAATCTTCATAAGCGATTTCTTAACGACCGTATGAACTCACCTTAACACAATCGTTGACTTCTAAGGGTAAACGGGCTAAAAAATAAGAAAACAAAACCAAAATCAGTAACCAGTATTGCATGGTAAATTAATTTTAAATTTCCCACCATCCAACAGTTCCTTCCGAAAGCTTTCTTTTACCAAAAAGCTCACGGAAGGTTTTGAACATTGTGCTGCATGCTTCTAGGCGATTCGTTCGATAAAGCTTTGCCCCAACATACAGTTGCTGCCTCAATATTAGATCGCGGATTCATTTAGATTTCTAAACGTCAAAAGCCAGAGGGCAAGAGAATATTTTCTGAAAGCCCTATTACCAGCGGACTCATTGAAATTTTCCTGGAATTTTTGGGTTTTTCAAGGCTTTTGTTATAAAAAAAAACTGCCTAATGAAACTAGCTCTGAGTAGTTTAAATGTAAGTGATTTCATAGCATTTCATACTTTTCTCGCAACATTCATTTCTCTCTTCATCCATCGCTGTCTCTAAATATCTCTTTAAACATCGCCAAGTCTCTATGGCTTCATTTATCTCTCTGCACCTCTTTCATCTGCTTTCCCACGCGCTCTTCTTTTGCACTGAAAAATTGTATCTTAGCGTTCGTTTTTATATAGGAAAATATGATGAATATGACACATTCATTCTAAACCTTAATATTTCTTCAGAAGCCCTGTAGCCTTTAAGTTATCTACGAACTGCCATTAATTTTACTTATTTATAACCAATTTCTATCCTAAATGTTTGTAATTTTTTTAATCAAACTATATTCTGGGATATACTGAGTGTTTTTACTTTAGTTTCTTTCATTTGCTTATCCAACTGACTTTTGTTAAATTCGTTTTTCCGTGTAGCACCTGTGCTCGCGTGTTTATGATTGCCTCCGATCTCCGATCTTGTGGAGCCCCGGCATTCAAATCGTGTTTTGTACTCACCGCTGTGGCTACTGGGGACGCAAAGCTCCACACAACACAACACAACACAACACAACACACACTTCACTACACTCTATAGAAAACAACTGTGAGCCCGCGATAATTACGCCCGAAAATCGGTGAAATAGGCCCATTAGCAGCGAAACACAAGGGCTCAATATGTGGGCATCGGCTGACACATATACAAATGTTGATGGCCCACAAGATACAGATACATTTACCGTCGCGGAGGCGGACAAAATCAACAGAACCGGCGCGGTTGGATGATGAAATGGAACTGAAACGAAAAAACGCAAACACCTCGGTGTTTGTTTACTTGACTGCAACTGGGAAAATTGTGTCCAAGATCTGTATATTCATTATGACTAGATTGTGACTGCAGTATACCTGGGACCCGACCCATAAACAAACCACAAATATGTCGGATATAAATTAAACGCTGGAATCTACATCGGTTCCATATGCTGTGCCCACTGAGTGGGACGTGACTGTGGCTTGGGCTGTGTCTCGGCTATGGTTGCGACACAGGCTTCTAGCTAACACGCGAACCCCAGCTTCAACCTATTAAATGTTTATCTATGCTTATAAATGTTTATACAGAGTTAATAGGTTTATTATTTAAATATGGGTTAGAGATATATGTCCATAGTGAAAGCCTAAAGGGCTTGAGTAGGCCCATCACCTAGAAACTCAAAAAAAAGCTGTTAAAAGTGCTTCTCCTCTAGCTCTAACTATTTCGAAGATATCGATTTATTACAAATACGAGGGCGGAAAGGGGCGTGTCCAAAATCCAAGAACACCATTATCTGCGTAATTGCTAAACGGACATAATGCAAAAAGAAATAGGTCTCTAGCTCTTATTTTGTGTAAGTTATGGGCTAATGTGTCGAAGAAAATTCAGTTTTTTGCAAATTACGAAGGCGGAAAGGGGCGTGGCAAAAATTTGAAATAAACTTGATCTGCCTGCAACAATAACACACCAAAAGCAAAAGGAATTACACGTCTATCTCTTACCATCTCCGAGAACGAGGTGTTCATACATACAGACGGACAGACGGACGGACGGACATGGCTATATCGACTCGGCTTTTGACGCTGATCAAGAATATATATACTTTATGGGGTCGGAGATGTCTCCTTCTGCCAGTTACATACATTTTCACAAAGTTAATATACCATTTGTACCTTAAGGTACATGGTATAAATAGTTTATATATTAAAAAAAAGCCCCCTAAAATTTAAAAACAGTTAAAAAATCGATTTGGCTTGAGGAAGCTAAAAATGTTCTACCAAAATTTTGTTTTAACAGGTTTTTAATACGCCACAAAGCTTACCGGCATTATTTAACGCGTGTTGAAAAAATAACATTATCTACCCAAGCCCCGTATTAGTGGTTTATTCATTTGAAGCACTCTTTCAAGTTTCGTAATTAATTGATACACACACAATTGGAATTTGATGTTCTAAATAGCCAGAAAATCGTGTAGCCCTTAATTAGTACGCTGTTTTGTGCATACAATGCTCGTAGTTCCGGGAATACAAACAAAGCGGGAAAAATGAAAAGCCAATCAAAAAGCCATGTAAGCCACATGATGCAGCCTTGAGCTGGGATTTGGCATTTGGAAAATTAGGCAAATATGTGTATGCCTGCGTGCAAAGCTGCCGCCCCTGGCCCCTGGCCCCTGGCCCCCCAGAGAGCGATGGAAAGCCCATGCACTCTGTGCATAATTGGTCGCCTGGCGCCTCCATAACAATGCGATGACAATGCCAGCCGGGCGGCTGATTAGCCAGCAACAGCAACAGCAACAGTTGTTACCTGTGCTCCACCTCCACCCCACATTGAACTCACCCCCCCATTGGCCTTTGCACTCCCACACACTTTACCTTCATCGGCAATCCGACATCGCATGCAGCAATCGGAGCGTTCGAATTTCACGCTTGACATGCAGCCCAGGCCTTTCTGGGAGCTGGGCTCCTGCATCCATCCATCCATCCATCCATCGACCATCCAACATCCAGCATCCACACCCACCGCCCTTGCAGCAATCCGAAGAAAAAGGCATTGGAAATGCCAATCGAGCTTCCTGGAATTTCGCATTCATTACTTATGCATTCAACATCTCTACAGGTAGCTACGTTTTCGTCCTCTCGTTAAAAAAAAATAAATAAAGGCGCAACAATAAAAGCGCCTTTATGAAAAGGACCTCTTCTGATTTCCGTGCGACTCAATATTTATTCCTATTTATAAATCAAAGTATCTCCGTTATTGGAAACTGCGTTTTAATGAAATATCTTGAGCATATTACGGATGAAAAGCGTTGACAGCAAGGATTAACCTTTCAGCCTTTGCCTTGCCTATGCAGTTTTTTTTTTTCAGATTTATTGCCAAGATCGGGGAAAACCCTGCACTGTTTTTTCGGCACAACCCTTGCTCAATCAAACTTAATATACTCTCGATGTAGAGGGTATGGCCAGGGACTCAATTGATCCGTTCCAAGCGGCCAGTCGAGGTGGTCCACTGGGCAATGGGAGGAGCAACGAATGCGGATGGGGTGCCGATGGCTGTTTGGCCAGTCAAGCGTTGCATAAAGCGCATTAGCATTTAATGCCTGTTGCCGGTGCCGGTGCCGGAGCCTGAGCCGGAGCAAGTGCCGGAGCCGGAGCTGGTGACGGTGCCCTCTTTTGGCTACAACGATTCAGGATATCCAGGATACCTGGCCGAATTTGCGTTGCATACTTGGTGGCGCGCTGTGGGTTCGAAATTCGAATGGACGGATGGATGGATGAATGGATGTTTGATTTATGACTGGGCCTGTGCTGCCCTGGAGGGCTCAATAGCAACTCCGTGGCTCGCTGTGACTTTGGTGGCTCGCTGGCTCGCTGGCTCGATGATTCGGTGGTTCGGTGGTTCGCCGTGTGTGCTACGTGTGGCTGCACTTGGCAGATTTTTCGGCTATGCCCCGCAGACACCGTTCCGTTTGTGCCATCAATCATGGCGAACGATCTGGAAATGGAAATGAAAGCGGAAACCCAAAGCAGATGACTGAAAATCTGAAAATCTGAAAATCTGAAAACTGAAAGCCAGAGACCAACGGCGACAGCGACAGCGACAGCGAAAGCTCCACCACCCGTTCCCGCAAATAAAGGACAACGCAAGTTTGTACACATAAACTATGTATTCCTTATGTACTTGTATATATGTATAATCTATATGTATATATAGATGTATATAGGGAATGTATATGGGTGTATATTTAAGCTGTATAAGAAGTATATTGTATGTGTGGTAAAGTACTCTCGCCTGGTCACACTCTCCAGCCACCGCCTTCGGATTAACCATCTCGGGGTTTTCCGCATTCCTTCGGATATATCCGCCAGTTTTTCTCCGATTTTGTACCGCCTTTTTGCCGCCTTTTCTTCAAAACATGAATGCTCGTTATCCCGGGGTGCTGTGGGTTGGTTGGTGGTGTTACATAGAGCCATACATATACAATATAATACTTGTCTGCCCATCTCCAATCTCAATTTAGATTCCCATATTATTTTTATTTTTTTTTAGATTATGTGTCCTCGATTGATTGTTTTACATTCGGTTGCATTTTGGATTTATTTTTCGTATTTTTTCCGCTTAAAAAAAATTACCTCCCTCATCGCCTCGACCCTCCAAACATTCTTGTATATATATTTTAGTATTACTCTGACGTACGCATAACTATGTACAAACGTATTCCTTTCTAATTGCCAACGCCTTGGACTCCTACTGCCATCCCTTCGTCTATTTACATAGATATATAGCATATCCTTAGATAGTTGTACTCATTAAGCACAATATATGTTATATATATTTATGTTTTGCTAGCTTGTCGCTCCTTTGCATTTTACTCACTAGTTTATGCGTAGTTTTGCCCACTTTTCCCCCTCGTTTGCCTTTTGCAATGTGCAATGTGTAATAAAACCTAAGCTCGCCGATATGTATATCATACGAGTACACATCGCCGCCCTTCACCTTCACCGCCGCCCATCTCTGCAGTACTGGACCCCACACACGTCAAGAAATATGGTTTGCCAGTTTTAGCACTACTAAAGTATTGAGTTATCGGTGGTAGCCGCATTATTCTCGTATTTTATGTTTGCTTGGTTTTTTTTTTGTTTTGTTTTTTTGTTTTTTTCTTTGATCAAACGTTAAACAATTGAACAACAGGAATTACAATTGCACGACATCAACAACGTCAACAACAAATGACATTTGATTGGGCAGCCCCGGGGGCGGAATCGGCAATCGGCAATCGACAAATCAATCGAAGATTGCACAGGATGGGAGTCCTGCCAGGATGGGAGTCCTTGCCTTGGTGTCCCGGCCGATTCAGCACGCAAGACCCGGGGCCGAGCCCTTGGAAATTCCGATATACTTTGCTTTATAATTATTTTTATCGGTTAGACACACATACGACGAGTACGAGTATATATGATTATTTATGTTTGCCACACCGGGTTTGGTTTATCTATTATATGCACATTCAATGCTAAATCAATCAAAAAAAAATTGCATCCATATATGGTATACATACGAGTATTGTATATGCGGTATATATATGTACTTATACGCGTCTGTAGGATAGTACATCGTATATATACGACTATCAAAAATAGGACAAATAGAACTTGAGAGTTGTTTTGGCCTTGCACACCATAGAGTTCTTAACTTTCACTTCCTTCCGTCCGCTTGTTTGCACTTATTGTTACATAGTTAGTTTGGTAAATATTTGTTAATTATTATAGATCGGTTAGAGCAACGATATCGATAGAACAACAGTTAGGATGATGTGAGCAAAACATGGACAACTTTTTTAGTTTTTCGGCTGCGACCAAGAAGGTTCGCGCTTGTAAATAGTTTTGATATATATATATCTTGTATATGTACGTTTATTTTGTATATTGTATATGTTATATCTATATGCTTGTATAGAGACTTAGATCGATAGTTAAAGATCTATCAACACACTGAAAGTGAAAGTTAACTTTGGGTTACTGCGTTGAGACACACACATGGAAATTGAAGTCTAAAAACACGCTTTTTCTTTGTTCTTTGGGCACATTAAAAGAGAGTTCGCTTTGGTATTCTTTTTTTGTTTTCGATTATGGTTAAACATACGCGTATGTGTATTTTGTATATAATTCTATAAATCCATTCATCGGCAACATTGGATCGTGTTGCAAAAAAATCTAATGCAGCCTAACGCAGTCATTCCTTGAGCTCCCCGTGCTCTGCCACCATCTAGGCCTCGTCCTACCGTCCTTCCGTCCTCCCGATGTCCCTCCTCTGGTACCACAATCCCGACTCATAGCCTTCCCTTCGTCTTACCTATTTTCGACTCCCACTACCCACTTCTTGCCTACTTTCTATGCCTCTATGTGCTCTCCTATTAGCCCTACTGACTACGTTCTAAATCCCTAGCTGCCATTTTATTTTCCGGCCGTTTCGGTCGCTTTTTTGTTGACCAAATTGACAAATTGACAATGCCAAATGCCGCATATAGAAACACACTTGATTGATTGCAATATTGACTGATTGTTTGTTTGTTCTCCCCCCTCCTAGCCCGTCCTAGCCATCCCCCAAAACCTGCGTTTTTGTCTGCCAATTTTTGCAATTGCGAATTTGCAATTCGGATTTCATCTCTAATTGATTTTTAAACTTCTTCCGCCGGATTTCGTGAATCCAGTGCTCGTTTTGCTGCTCTGTTTTCGTCATTATTTTATGTTAAACATTAAATATGCAACGCCAACATTAATATATATTCGATTTACGATTTGCGATTTACGATTTACGATTAGCGATTTGAGATTTGAGATTTGCGTTTTGCGTTTTGCCTTATCGGCTTTGAATCGATTTAGTTTGGTTTTGTATCGTGTAATTTACGAATTGATGCTTTTTGCTTTCTGCTTTCTGCTTTTGCTTTTTAGCATTTTGCCAAGTTGTGTGGGATTTGTGATTTGCCTTCGAGTAAGCTCAGATTGTACATACAAATTACATTTATTGTGTGGTTTACATTGATTAAAACTCTTGAGTCTGTATACATTTATTTCTTATTTGCCATAGATAAACTCGTATATTGTTATGTTTGTATATTGTATATATTGTATATAGATACACACATATGAGTAAATATATATTCTTTAGGTAGGTATATTGTATATTGTTTGGTATGTGTATGTATGAGCACGTAACCGTACTGATTTCATTGTGTAATCTTCATCGTCATCATCATCGTCTTCAAAATTTGCGGCAACCGTTTCCCCTTAACTTCCCCCAAATCGCTCTGCTCTTGTCTTTTTGGCCCAAGGTTCCCATGACTCCTGACGCATCCTGTGGGCCCTCGCACGGTTGCCTGTTCGCATATATATGTGTATTCATTTGATATGCCAATGCACGTCACAAAAAAAGTATTTCGATTGGTATGTGAGTAATTAATGGCGTTGCAGTTAATGCAACGCATCAAAAAAGCCACCCGCTTGCATCAAAATCCTTTGCCAGGACTTTGCCGTAAATTGCTCTGCACGTAGAAAAATATTTTCTCCCTTCTGTCTGCTTCTCTCAATCTTCTGGTTTTCATATTGTTTTCCTTTTTGTTTTTCTTTTTTCTTTATTCGCTTACAAATGGTTTGCAAATTTGGTATGAGAATATATATTTGTTCTTTTTTGTAAATGTATCTGAATGTTTATCTAATGAGGTCTGTCGTCACGTCGGTTTTGAGGGTAATATGTTCGTGGTGAGGTGTTTCGTCCTACGTCGCAATCCTACCCGCCCATTTCGGTTTGCTCTCCCCGCAATATTCCCGATCCCCGATTCCCGATCCCCGATTCCCGATTCCCGATCCCTGATTTTTACTATTCACTGAGTCCGCCCCTGCAGCATTTGCCCTAAGTTATCGCTTATTGCTACCCGTATCTGTCTATCGATCACTAAATATCGCTTATCGTTTTCGTTCGCCTTTTTCACTTACCAATACCAATATGGATAAAAGTTACTTGTACCGTTAGTTACTTGCTTGTACTGTTATTGTTCACCGTTACTCTGATTTTGTATTGTGTGTGTTGTCTGTTTCTTTCTTTTTTTTTTGTATAAATTTCAATTTCAATTTAAATTTCAAGTGTTTGCTGTTTTGTATCTTTGTCCGCTTCAGGTACACATTCTCATGCTTCGCTATTATTTGTTCATTTTCATTGTTTTGTTGTAAATAGTTTTATTTATTTTGGTATTGCTGTTCCAGTTGCTATTAGTTCTAATTCTCTTTCTGATCCCACCGGTCCGCGGTTGTACTGTCTCAATTTTATCCGGAACTCACCAAAATCGCTCTGGTTCTTCTTCTCGTATCCCCCGTTCGATTGTAGTGTTCTCGATTTGTTCGGGTGAATGGTGGATTAATGCGTATGATTGATACCCGTTTTTGCTAGCGGTGTATCCCGTGATGCGTCAATATATTGATTCAAATATTCTGGCTAAACATTTGCCATTGTCGGACTAAAGTTTGTGTAATGGTTGCATTGCCTGCATTGGAGGCTTTCTCTTCAAAAAAATTGTTATATCATATGTGTGCGCTTGGCCACTTGATTCTGATTCTTGTGATGCTGAATTGTTACTGTATGGTATATCCGCTAAGATGGTTCTGCTGTAGCTGCTGCCATTTATTGTTCATCGGTGTGTGTTCAGCTTTTAAAAATTGTTCGCTTTCTTTCGATTGTTTTCGACTTCAAAAATGGTTCGTTTCAAAAATTGTTGCTTTCGAATATTGATAAGGATTTCCGGATCTCAGAGGTGCAAGTAGCAGTAGCAGGCTGCATGGGCAAAATGTTAAATAATAACAAAAAAAGCATAAAAAATAAAGCAAAATAAAAGTTGCCGCCTTGAGGTTTCTTATGGGATTGATTTCCAATTGATTTCACTCACCGATGTTGTGTGCTGCTGCTTCGGTTGGGGACGTCCGTCGCCAGCGCTTTACTTGCCTCTGCGTCCCCCGACCTATTTGACGAATAGGTCCTTGAGCGTGGCGCACAGCGAGGCATCGCACGTGTCCTTCGAGTCATCCTCCTCGGCCTTGCCAAACCAGTTGAGCGTCGAGCGCATGGCCCGCCCGGCCTGCGACTGGGCCGAGGTGCTGGTGCTGGTGCGGCTCCGACGGGCCGGGCTTCCGGATGCCGAGCTCGAACCGGTCTTTGGGGTGGCGCCACGCGAAGCTGCCGAAGTGGACGGCCCTCCACCGCCACCGCCACCGGTGCCGGAGCCGGAGCCGGAGCCGGAGCCACTGGCCATGCTGGCATTGGAGCTCTTGCGCAAAAATCCCTCAATAGCCGTGCCCAAAATAGTGGCATCCACAATGTTGGCCTTGGTGGTATCGGCCCAGCTCTTTTGCTTGGCTCGCGGCTTTAGCTTCGGCTTTCCGGAGTCCCCGCCAAGCGGATCCTTCTTCTGCAGCCGCTCGAGCACATCCTTTGAGAGGGCCACGGCCGAGCTCTTGCTCCGCATGCTCTTCTTCCTGGCCATCGGCTGGTGGCGCTTGGTGAACCATCCAGAAAGGGCGGCGGACCCGTTGTCCTGGGCATCGCTCACCAGCTGCTTGGCGTTGTTCAGCAGCGACACATCAAAGCTGTTCGAGCGCGTGGAGCGTCCTGCGTTCGGATCTAGCAATCCGCTGGATCCTCCTGCTGCTCCTCCTGCTCCGCCAGTGTAGCCATAGCCAGCTGCCTGCAAGGTCCGGAGAGAAACCACAGGCATGAGGCATGAGATTGCTTTGGCAACTGCTTGGCAACTGCAACATCTTGAAGGAACCTGCAGGGGGACTGGTTCGACCTACCTGGGCACCACTGTAAGCCGTCGGGGTTGGTGTGGCACTGGTGGCCCTGCCACGAGCCGCTGCCTGAAAGGTCTGGCTGAGAAATGGACTGCCGACGGTGGCCGTGGCCGAGGAGCTGGCGCTGGAGCTGCCATCCCTGCCCTCCGGCTCCGGGCGATGCATATCCATCGCCGAGCTGGTGAGGGAGCTGAAAATGCCGGCAATGTCGGTGCGGCTGCCCAGTAGGCCTGTTCCGCCGCCGGACTTCTTGCGGCGCGTCGATGCCCGGCTGCTGGGCGGTACCTGGAACTGCACCTGCGGCTGCGTATGCATCTGAATCGGTGGCTGGGCCAGGCCAGAGGCTCCCGGTAGCTCGGAGGCGCGACGGAAGCTGCTCGATAGCCCCGGCTGGGGGCACTCCGAGTAGCGGCGATTGGTGAAACGCCTGGCCGGCTGGGCGGCTCCCACCTCGTCCACCGTCTGCACTTCGCAGACCTTCTCGTTCGACGAGGTCCAGAGCTTCAAGCGGGCCTTGCGCGACTGCAAGTAGATGTCGTCCATGATGTCCAGCTGGAGGTTGTGGATGCTGCCGATGGGGTCGGTCGAGGGCGGGCCGGTGTTGCTTTCCCGCCGGGAGCTCAAAATGCGGCTGCTTCTGTAAGGCGCAAAAAAAATGCATTGGCTACAACGGGGGGGGAAAAACAAAGCAACACTTGTGGAGAAATCAAGTAATTTACCATTTGCGTTAACAATAAATGGTATATTTTCAAGTGATTTACCTACGAATGGTTGTGGGTTTTTCAGTGATTTAATTAGCACTTTAACACATAACATAATTTAACAATCAGCGATTTCATGGGCCACTTGGCAGGACAACAAATTCAATAGCTTACCCATTGCTGTTGGGATATGCGGAGACTGATTCGCGACGCGATCGTCCAAAAATTGTAGTCGGTACCTTGGAAATGGTCACCACCGAGTGACGTCGACCGGTGGGGGCCGGGGCCTGCGAGAGGGTGGCCAGAAAGGCGGCCTCGCGGGGTGTGGGGCCGGAGCCCTCGCCCCCGCGCTCGGACAAGCGGCGCACCTGGCTGGCGGTGATGCCGTCGGTGACCTGCTGGGAGGGCAGCGAGTGCTTGCGTGCCTCCCGGGGATCGCGCCACGGCGACAACAAATACGGATTAACCGGCGAGTCAATGTCCAAACTGCCGCGATTCGACATCGTGTGCTCCGAGCTATCCGGCTCCTGCTCCTCCGGCAGGTTTGACTCCTCGACAACGATTAGCGGCTCGGGGACCATGATGCCGGGAAGTGGCGGCCCAGGTGCTCCGGTCGGCGGTGGCCGCTGCTGGTGGGGAAGCGGCAGCGGCGGGCGATGGTGGTGCCCGGGGCCGGTGGATTGGCCCGTGAAGCGGGCAAACGGGGAGCCACGGAAGCGGAGAGCATCTGGGAAGTGCAAAAGAAAGAAACGTATAAAGTATGCAATGCAAGGTTACGATGCGATACCAGGCAGCAACTTGAAGCTCCTTGAAGCTTTTTTTTTGCAGGACTAACTAGGATGCTTCAACAGCTCGTCGAAGTAGAATCATTTTTCCTTCATTTCGCGCTCTCTCCCGGCGGCTCTTGGGTTTCATCATCTTCCTTTTCATTATGTCTTCCAGGACATTGTCAACGCTCCGCTTCAAGCGGGATAATTTGCTTTCTTTGACACACGAATAAACTGTCGGGATAAGCGGACTTTATTTGCATATTTGCATGCTTTTTTTTTTGTCCAGAGAAGATGAGGGGTATGCAGGCCGTGAGGGCAATCTGACCTTTTTGCCGCTTGCCTGTTGCCTGTTTGTTGTTTGCAACGCGAGCGCACCCGGGGGGAAGGTGGCACCCGGTCGAGTGGTTCATTAGTGGCCCGTCGGTTTGTCACTTACCCATTTTGCACAATTGCTCAATTGCTCGCCAAGGGGGAGGTTGCTCCTGTTGCTGCTCCTGCTGCTCCTGCTCCTCGTGCTCCTCGTGCTCCTGCTCCAGCTCCAGCTTCGGTGATGTTCGGTGATGTCCTTTGAAGTGTCCTTGCTGCAAGCGAGAACAAGCCAGACAGACATACAGACAGACGTACATCCAATAAGCAACACAGAACACAATACACTCGACGGACGCTTACAGCTTCCTGCAGGCCACACAACACGATATCTTACGCTGTTACATCAGAAAGCCAGGAACAAAAATTAAAAGAAATTAAAATTCAAGCGAAGAACCAAGAAGCTGATGATGCTGCTGAATATTTTGTTGGCAGTTGGCAATGGCAATTTGATATGCCAGCTTCGCAATCTTATTACCGATTTTCTGCCGCATTTTGGGTGAAAATAATTGGAATAACACACATGATAAGCTCAAATCTCGCCGGATTCACGGCACTCGCACGCGCCCCAAAAATTAATTGCTAAAAGTATATATTTAGCATGGTGCATGGGCTGCCTGGCTGGCTGGTTGGAAGAAGAGTATTTTACGTGCGAACAGCTCATGTGTGAGTCCTTCATCGTCCTTCGTGTGCGGCGGCAGGTTAAATAAAGCCGGCAAGTCTCGCTCTTCCTGGCTCATTATTCCCGGCTACAAATTGCAAATGGCAGCAAAATCATGCATCAAAGTAATTAAAGCCACTGTCCAGGGACTTTTCGCTTCGCTGGAGACGCCTACGCCGCCGCTCCTCCTCCTCCTCCTGCTCCTCCTCCTCCTCCTGGCTGTCCCTTTGCAGGGTTATACCCCATTCCAGTCGCGGACATAATAAGCAAAAAATTATGCAAAAGTTGAAATGAAATTTCGCCATAACTCAGATGCCGCAAGAGTTAATATTATGTCCCTGGCGGGGTGCGGTTCTAATGGCGATGGCAATGGCGATGGCAATGGCGATGGCGATAGCGATGGAGTTGTAACCACGGCCCGCCCGGGCAAGGAAACATTTTCCTTTGAGCCGGATTCTGCGGCCACGACCTGGCTAATGATAATGATGTTGTTGCCGGCCACTGTTTGTGTGTGCTCTGCGGCATTCCCGCGCTTTTCTGACCACTTTCACAACGGCTCTCCACTGGCTTTCAATATTGTAACCGAAAATGTGTAATATGGGCGGCAAGTGCTGTTGAACATCACTGTTTGTGTTTGTTGATTCGCGTTTTAATATTGGACCACTGTGCGTATACGCAATGCGCCATGCGCCATCACGCATACGCCGTGTGGGCCGCACACACTTGATTTTATCGAATATTTGCAAATATTCAGCAATGGATTTACATTACACATGCATACACAATTTCAATAATTTATGACTTTCAGGTATTTATATTTAACGAAACACTCAATATTGTTCACCACTTTTATTTCCTGTACGAGTACGTTTGGGGGTGTACCTAAAAAAGGGGTCTTTAAAATTTAAATTCAACCTTTAATAAGGCAAAAGGTTGCGGCTTGATTTGATTGTGGTTTCCGGCCGGAATCGATCTAACCAGGTCTTCGGAAAATCAGGTAACTTCCGTTCGACCAAGACGTTGCGAGCAAAACCAATAAGCGCCGATGGGCACCAAACCGCCGGGCTGCGGCTGTTAACCAAGGCAAATGACATAAGTAGCCGCCGTGACAGGCCGGCCGGGACTTGGGCGGAAGGAAGCCTTGCTTTGATTTGATTAGGCGGACCTGCAACCGGCAGAAGTTGTGCCGCCTGCCTGCCCGCCTGCCCGCCCGCCTGCCTGTGTCCCATTTTCCTTTAGATTTTCATTTTAATTCGCCCACGAACTGAAATCCTGCTGCCGCTGCTGCAAGTCGCAAGTTCATTAAGCTTGTAAATTGGCAATCAACACCAAAGTTGCGGCTTTGTGTTGGAGTTAATTAGCCTGTCTATGCCACTGACGCCTGGACGGCATCTCTCACATCTTCGTCCCCTTCGTTCGCGGCATTATCCTTGGTGGCTTCCCTAAGCCTTGCACTTGCACTTGCACTTGGCAAACTAATTAGCGGAGAGCAGCTAGCAGGATGATAAAAAAAAAATATATATATATCAAGTTCTTGAAACATGTCTTTCGAAAAGAACAGGGGAAGCCTCATTTTGTCCGACATGCAGTTGAGTCGCTTGCAGAGCCCGTTTTTGCACACAATTTTCGACATTTTTGCGCCCCGCCTGGCTGCGGCTAAACAAATTCTCAAATTCTCTGGCATTTGATTGAATTATGGTGAAAATAAGTGGAAAAACCAGTTGCTTTTTCCGGTTGTAATCGATATTTTCCATCACTCTTCTGCCCTTCTACCGAAATCAAATTTCTTGTCCCCACGCCCATGTCCATTCGTGTGACGTGTATATTTGGTTAGATGATTTCCAGTTCCAGTTGCTCTAGCGAAACAGTCGCCCAATTTTGTTTGTGATTGATTGACTTGGGCGGGGATGGGGACGGGGACGGGGAGGGGCAGAAACTAGGGACACCGATTGACAGATTGTCCTGCATGTCCTGGCTGTCGTCCACCCCGTTTTAGAATGTCCCTACTTTGGGGGCGCTTCGCTCAATTTCAGCTTAGCTTTGTTTAATGGACTTGCACAAAAAGTTTACAAAGCACTTTCCCCAGCAGACCGAAGCAGAGCCGAGTCCTGGATGGCACATCCAAAAGGACATCCATCAGCACCTCTCTGCTACATCAGCATTATCATCATCATTGTCATCATCATCGTGTTGCCGTAGTAGCACTCGCTTAATGCAACATTGCATATTAATGGGAATTAACATTTAACATTCACTGGAGGGATTGTACTGCCAATTGCTGTTAATTGTCGTGGGACACATTGATCCTTGTTTGCAAATTCTACCACTTTACCTGCTCCAACGTCCTTTCAAGTGCCCCCCCGTCAACTGGGCTGCGTTTTTCCATTTCCATTTCCCTGTCCATTTCCATTTTCTAGGGAAAATACCATTTTTAGAATAGACATCCACACACAAAACTTGTGCTGTGCGGCTGAGGTGGACATTTGGAAAGCCAAAGGTTAAGGGTTAGACCGCAAATGGCCGTTGGCAGCTTGGCATCCGCATTCACATCCGCATCCACATCCACATCCACATCCACATCCGCCATAAGTTGTGAAGGTACAACCCACTCTCGACTGCGACTGCGACTGCGAATGCTGGAAAAATTTGCATTCCCTCTAAGCCGCCGGGTGGTATGGTATCAACTGTTTGTGCACTCGTTGAAGTTTATTTATTAATTTCAGTCACACTTGCAGCTTGGATCGACATGGGACTACTCTACGTTTATTTGGGGAATTCTGATGGTTTCCCCTTTGAAAGTATTAGGTGTTTTTAAGAGGTACTCAATCCGGCAGCTTAGTTTTTCATTTCTTTGTTGGCAGTCAAAGAACTTCTTGCCGGCGGGAAGCACGTGTACGCATCATAAGCCTTACAGGTCCTGGGACACAGGACACAGGTCCTGGGGAAGGCAGTGGGGAAGGATTTTTGTGAGCAGAAACCAGGGGCGGCGGGTATGATTGCGGCTTTCTTCGCTGTCTTTGACATGCAGTTTTGCGCAGCACCTGGCAACGGAAGTGCAGCGCACACATGGTTACCCGTGGCCCACAACTGTCTGCCGTGGCCCCCATCAAAAGCTGTGGTGCAGCAGCAGTAGCAGTAGCACCAGCACCAGCAGCAGCAGCAGCAGCAGCAGCAGCAGCTTTGGTACCACTTTGAGTTCTCTTGGAAGTGGATATGAATGCGAAAAGTTGAAGGCACTAAGCCTCGGGGACTTTGCAGGACTTTCTTTTTTGGCCAGAAGGGATTTGCAAATGCGGTTCCTGGATGCAATTAGACGGAAGGTGCAAGTTCAGAAAACATTTTTGTGGCAGCTGCCAACAAGTGTTGAATGTCAGCTTTTGTACAAATGTACAAATGTGTTATTGTCTACAGATTTCAGGGAAATGCATTCTTTTTTTTGCGCCAGTTGCCAGTTGCCAGATGCCAGATGCTGGCTCGTTTGCTTACTCGACTGGCCTTTTAATGTTACATTTGCGTCCTGACAGCCCGGCTTGTTTATGACACACACCCAGGACATAAACAAGAACTGGGACTCGGACTCCAACTCGGAACCGGACACAGCCTTGGCCCTGGCCAGGACCTGGCCCTGCCATTGAAGGTGCACCGGATGCGAGAAGAATGGAAAATGGCGTGCGGGAGGGGCAGTGCGTTTCCGCCGTTTCCGCCGTTGGCTTTGATCTGAGTGCGTGTGTCCTTGCAACCGATAACTTTATTAGTTCGCTGTTTTTTCCACTACCTACTAGTAGTTTTTCTGCCAATTTTTCTGCCCAGCATATGTGCCGGCGGGGGCGGTGCGCATAATACATTAGCGCGGCGAGCGGAAGCGGAAATGTCACACATTTGCAGCCGCTGACAACATTGTGGCAGCAGGAAGCGAAGCGAAAATAGCAATCAAAACTTAACTGAATTGCCGGCAGTCCTTCGTCCTTGCCTACCCGTGCACCGGGGCCCTGGGATCCTACCAAACACCTACAAAGTTGGTTGAGCGAATTAAAACATAAATGCATTTTGCATCGCACACCCACGACGGTTGGGCGGTTGGGCGGTTGGGCGGCTGGCGGCAACAGGGATCCTGGGATCCTGGAATCCTGGAACTCCTAATCGAATTGAAGTGATTCGGAGCGAAGTGGAAGTGCCACAAAACTTGCGTTGCCTTGGCAAAAAAAAAATGGCAAAAAAAAACCGGGGGCAAAAAAAAATACATGAAAAAACGCAGGCTGGTGCTGTAAAGTCGTTACGCCCACTGCCCCATTACCGCCCACTCCGCAGGATGTGTTCGCGTCTT
>JAJJHQ010002564.1:122122-136121 GCA_021223825.1 Drosophila ironensis
CCGGGAACCGGGAGCCGGGAGCCGGGAGATGGGAGATGGGAGACGAGGTGCCGGGGATGTGGTTGCCAGGCGGCAGTCCATAAATTTCTATCTGTCGGCAAATCTTGGTCTACAACTAAAACTTGGCCGGCAAAGAACGCATCTGCTTAGGCAACGCAATTGCTGATTTCGTGTCCCAATACCCTGGAAGTGGCAATCGAGCTAATTGTGTAATAATGGCTTCTTGGCCATAAGCCGCAGGCCGAGTGCACTTGCGAGATTGCAAGTTTTCACCTTCAAGTCTCCATTCGCTGCCTGCCGGGTTCTTGTTTTCTACCAATTTAGTGGCAAATAAACAGTTCAAACTTCCAGTTTTCAAAGCGATTTGGAATTATATAGATCAATTAATAGATTACAAGCAATCCGCTTGCCTGCTTTCGGGTGATATAATAGTCATATCACATGGATTGGAGATTGGAGATTGAAGGGGGGGCGGGGAGCCCATTTGAGATTCATATCGAAAAATAAGGCATTCATGGCTCATGGCTCAAGGGTATGCAAGGCATCGAGGCATCATTGTCTTTCGATTCGTTAGCCTTCCATTTCAGGCACGATTGTTGTTCCTGCTTCGCCCGTTGTTGTTTGGCATTGTTTGCATTAGTTGGCGCTGGTGTTCTCCTTCTTGCTGTTGTTGTTTATGGTGTCGGTGGTGTTCGGTGGTGTCGGTGGTGTCGGTGGTGTGGCGCTGTCGCCTTGGCATTGTTTCTGGATTGGCATTGTCATTGTCATCGGGGGCGGCGTACTGTCCTTGTTGGTCCTGCACGTTAATTGTTTCACGTTCGGATTGTCCTCAACTCGGATTGGATTGGATTGTCAGCGGCATGGTGGAGAAATACCATAACAGAGGCAGTGGCAGCGGCAGGGAAAACTAGACGAGGAGCCTAGGAACTCTATTAGTTTTAATTAAACAGCTGAGCGTCTGAGCCAACTAATTACAGTGAGTCCTAGCGAAAGGGCGACTCCTGCAACAGCACCGCTCCAGGAACCCGCCGCTCCAAGCCCGGCCCAGTCCGGTTTTAATCATTGTAATTAATGTGTGCTTGTTAATAACAATTAAATGCGTTTTTTCCTTTCAGCATTTTTTCCGCTGCCGGTTTTTTTTTTCTCTATTTTCTCACTCGTTCGTTCGCGGGCGGACTCCTTGAAGGATTTGGAGTTCGGCGGCGGACTGGGGCCCCGGCTTGGCTTTGGCTTTGTCTCAAGCATTGCCTGGCAACACAATTAAGCATTTAATCAATACAATTAAAGCCTTGGGCTTAAGCGAACATCATTAAACGAAAGGCAGGCCAGGCCAGGCCGGGCCAGGGCAGGGCGGAGCGTTGGCAACAAAGGCAAACGGTCATATAAAAATAAACATAAAACAAAGCAACAATTCAGGCAGCCCAAAACGTACAAAAAAAAGCAACAGAAAGAAAGCAGCAGCCAAGGCAAAGACGGGCCAAAGTTCCGCGATTCTTTGCAGAAGCAACTGAGGGACACCCTGGATGTTTTTGAGCGGAAATTTGTACCAAATATTCAATTTCCCAGGATATATTCAATATCCATGCATTTTCAGGGGTTTTTTTAAACGCTGAGAGTATGGGAAAGCTTGAGAATCGTTCACAATTTTTTAAAAGTTAATATCATTCTAATAAGAGCTTCCAAAAGCTTGTTTTTTGGGATCATTGATGGCTCTCATTCGCTGCACAAAAAGTATTGCCTACTTTTCAGCATACATAGACACACCTTGAGAATCGTTTTGAGATTTTTTCGAATTGCTTGGAACTTAAGTATTATTCAGGGGAGGGTCTCCAAAAAGCTTGGTTCTGGGATCATTGAGGGCTTCCTTTTCAGCACACTTACTGGAGACTTTAAATGGTTTCACAATCTTACCGGGAAAGTCCCGCGAAGTTTTTGCCGCCGCCGGCAAAAGTGCGATCGTTATTTCGGCTTAAAAGATAATCATACATATAAATGCACCGACATCGGTATGTCCGATTCGAGTGCCAATCGACCCCGGGAAAAAATCGGAATATAGAATGAGGCGGCACGCGATATAGGCAAGCTGGGGAAGCTGGATTAAAACTTTTTCTAGGAACCAAATTTAAGCCGCACACAAGGATGCCCCCATTGGACGACGGATGGGTGGGATGTTGGTTGTTGGATGGCTGGATGCCCCGAACATCCGCGTCCCCGTTGCCTTTATCTTTGGCAACTAAAGCCCCCCGCGTGCGCTGCCTTTTATGAGTTGGAAAGCGTTTGGTATTTTCTTTTTCTGCGTGTGTGTGAGTGTGTGTGAGAGAGTGTTTGGGGGGAGCGGAAGGGAGTTGGGAAAAAGGTAGAGGAATCTGGAAAACACTGCAAGTTTCAAGGCAAATAAACGCACGTAATTCACAACTTTGCGCCACTTTCGTTTTCATTTCGGCAATTCGCCTTTTTGTCATTGTACCTTTATTTTTATGCCTCTTTTGTTTTGTTGCTTTCTGGGGTTTTTTTTACGTTTTTTGCCATGGAAAATGCCGAAAATTCGTTGCTAATGGAAAATAGTAATTACAATAATTTGCTCGCTGACCTTTTTCTTTCCTTTTTCTTTTTCTTTATTTTCACTCATTTTCATTTTGGCCGCGACGATGGCGGCGGCGACGACAATGCCAGCGGTGCGGCGGTGCGGCGGCGGCGGCGGCGGCTGCCTTTTTGCATTATTTATTTCATAGCTGCAGGTGGTCACAGCTCGACACCGACAACGTTAAAAATAATAACCAGCATTAAGCCATCAAGTGTGATGGGGATAGGGATCGGAAATTGCGGAAAATTCCCGGGGATGGCGGCGGCGGGTGGTGGGAAAAATTGTGTTGGAACACAAGAGCTATCTGTTGCGCTCCCCTTCCCGCTCCCTCTCTCTCTCTCTGTGTTTGTGTGTGTACGTGTGGAAATTAATAATAAATCAAAATTAAATGTTTGCTTACTTGACACTTCGGCTTCCTCCTCCGATGATTCTCTCTCTTCTCACACTGGACGTGTCCGCTTTTATTTTATTACTTTTCTGCTGAGTTTTACGTTTTATTTATTTATTTCTTTCTGGTTGTGTTTGCTTTTTGGTTGCTTTGCTTATTTTCTTCAGCTGGGCACGGGAAAAAAAATTGGCAAAAAAACGTGGATGCTTCGGGGGGAAATTTCAATGCATTTTTCAATTTCCATTCACAATTCATTACAAGTTTTATATGGTCGAGAGAAAAAAAAAAAAGGAACATGATTAGGCCGGGATTTCAAAGGGATTCGCTCATATTAAATTTGCATTGGCCTGGGGCAGGCGGTTTAAGTGACATATAGGTTTCCATATCCGTTCAGCTGGTTTCCATATTGCCATTTTATATTTCTTTGGCTTGCGGCCGGACTTATTGAATTTCATAGATAAAACCAAATATTACCCGCAGTGCAAACAGGCAGGGCGCTGCATGTCAATGGGATTACAGGCGCTCAAAGTAACTGCGGCGGGGTATCATAAAAAAATTGAAATACCAAATGCATTTCAGCTGGAAATGTCGGAGTATTAATCCAGCAATTATTTGCATTTGTTGGCAAACAATAGCCGGCGGGCTCAGGGGCTCACTGGCTCACTGGCTCAAAGGCAACAGCAACAGCAGCAGCACTCGCACCCGCACCCGCACCCGCAGCAGCGGCAGCAGCAGCACCACCACCAGAGGCAGCAGCAACTGTGGCATTAAGATGCCCAACTCAATTACGACGGCCTGGCTGGGTCTCTGTTGCTATTGCTGGCATAACAACAATGGCAGAGATTCTATATTCTTTATAATTGACAAGATCCCCGAACAATGGCGCCTTTTTTTGTGTCAATTGAAAAGAATACAAATCCCCGGCTGCCATAAAAAAAAAACGGGACACACACAAGCTACCGACCGGCCATAAAAAATATTCATTACTTATGATTTTCATCGACATAGCCGATGATGCAAATGAAATTTATGATTTTTCCACATTCGCGACAAGTAAGTTTTGTTTTTTTCTTATCGCTAACAATTAACACTTTATTAAAACGCAAAAAAAATAATAAATTAACACTGTCTTGTGTCTTTGTGGACTTACTTAAAAAACAATCTAGATTCTGGGTGGTTTTTTTTTTAATGGAACTTTGATTGACTTACAGATTTGCTTCCTGAAAGGATGGCCAAATATTGTTTGAATTTTTGGATAACAGTGACTTCAAATACGGATTCGTTGGATTTTTTGAGAATTTTTTATTTGATTTGATTTTGATTAGATTTCGTGGGGTTAGCGCTCGAAGCTCGATGCTCGATGCTCGGTTTTGGTTTTTTGGTTTTAGGTGGTGATGATGGTTCCGCTCGAGCCGAGGGGTTCAACTTGTTGGCGCGATGTGCAGATGCCCAAGAGCAAGCTGTGGTACCCAGGCTCACAAAAAGGACTTGTCTGCTCGGTCCGTGGATGCGACCAGCAGCGACGACGATGAGTTCGAGAATGAGCACGATTGGAAAATCTCGAGCCGAGTCTGAAAAGCAACAGCCGCAGCAGCAGCAAACGATAACACAGCAACAGAAACACTAGGAGCCGAGCCGAAATATCCCGAATTCCGAGCAGGACCTTCCGAACCAGTCACACTGGATGGTTGGATGGGTGTACGGGGTTGGGGTTGGTGGTGCGGGTGCCTTGGTCCGGTAATTCCACGGCTTTCAGGGGGGGCGGGGGGCGTGGCAATGCAGCCTCATCAACGCTCTGGTGGTGTGCGTGTTAAGTGTGCGTTTGTATCTGCCAGCGGCAAGCAATCCAAGAGCAGCGCTGAGAGAAAACCCAAGACATATTGATCTCCCAAATGCTCAACAAATTGGCAGCATTTAGGGAAATGGTAATGGGAAACAGCGATGCGGACTTTAGACAATGGTTTGTACTTTAAAAATGGATTCTATACCATTTAAAATGGTATATTAAGTTGGCAAATGTCTGCAACAGGCACAAGGAAACATTTCCGACCCTACAAAGTACACTTTCGTATACTCCTGATCAGCAGCTACATCTCAGTTGATCTGTCTGAGCATTTGCCTGGCAAATGCTACAAAAAACTGTTTTTTTAAGACAAATTTGAATATGTTCCCGAGATGCTTCTGTCGATTCCCTTGTGTTCGAGACCTTCGCTTCACACATTCCCTTTTCACCGTCAAATTCCGAACACTTAACATGTCGATTCCCTTTTGTTCGAGACATTCACAGCTTTTTGCTTTTGGGATCATTGGGAGCTAAAAAAGCTATGGACTGCCCACCGCTGACTTAATATATAAGAAATATTGATATTTTCATTAAGATGGGAGTGTAATTAAGGAATAAACGGTTACGTTAATCTCTAGCCGCCCTTGACTTAAATCATGCAATTTGGTGTTAAGTTATTTAAACAAAAATATTGATAGATAATGCGTATAGGTAAATAGTACCTCGTAGTCGAGAAATATAGACTGCAGGGTTCCTTATGGGAAAACAAATTTGATAATATGTTTCTACTAATAACAATAAGGTTATTCTTTAGCAGAAACCATTAAAAATTTGCGTATATTTTTGTTTTAATAGGGTTTTTGTTCAATTTCCCTAAGGATACCTTTTTTAGTTGACCACAGTGCGTATACGTGATGTGCGAATATTATGTATACGCCTCGTGGGCACCCTGGAAAACCTATTAAGCTTATCCGATACCGTTGCAAATCTGAGCTTAAAAGCGGAGCCTTTGATCACTTCCGAGTGTTTCTCCGAATGTTTTTCGCCGTGCAGCAGCAACAACAAGTGGACCGCCTGCATTCGTTTTCCCGCTCACACTCGACGGCCCTCTCCCTCGCACACACGCACACAACCAGAGCGTGGAGTATTGGAGCATTTGAGCATTTTCGGGCGTGTATGTATATGCGCCTCGTTATTGGTTTCGGTTTCAGTTTCGTTTCGTTTTTGGGTTTTCGCTTTCGTTTGCTCCTTTGTCTTTACCGTTAGGAGGATGTTGTTGCTGCTTTTTTCGGCGCGATGCTTCGCTAAGCTCCCACCGGGTGGCGCCACCAATTAAAATATTTTTCACAAATTAAACAAACACACAAGGCCCCCAAAAAAACGCAAAAAAAACGGAAAAAAACAAACCCTCGTCCAGCATCGAGCGAAAGGAAAACAATTCCCGAAGCACACATCCCAAAACTGGCCGCCAAAGTTGCCCAGCACTTTAATAAACTTTGCCATCACGCCACGCCCCCTCGCACACACATGCCCAACGTTCAGGGGGCGAGGGGTGAGGGGTGAGCGTTGACTGAGAGATTTTCATTAAGCAGATTTTGGCCATTTGCGCCTGTGGGTCAACAAAGTTGTTTCGCTTTTTTGTTTTTCTTCGCTCTATTCCCTGCTTCATCCTTGTCTCTCTGCACTTTCCCATGAGCCGAAGAGGTGAGACAAAAAGCGTAATTAAATTGAAAGAAAAATGAATGGGAAAATCCTTCCTGGTTTTCCCAGATTGTCCAATAGATTGCTTCAACATTCACTTGTTTTTCCGGGTTCCAGGGGAGACACTCTCTTTTATGCAGAAATCGTAATACCTTGTCTGGGGAAGATCTTGGCAAAACACTTGGCTTTTCATTCCATTTTTAACGCTCTGACTTGGCGCTCTCGATCGCCGAAAATAGAAAGCGAAACGGGGAGAGCACAACAAACGGAAAATCAAGCAGTTTTTCCGACGGCAAATCGCTCGCACTTGTTGGCCGCCACTGCCCTAGCATGGATCTGTTGTTCCTCAGCCGTCGCATTTTCCTGGGCGACGGTGGACAAAATGGGCTCATTCACGGCGGCATCGTCGTCGACACCGAGGGCATCATACGAAACAGTAAGTACTCCCCTTGATTCTGCCCCCCAATCATGGGTTTTCCCACAATTTTCACAGTTTTGCGCTCCCCGCAAGAGGTCAACACGTATCTCTACAACACAGAGTCCGAGGCGGTGTATGACTTTGGGGATTTGGTGCTGATGCCGGGACTGATCGACCCGAATGTGCATATCAACGAGCCGGGGCGCAAGGATTGGGAGGGCTTCGCCACGGCCACCAAGGCGGCGGCCGCCGGTGGCTTCACAACGATTGTGTCACGCCCCACCAATGCCTCGCCGCCCACCGTCGACGTGGCCAGTCTGAAGGCCAAAACGTCGACGGCACGCGGCAAGATCTACGTGGATGTGGGCTTCTGGGGCGGTCTGGTGCCGGGAAATCTGGATCAACTGGTTCCGCTGCTCGGTGCCGGTGTCATGGGACTGCAGTGCACGCTGTGCGGCACGGCGTCGCCCGTATCCGGGGAATTTCCCGCTGTTAACGAGGGCCAACTGGCGGAGGCACTCGATGCGATAAAGGACGAGGAGGAGGCCGTGGTGGCGGTGAGTAACCGTAAAGGAGGTGTGCGAATGTGCCAACACTTTGTCAGTTGCTTGATTTGGGTTTATCGAAGGATTTTGTTTGTTTATTTGTTAGTTAACTAACAAAACAAAACCCGCGGCCTGAGGGGCTGCAATTTACAAAGTGAACGCTTTAGTTTTTACAAACTACAAGTCCTAATTGACCTTTCCGTTGCAAGGATAAAATCTTTGTAAATCGCATTTTTTTGACCGAAAATTAAGTAGTTTTCCTCCTTTGTGGCCAAAGATTTCCATCTTTAGATAGTAAACACAAAGTGGCCTGCCCGAAATCGTTTTGCAACCACTAAATTGCTTTTACGCCTTGCGGCCCTCCACAGGTGCACGCGGAATTGTCTGGCCCGCATGGATTTTCCGAGAAGGAGGCGGAACACGATGCTCCGCGGGAGTACAGGACATTTCTGGACACGCGACCGCCGCAAATGGAGGTGTCGGCCGTGGAGGTGGTGTGTCGTGTGGCCAAACGTCACCCCCGGCGCCGCGTGCACATACTCAATGTGAGCAGTGCCATGTGCCTACCCCTGGCAACGGAATGCCGCCGCCTCGGTGGCGGCCATCTCACCGTCGAGACGTGCCCACACTATTTGGCCCTTGGCGCCGAAGATGTTCCGGATTGCGGCACCGAGTACAAGACATGGCCCCCCATACGCGAACACTCAAATCGCTCGCTCCTGTGGCGCCAACTGGGCCCCGGAGGTGGCATCCAAATGATTGCCAGTGATCACTCGCCGGCCACGCCGGGTGCCCGGACACTTACCGGCGGCCGGGGCCGTGGCAACTTCCTTAAGGCCTGGCCGGGTATTAATTCCCTGCAACACAGCCTCCCGGTGGTATGGACTGCATCCAGCGAACAAGGTACAAGTATTTCCAAGAACTGGTGAATCGGCTTGCTTTATGGTGCATGGTGCGGCACGTGGCACACTATCTGTGTATTCCACAGATTACAGACATTTATTTATAGAGATTTCAAGAGGAGCCTGCCAAAGCTTAGTGCACACAGGATTGCGTTTGCATTGAAAAGTAGAAAAGTGGAAAAGTCGTTTATTTTCCTAAGATATTCGCAATCCTCTTTTCTGTCCCCCGCCTCCTCCTTGTTTGTGCAGACTTAGCCCTAACTTCTCTAATCACTTGATCTCTATATAGAAAGTTATTTGTGCATAATTCCCGTCCCCTTGAAAAGAATTTGCCAACTGCAATGTTCATAAAATTCCTGTCAAGGGCTTAAAATTAGTAAAAGCAAGTGTGTGGGATTTTCGATGCATTTGAATTTTTGTCTATTTTTTTTTTTTTTTTTGCAGGGGAAAAGGCCCTTTCCCTCGGCGATATCCATCGGTTGATGTGCCTGGAGCCGGCGTTGCTCTGCGGATTGTCGGGCTTCAAGGGCCGCATTGCCGAGGGCTACGATGCGGACTTTTGTGTTTGGTGCCCGGAGGAGGAGTTCACCGTGGGGCCGGAGTTGCTCTACACGGCCACCAAGGCCACGCCCTATACCGGCCGGCGTCTGAGGGGGGTGGTGCATGCCACCGTTGTGAGGGGCCTGCATGTCTATCAACAGTTCGAGGGCTTCGGCCAGCCGCTGGGCAAGGTGCTGCTCCGGAAAAGCAGCCGCAAACTGGTCAAATTTGTTCGCATTTGAAATCGGATTCTCTCTTGGCAGCTAGCAGCTGCCAATGCCAATGCCACAAAGACAAAGTTTGTTAATTAAAATTACTAAAATATTGCGGCTGTGCTTGGATATTTAATACTCAACTGCAGTCTTTGCAATTTAATTGGATTGACATCAGAAATACTCGTACATTAGAAATCCTTTTGCATACACAAAACTATCAAATTTAAAAGCAAATATATTTAGTTCTTAATTTATTTTTGCACAAAGAAACTTGAAGTGTGCTAGCTGGTTAGCAGCTTGGCATCTTTCCTTTGTTGGGATTATTTTTGTGGCGTCTTTTCTGGACCGACTTCCTTGCAGGACGTGCAACAAGTTGTCGCGTGGCAACGTCGGGTAAACATGACACCCAGCGACCTTTTAGAGAAAACAGCCAGCCAGCATGTGTTGTGTGTGGCGTGTGTGCGATTTTCCCGCTTTTCCCGCTTTTCCTTCCTTCCATCGCTTTCCCAACAGCCAGCATGTGGATGACAGCTTAAGTTTGCTTGCGAGGCGTCAACTCAATTTTTGCACCGCCTTGCCCCGGCTGTGTCCCTGCTGCTGCTGCTGTATGTTGACTATGAGTGGGTGTGTTTACCTAATCGCCCCGTCCGAGTGGGGTGTGTGTGTGTGTGTGTGTGGCAGGTTTATTCCGTGATTTAGTTGCACTACAAGATGCCAACTTCATCTACGCGATTGGCCGAGCACACACCTAAAGAACTGAATTCTTTCAATCAATTTTCTCGATAAACATGCAACTTTGTCGATGGACATGAAGATTTATCGATAAACGTGATGTTTTGTTTAATCCTTCAAAGCCTTTTGTTTGAGCCACCTTTTAATATCATTAAATTTTTTTCCCGGTGGAACAATAACACAATAATGCGAAAGGGGAAACGGAGACAAAGACTGGGGACGAATCGTCAGCAGAACTGTCAATCAACGCCACCCACGCGTAAACCGATTGTCCTGCGTTGTGCGTCCTGTGCGTCCTGTGAGCACAGCACGGCCTGTTTGTCCTGCTAGCTGGGTCCTTTGGAAACGTTCCCTTGCCGTCGGGAAATGCAGAACGACAAAATACAGTAGGTAGGCGTGATCGCTGCATGGCAGGGGCCTGGCTTGTAAATACACCTTCAGCTTGTTGATTTGCCCCGCCCACCGCCTTTGTGCGTGTCTGGTGCCTGCGATTTTCCGCCTTCTTGTCTCATTTTACCTTTCGACTTTTTTTTTATTATCATTCTGCTTCATTTTGTCGCCAGGATTTTTTGTTTGCTTCCTGTTGCCTGTTTGCCTGTTTGCCTGCGTCATTGATGCCCATGATGTGGGGAAAAGCGAGGGAAAAACTGGCAAACGGGCACGCAAAACGCTCTTAACCCCACACCGGGCAGCGTCTATTTTTAGCAACTTTTCAACTTTTGCCAAACTATTTTGTAAATTATTCACAAAAACCCAAAACCCCCTGCCCCGCTGCCATAAAAATGAAATGGAAACCAGCTGTGCAGTTTCATGGCTTTCGCTTTTTTTTTTTTTTTTTGGTGCATCGCTTTCGAAACGCAAAAATAGTGCTCTCATAATGTTGCAAATATTTGGCAAAAATTGCCGAAATTGTGCGTATAATTAGTGCTGGGCAAAAACTTGTGAGGAGCCACAAATTTTGCGGCTTCCTTGGGTTAAGCACACAAATTTTCGGATGGCTTAACAGCTTCCGTCCCTATTACATAAATGCCACAAGCAGATCGCTGTTTCAAATCACATTAAACGCTGCTTTTGAGTGGATTTCACCTGCCAGAAGCGGCGGGCATACGCGGCGCATACGCGACGTCGTGTGTGCGCTTAAATCATACGCCATGTGAGCCACACGCGACACGTAAAAACTTTCTGCTTTCACTACTCAACAACTTTGGTCCGCGGTCCGCGGTCCACGGTCCTGGACGGGCCCGGACGGGCCGTGTCGGAGTGGATTCCTTGTTGGCTGTCCCCTTTGCGGCGGATGAAAGGCAAACATTACGCATACGCAGCGTCGGCAAAGTGAAATGTTATCCCCGTTTGCCTGAAGCCATGCGAAATAAGTTGGAAAAAGTAGAGGTAATTGTTAGGGTTGCCGAGAGAGAAAAGCGAACATTAGGGAATTTCGCGGCACGACCTGACCCAGGCACTGCAGCAACCATAGACTTGCTCACCCAAATTTGAATTAAATTCACAGGAATCTCCGCAAACTATGCATTCAGTTTTATTTGTTTAATTAATGCAATCAAACTTATACATAACAATTCTCCTAGAGTTTTCGTAGCGGCAGATTCTGAAAAGAAGTTGTGGGGAAACTTTCATTTAGGTTGCTTAAATGTTCAATGTTTGTTACAAAATTTAATTTGAGAGTACGCTGGCATTTTCATGCTTAATTTGAAAATTCAGGAATCGCTTGGTAGTTTCGATACCAATCCTTCGCCCACCAAGATTGGGCAGCCCCTAATGAGGTACGTGTTCTTGATTTTCTGTGGGCTTCAGAAATCGGATCCGTGGTCCAGGACTTGCGGGCCAGGCCAGAGTGTTGTGTGTAGTATCTCTAAAATTAGAAAGCGGAATTCCTCCTCACTATCACAAATCCATGAGTGGATTATTTTACATACAAGTATTTTGAGCGCCGATTTCTGCAACGATAGGATTTGGCACTAATTACTTAAAGCTTCCTTATTGAAAATTGGATAAGCAAACGCAGATTTCAAGCTATAGCACCGGTGTGGCATTGTACCACTTATTACATTATCGTTTAATTCACATTATCTTTAAATTCGCTTCACACATTTCCTTTTCCCCGTCCAATTCGGTTGACGTGCACATGTCGATTCCCTTTTGTTCGAGACATTTACAGCATTTTGTTTTTGGGAGCACTGGGAGCTAAAAGAGCTATGGAGTGCCCACTGCTGGTCTAAATCGAACCGTTTTTGCAAAATAAAATGTTGAAAAAGCTCGTTTTTTTGGGCTGAATACAAAATTGGATAAGCAAACGCAGATTTCAAGCTATAGCATCGGTGTGGCATTGTTCCATTGTACCACTTATTACTCCGTCATTGTTCGACATTTTCTTTTGCTTTTTTTTCTATTAGTAGTAGAATTGTAACCTAACATACAACTGAACATATTAAGTGTCTAAACCGAACCGTTTTTGCAAAATAAAATGTTAAAATATCTCCTTTTTAGCGGGCTAAATACAAAATTGTAAAAGCAAACGCAGATTTCAAGCTATAGCAACAGTGTTACATTGTTCCATTGTACCACTTATTACTCCGTCATTGTTCGACATTTTCTTGTACTTTTTTTCCTATACGTAGTATAAATGTTACATAACATACAACTGAACATATTAAGTGTCTAAATCGAACCGTTTTTGCAAAATAAAATGTTGAAAAAGCTCGTTTTTTTTGGGCTGAATACAAAATTGTAAAATCAAACGTAGATTTCAAGCTATAGCATCGGTGTGGCATTGTTCCATTGTACCACTTATTACTCCGTCATTGTTCGACATTTTCTTTTGCTTTTTTTTCTATTAGTAGTAGAATTGTAACTTAACATACAACTGAACATATTAAGTGTCTAAACCGAACCGTTTTTGCAAAATAAAATTTTGAAAAAGCTCCTTTTTTTTGGGCTGAATACAAAATTGTAAAATCAAACGTAGATTTCAAGCTATAGCATCGGTGTGGCATTGTTCCATTGTACCACTTATTACTCCGTCATTGTTCGACATTTTCTTGTACTTTTTTTCCTATACGTAGTATAAATGTTACATAACATACAACTGAACATATTAAGTGTCTAAGTCGAACCGTTTTTCCAAAATAAAATGTTGAAAAATCTCCTTTTTTGGGGGTCCAAAGGAATGAATTAGAGGAAGTATGGTAGTAGGTTTTTACAAAGGAATATATGAGGATAGTCTGGTAACTGGTTGGATTTTCTGAAGGATTTATGAGAACTTTAAGAACTGTATGGCAGCAGAGATATTTTCTTTCGAAATTATTGTACATAGTTGTTTTAATATTTTTATTTTATTTGGTCATTTAGTGAGCACGTGTGGCGCAAGGATTAGTCAACTTGAAAATGCAAGATTATGTGAGGTTAGAGTGCAGAATTTGTTGCTAGTTGCAAATATTCCAGATTGCTTATTAAATTTGAATATAAAAATAAATGTTCCTAAAGAATTCATTGCTAGTAAAAAAAAAATGCTAGGTGGCTTATGGAATTTGAATTAAAATCGGAAACGCAATAAGCGGCAAATGGTCCGCCGGGGCAGGGAGACGCCGAAGAGTATGCAATGCTCGGCCAGTGCAAGCGAGAGCGGGAGGGGCAGCAGTCACAGCAGGGGCCAGTGCGGGTGCGCAAGCGAGTCGGCAGGCTGCTACGGCATAACTGTGCGCTAAGGCGATAACGCCAGCTCGCTGTCCCTCTTGCACCCACTGTTGTGCCAAATGGCCGGTGATTTAAATATACATGTACGTATTTATGCACTGGCCCCGTTGCCCGTGCCCGTGCCCGTGCCCGTGTGCATGTGTATGTGTGCAAAGGTGAGTAAGAAGAACGACGTCGGCGCTGTCGTTGACGTTGACTTTGACGTGGCGATAAGCGCGCACTCTCTTCCCAGTTGTTGCTGTTGTGCTCGCATTACGAAACCAAAGGCACTGCGAGCAAGCGAGCCAACGGCAGCGCAGCCAGGGAGTAAGAGAGAGGAAGCGGGAGCGGTAACGGTAGCGGGAACGGGATAGGGAGCGCAACACACACACGTCACCAGAGCGCACAGCTGTGGCGGCAAGCATATGATTTTATTTTATTTTATTTCTTTTCTGTCCATTTGTTGTTGTTGTTTTTTTTTTTTGAGTGGAGAAGTGGGGGGGG
>JAJJHQ010002564.1:147432-217858 GCA_021223825.1 Drosophila ironensis
TATATTTTGGAACAAATGAATTTAAGCCCACTCGCTCGCTCTCTTTCCTTTTAATAATTCGACTTTACATTTGGGATCCGTTATACAGACACGTTTAATATTTGAAGTGTAAAATTACTTGGCGCCCGCACACACGCACACACGCACAGAGAGCCTAAAATTCGATATTATATATACAGATATTATATATACTACAACTTCACAGATGCTACAAAATGCTAAATGGAAAAGTACTTGGCATGCAAATCGATCAGTCGTGGTTCATAATAAAATACTACAGAGATTCCGATTCCAATTTCGATTCCTTTACGAGATGAACAGATAGAGGACGAGCGTGGCCAGGCCGATGTAGTGGCTGAGGTAGCCAGTCGCCTGCCAGTGGGCCAGGACGAGTCCCTCCTCCAGCGACTCGCCCAGCAGGGCCACGCCCAGGTAGGCCAAATGCATGATGGTCAACGCCGTGAACCCGAAGTTGGCCAGTCGCACCAGCCAGTAGGTGGCCGAGGTCCAGGGCACCTTTGCCGGGCAACGGCCATAGCGACACCGATCGGCGCCGGGACAACGGCCGGCGGACACGCAGGCATCCATCAGGCGGGCCACGTGGCGGCGCAGCAGCGACTCGCTCTCGCCGAAGAGGGCCAGCGAGATGAGGACCAGATAGATGCGCATATCCATGCCGTGCAGCAGGCTGGAGACCAAGTACGTGCAGAAGGCGGCCAGGATGCGACGTCCGCTGGTACTGCTGCCGCCGGCCGGGCCCTTGGCGGGGCCGTAGATATAGCGCTTGAGCCACTCGTGCATGGGGATGTTCCAGCTGCGCACCAGCGAGCTGATCGAGCGCGGCCACTCGATGCGCCACGGACGGGAGACGCACGGCCCGAGGAGCGTCGGCGGGCCCTCCAGCCGCTGGTCGACGGCCACCAGCAGGGCCTGGGCAATGAAGCTCACAAAGTAGTGGCTGCTGCGCACGCTCATCGCATCGAAGTACATGAGCACCCACTGCCACTGCCGGCCGCCAAGGAGCTCGCCCAGCTGCGGTGCAATGCAGTTGGACAGCGATATGGCGGCCAGGCAGAGCAGCAGATTGGGCACCATCCGGGCCAGGCTGACGGTCCAGCGGGTGCGCGGCACCAGGCCCTCGAGGTAGCCGGCATAGCTGATCCAGGGGCCCAGGCAACAGGTGGCCGGGCTGTAGATGTAGCCGAAAAAGGCCAAGGGGCCCGGCACCCGTTGCTGGTCGAAGCCCAGCGAGATCAGCTTCATGTTGACCACCATCTGGATGCCGCGCAGCTGGGGCCAGTCGGTGCGCTGCCGCCAAATGCACAGCTCGTAGACAAACTGGCTGCCGATGGTGAGGAGGGCCAGGACGCCGGGTCCCCTGCCGCCCGAGCGGGTCAACTGCAGCAGCAGGTAGCCGACGATGGACAGGAAGACGATGAGCACCACCCGATGGCCGCCGGTGGCGAGGTGGAGCAGCAGCAGGCCGCAGATCAGGTGGATGCCGTGCAGGGGCGCCGTGCGCCGGGTGTGCGCCTCCTTTTCCCCGACGCCCGACAGCCGCTCCCTTTTGGCGTAGCAGAAGCAAAGGAGACGGCAGACGAGGCACAGCAGCACCATGGGAGCCACGTAGCCGATCACCTGCAGCAGCGAGGGCAGCACACAGTCCTCCAGGCTGTTGCGGATTCCCTCGGGGCGCCACAAATAATCGCGCACCATCTCCCCGCCGTACTCCTCCTCCTCGTCGTCCTGCATGTAGAAATCCTCGTCGTCGCCGGCGTCCTCGCCCTCCGGGTCGTCGTCCTCCGGGAAGTCCTCCTCCTCGTCGTAGTAGTGGTAGTCCATCCTCCCTGCTCGCAAAAGCTCCGGCGCCCTGGAGCGTTTAGCTTTGAATAAAGGAATGTACTTGAGCGACGCCAGAGTGACCGTCGCAAGAGCGCCAAAAGACGACGGTCCTCCATGGCCGCTGACAGAGGGTCACACATAATCCTGCAATTTTACAAATCTTTAAAATGCAATAACAATTAAAGTGGGGCATGTCTCTGGACAAACAGTCGAAAATATATTCTTCGAAAATGTCCTCTATTCAAAATGAACAAAATTTGTTGTATTTTTAATTGTTTAGGAAATATATTCATATTGAAAATATTTAATATGAGCCGCAGTAAAATATTTCGATTTTCCTCAGTTAAAAGTAGCTATTTTTCCATAAAAGTAGTTCATAATATGTTTTAAGGCTTACATCATTAATTAAAAGGCATGAAACTGAATATATCTGAGTTTTTATGATGCCGTAACATTTTGTTCTCTCGAATATGACAAACTTAACTAGCTTTGATGAGGTTAAGAAATATAAAAAATATTTGCCAATTGAGATTTTTGGATAAACTGCACAGGTGCTTAGTAAATAGTTATTAAACTTTTGATTATTTTGACAGTTGGTGTGACCCTAACCTTGAGTAGGCCCGGCCACACCACAAAAAGTTTGACGTTTATGTTTAGTGTTACCCTGTTGAGAAAGCAACAAAATCTGGCAATCCCCTACTGCCGACGCATGGTCACTTCTTGGTTTCTTGGTAAATACATTTTTTAAAATTCAATTAAAATTCGAGTACTCGTGGAAAAACTCTGCAAAATAGTAAATATATTACTTGAAATTATGCTCTATGCTTGGATCATATGGGATTTTAATTTTAGTTAAATTTTGAGACAAAAATGCAAAACTATTTTTCCCGCAAAATGCAGGCTGAAATGGCAAGGCAACTTAGGGGACTTTCCTACGGCAGCGTTAATTCTTAGTTGAAAATGATTTTTATGGCATAACCTGGCATAAAATATGTTACTTGTCTAATTTTTTATTTGCGTATGGGTAAAAAAGCTTAAAATTCGATTATATTTTGTCACATTATTTTTATTTTGTAAAGATTTCGCTGTNTGTAAATATTTCGCTGTGACAGCGACTTGGCTTGGGGCAAAATAATAAAAGTAAATTTATTTCCCATCTACGATTTTTGGCCATGCTCCTCAGGTTGTTGGTAATTTACATTTGAAATAAAAACAAATTCCTGGATTGTGGTGTGACCGTCCGTCTAGGCGGGCGGACTCCCGCCCGGTCACACTGAGCTCGAGACGCCTCTGTGTTTTGCCTGGAACTTCGAGGAAGTAAACATTTTTGGGCAGAGCAGCACGCAACGATGACCCGCCATGCCCGCAACTGCACGGCCGGAGCCGTGTACACCTACAACGAGAAGAAGAGGGACGCCGCCGAGTCCGGCTATGGGACCAATGCCCAGCGCCTGGGCAAGGACTCGGTGAAGTCCTTCGACTGCTGCTCCCTCACCCTGCAGCCCTGCCGCCGCCCGGTGGTGACCAAGGACGGCTACCTGTTCGACAAGGAGGCCATCCTGCAGTACATTGTGACGAAGAAGAACGAATACAGCCGCCGGCTGAAGGAGTACGAGCGCCTGCGCAAGGCCGAGGAGGATGAGGTCACACAGGAGGCCACCAAGAAGCAGGAGGCGCGCATGGAGCGCTTCGTGAACGCCGAAAAGCCGGCCATGACCCCGGCACATGCCTCTGCAGTCGGGGCTACCACATCCGCCACTGCGGCGGCATCGAGCGTCTCCTCCATTTCGAACATCACCAACGGGCACGAAAAGAAGCTGCCCAGCTTCTGGCTGCCCTCCGAGTGCCCCAGTGCCGGGGCCGCCAAGGCCCAGAAGCCGGATGCCACCATCTACTGCCCGGTGTCGATGCAGCCGCTGCGGGTGAAGGACCTCATCGACGTGAAGTTTACGCTGCTGAAGGACGGCGAGCCGAAGAAGTCGCTGATCGCCAAGGAGGCGCGCTACATGTGCCCCATCACGCACGATGTCCTCAGCAATGCGGTGCCCTGCGCTGTGCTCCGGCCCACGTGAGTTCTCACACCCAAAACCACTCAGCTCAGCCTTGATAATCTCATCAATCCCATGACAGCGGCGACGTGGTGACCATGGAGTGCGTGGAGCGCCTGATACGCAAGGACATGATCCATCCCCTCACGGATCGCAAGCTCAAGGAGAAGGACATCATTCCCCTGCAGCGCGTGAGTGTCAACAACCCATCCAGCCTCGAAATATCTTTGAAAACTTATCTTGAAATCCCTCAGGGCGGCACCGGCTACGCCACCACCAACGACAACCTCAACGCCAAGGAAAAGCGACCCATGCTGCAGGTGTAGAAGCGAATAAACAATAAATAATAATTATGACAAGGCCAAGTAGACTTTTTGGACCGCTTGGGGTTATAATATAATATATATGTTTAGGCATAATTGTAACTTTTAGATTGTAAGTTGAAGAATTGCAGCTGGGGCTGGCGGAATGCGATCTTCTAGATGCGTCGCTCCTGGATGAGACTGGTGGCATTGTCCCGGTTCGAGTGCGCCCACTAGGACACCTGCACGGATTGCTTCTGCGACGAGCTGATCTTGTCGCCCAGACTCAGGGCCATGCCCTGTTACGAGGCAAACGAAAAGCATCATATCAGAGGTTGAGTAAAAAGCAGAAAGACGTCTAGGACTCACCTGACTCTTGGCGCGAATGCGGATGTGCCCAGTAACCTTGGAGTCGGGGTCGTCCACTGGCTTCTCGATGCTCAGATTGGCCAGCGCGTTCTCCCCAAAGATGGACCTGCAAGGCAGACGTGTCAGTCGAAAAGAAGAGATCGAGAGATCATTGGCAGGGGTTTACGCACTTGGCATACATGTTGGCGGCCATGAAGCCGCATTGTCCTGACAAGGCCTTTTCCGGGGTTAGGCACTTCATGTTGGTGCTCTTCAGCAGATGCCTGAGATACTCGTGCAGGTCGGTGAAGCTGGTGTTCACCGTCACCTTGTTCTCCCACTCAAAGTCCTGCCACATTTGCCGGAACTCGGTGTCCGTACAGCTGGCCGGTATGATGTAGTCCATGATGTCGATGTGTATGGTGTTCAGCACCACAACGTTTGTGTTCAATGCGGTGTCGTAAACTGCAAAAGCACGTTGTATGTTAGCTTAGTTGAGCCATGGACTTTGGTGTCAAAGAGCCACTCACCGATGTTGCCAAATATGATGCCGTTCTCGGTGGAGGAGACCTTGACGTTGGCCTTGATGTTGCAGAAATCGTGCGGGGCCAGCACCACCGGATGCGGTCGCTCCACCAGCTTCAGATCGCCCAACGTGGCCAGCTCCAGTGTGCAGTTCTGCAGCGTGTCGCCTGGGAGAAGAGTGGAGGATTAACATCTTTGAGTTAGGCGGCATGCCCTGGGGTAGACTCACTCGTTTGGTTGACAATGAGCACGTCGAGGACGATGTCGTATTGATTGACGTTGACGTAGGCCTCGGCATAGACCGGATCCGAGAAGCCCGTGAGCTGGGTGACCTTGTTTAGCTTGTTGTTCGGCGAGCTGATGTCGCTCGACTGGGCATTCTTGGAGCCGGCCAGGGCCTGGTTGAGGCTCGACTCGAACACGTTCTCGCCCAGCTGGTTGTCGCGCCCGTTGGAGAGCTGGCCGAACATCACCGGGTCGTCCGGCTGGACCTTGGCGGTCGCCCGCTGCTTCTCCTTCAGCACACGCTGATCCTCATCAGCCTGGGCGTCGAGCATCTTGCCGAGGGCCTCGCGGCAATAGAGCTTGAACACAGCAATGGCCTCTGGGGTGCGCTCGCTCAGCGTGCGCAGGCACACGAAAATGCGGTCGGTGTCGTCGTTGGTGATCGGCTTGCTGGGGAAACCAGACTTGCCCAGATGCAGGATCGAGCTCATGATCAGCATCACCTGGGTGGTGAGACGGTTCTGGGCGCGGGCCTCCGACTCCACGTCCATGTAGCGAAGGGCCAGCTTCGTCAGCGTGGCCGACAGGGCGGCGCCGATAAAGAAGTCGCCGTCCATCAAGTATTGCCGCAGTGGCGGACGTTTCTCGGCCTTGGTCACTCTGAAAATGAAACCAGTGAGGTGAGTAGGTCAATATATTTTGGAGATGAATGTCATGGCAACCAGCAGGGATACCCGGTACTCAGGGAATATCTTGTTGCTTTTTTATGCACCCGACAAGCATGGGATACTCAGTTGGATGTTGTGTACATGTTCATTGTTATGTGAAGTCTCGGGCATACCCGGTACTCAGTGAATATATCGATGTATGGGATGATAATGAGTGCAACCACATCTTTTGTGTCAAGGTGGTAACTAACACTGAGGGAGATCGCTGGCGAACATGCATACCCGGTACTCAGTGAGTATATCGATTTATGACGTCATAATGAGTGTACCCACTTCCCTGGTGTCAAGTATGAGGTGGTATCTAACGCTGAGGGAAATCGCTGGAGAATCGTTATTGCCATTTGGGACATGACTGCCACAAATGATCATTCCCGGTGCTCAGTGACTATCTCGATGTTTGAGATGATAATGAGTGTACCCACAACCTTGGTGATAAGTATGAGATGGTATCTAACTCTGAGGGAAATCGCTGGAGAACATGCATACCAATGGGTGTAGGAGAATCTCAAAAAAGTATAGTTAGCGTATAGAAAAACTCACGGGGCCAGGCTGTAGGCGCTCTGGGTGGCGTAGGTGCCATCGGAGGTGACCTTGTTGCTGGCGGAACCGCCCTCGCCATTGCCGGTGGATGCGTTGCCCTGCTGCTGTTGCTGCTGCTGCTCCTCGGGCTGGTCGCCGGCCAGGCGCCGCTGCTCCGCCTCGACCATGGGCACCTCGCCGAGCGTCTGCTGGATGGCCGCAATCACCTCGACGATCTGGGGCCCCTCGACGTACTCGCCGAGGATCCAGACGGCCGCCCGGTGGATCTTCGAGGACTTGATCTGCGGGAAGGCCTCGATCAGATGCTCAATGATGAGGGCCCGCAGGGAGGGGAACTTCTGTATGGCCTCCCGGATGAAGATGAGCACATCGGCGGCGGCCAGCTCATTGGTGTCGGACAGGAAGTCGACCAGCACGGGTATAACATTGCCGGCCACGTCCGGGAACTTGATGGAGCAGGTGTGCAGGGTGCGCACCAGAAGCTGCCGATACTTGCCGGTGTCCTCGTGCTCGACGTTGTGCGTCTTGGCCACCTCCTTCTTCAGCACCAGCACCATCTCGCCGATGTTGCGCGAGTAGACAAGGTCGAGGGCCAGGGCCAGGGTCTTGCGGCGCACCTCGATGTCCGGGGCGGCTAGGACGCGCAGCACGTCCATCACCAGATCCTGCATCACCTTCTCCATGCCCTCGTGCTCCTTCATCGCCACCAGGCGGTCCAGTACGATCAGCTTCACATTGTTGTCGCTCTCCTTCACCACCAGCTCGATGTAGCAGCTGGCGGCCGCCTTGATGGCCGTGGGGGCCAGCGAAAGGGTGATCAGAGTGCCGGCCGCCTCGTAGCGCACCGCATTGGAGCTGCTGTTGAGCAGGTTGTAGATGCAGCGTATGAAACGCGACCGTTCCGAGGGATTCGCATGGCAGACCTTGTAGATCAGCTCGACGATGACCAGCTGCAGGATGTCGCCGAACGTGTGCACCTGGTCGATGCACGAGGCCAGGTAGTTGAGCGCACGCTCCTGGTCCGCATGCAGCAGCATCAGGAAGGCGTTCCGCTTGCAGCTCATGTCCTGCTGCGTGTCCAGGAAGTTGGCGATCAGCTCCGGTCCGTCCGGCACCAGCCAATCGAAGTTTTTGTATATGGTAAAGATGGCCAGGACGGCGTTGCGTCGCACATACGAGTGCCGGTGCTCCAGACACGCCCGTATGGCCGGCATCAGCGGTTCCAGGAGCTCCGGCTCCTTCAACTTGCACAGGAAACGCAGGGTGGAGCCGCGCAGGAACTCGTTGGGATGCTGCAGGTCCTTGCGATAGGCATCGCACACCAGGATCATCTCCTGCAAGAGCTTGCCGTCGCCGGACGTCTTCGGGACGATCTCCCAGAAGATCAGGAGCAACTTTTTGATCGTGTGATTCTGGACGGGGAGGACGAAGCGTATGATGGTCATGATGAGGCCCGGATAGCGCTCCCCGTTCAGCAGCAGCTTGATCACCTTCTTGAGGGTCTCGATCTTGGCGTTGGTGTCGCCCTTCTCGAGATCCTGCTTCAGTTGCATCTCATTGGGCACCTCCAGGTCGGGGGAGTTGATGATGGTGTAGCAGGGCACCTGGGCGGCCATTTTGCGGGCTTATCAGCTGGCTGATCTCTCTGTGTCTCCTTCCTGCTTGCTTTTCTTCGATTTTCCTCGCGTTTCCTTGATTTTCCTCGCGTTTCCTGCTGCCCTCTTGGCTCTGTTTGGTGTCTCCGTCTCCGGCTGTTTGACGTGTCACTACAACTCACCACGCACGCACTCGCTCCTCACCACGGCTCACCACGGCGCGTTGTGCCACACTGGCCGGCTAGAGACCACCACCGGGGGCGGGGTGGGCTATCGCAATTTGAACGGGAGAGCGGCAAATCGCTTCTAAATTAATTATTACAACCCATAGGTTGTAAGAGAAGAGTGTGCAAATCGAAAATATAACAATCTATGCGAATTGTTTTTTCTCTGAATATTTTCGTGTTTGCTGTTTTTTGTACTGCTCTCTTTCACAAGTAATTGTCAAGCTTGGAAAGCTGTTACTTTAAATGTTAGGCTTACTATGATCTGGCGAAGTTTCCACTCAATTTATTATTAAACCTGCTTTTTTATATTGGTTATTTTTAACGCAATTCTGACACCCTCAAACATGTCATACTGTTACCTTGACACTGTTAAGAGTCTGTTAATTGTCAAGCTTGGAAAGCTGTTACTTTAAATGTTAGGCGAAAATATGTGAAATTCTTGTTTTGGAGGCAGAAATAACAAGTTTCCACTTAATTTATTATTAAACCTGCTTTTAATATCGGTTATTGTTAACGCAATTCTGACACCCTCAAACATGTCACATTGTTACCTTGACTCTGTTAAGAGTCTGTTAATTGTCAAGCTTGGAAAGCTGTTACTTTAAATGTTAGGCTTACTATGATCTGGCGAAAATATGTGAAATTCTTGTTTTGCGGCAGAAAATGTTTCCACTTAATTTATTATTAAACCTGATTTTTTATATTGGTTATTTTTAAGGCAATTCTGACACCCTCAAACATGTCACATTGTTACCTTGACACTGTTAAGAGTCTGTTAAAAGCGCGCGAAAATTTGAAATTCTTGTTTCTAATTTGTATGGGTTTTCCTGCACTTACCTCGCCAACGGAAAAGGCATGTTTTTCTAATTATTTTTCCTGCTTACTGTGTAATTGTGACACCCTCAAACATGCCATGCCATGTTACCTTGAAACTTTTAATGTTAAGCTAACTAAAATCGGTTAACAGAGCGCGGAAAAATTTGAACTTCGTTCGTAATTTGCATGGATTTTCCCAGCTTGGCTTGGCAAATTGAAGATTACCTGCAGTGCATATTACTAACCCGGGGTTGCCGCTGATAAGAAGGGGGAGAAACCCCATCCCCATCCAAATTCCCGGTTGCCCGGCAAAGTGACTCTGTTTGCCGCACTGCATGCGCAATATTTCACTTAATGGCACAATAAAAATAAAAAGCGCGATCCAATTTGGTTTGGAACCCCCCTCTTGTATTTGCTTGTATTTTTTTATTATTCAATGTGTGTGGCACATTCGTTACCCAACCGCGACGTTGCATTTTAAGCACATCTTTTGGGGGGTTCCCCTTGCGGCTTCGCGCACTTGGCCGCACAATTGCCGGCAAACAGGCAAACAGGTTCCCATTTAAGCAAATACAATAAAGGTAGCTACACTTTCCGGGAAAACTGGATGAGTGCCCTTACAATTTCCTTATTTTTGTGGATTTTTATATGCAAATTTTGTGCATTTTCGGGACTTTCAAGAATGCATAGAAAATTGTTAAATTGTAATTTCGAAAGAGTATTCACCTGGTTCCATATTAAATTTATCAAATCTCTCAACGAGCTAATTTGCATATTTCAGTTCTGAGAAAAATGAATTGAAGCCAAGCCAATTGTTTTTATTGAAACAAATTAAAGGAATCATTTTGTAAGCTATGTAAATCAGCCTAGATTCGCATTTAAGGCATTTGATTCAATCACCAAATGGCTTGATAGCTCTTGATAATTAAATTGGTTTATTCCACAAATTGTTCTCCCTGTTTTATATGGAAAGTGCATCAATCTGCAACTGTTTCTCCGATACTTCGATGTGCTAAACATTTTCGCATCTTGACTTTTGGGTGCGGCAACTGGATGTGGCGTGAAAACGCAAAAAGAAAATCCAGTAAAAGGGGCTTTGAGCCCTGAAGGGCTTTCTGAAGGTGGCTCAACCGGTTGTGAGGGCATTTGGATGTATATCAGGAGGTGTACTCAAACAACTCGCCCCGCATAAATCATTCAAAGTTGCACTCACCCCAAGAAGGCCGGGTTATCAACTAAGTCTAAAAAATCCCCATTAGGTCGGCATTGAATATACCCGTACTCGTACCTGTATATAGTACACAAAAATATATTTGGCAGATTATACTATAATCTGTTTGAGCATCTGTTTGTTGGCTCAGCATTATGGAATAAATCAATAGAAAGCCCAAAGAATTGAAGGGGAAATGCCCCTGGGGTACAGTTCTGATTTTGATTGATTCAAGTGCTTAAATGGATTTTTGGTTACAAGCCAAAACTCTTTGGTAGATCTGGGTTGCATCTATCCTCCGACTCGAACTGGTTACCCGTTCGGGATAGACGACGACGGGTCATCCAGAGGGAGCGCCAACCGGTTTGTTCTAACTATTATACCCATATACTCTATACTATTTCAATTTGGTTGTGCATTATTTTTCTTTTTGCAAATCAAAAGCTGGACAGATAGCAGCTGGGCTATAAAAGCCGCCGGCCGGCTTCTGGTTCTACACAGTCGCGATTCGCCCTCTACTTCGAGATGAGTCCCCGGCGCGAAGTGATATTCCTTGTGGCCCTGGCCGTTATCCTGGGCGTCCATGCAGAGGAGCCCATATGTGCGTGTTTTCCTAATTTATTTGCATTTTTTTTTGGTGCTTAATGTCTGTTTTTCGACCTGCAGATCGCTTGTGTGTTCCCCAAATCTATTTGGCGGAGTGCCAGCAGCTCTTGGCCGATCCCTCGGAGGCGGGCATCCGCATGGAGTGCGTGCCGGGACGAGATCGGGTGGACTGTCTGGAGCTGATTGAGCAGCGAAAGGCCGATGTCCTGGCCTCCGAGCCGGAGGACATGTACATGGCGTATCATCGCAAGAACGAAGACTTTAGGGTCATCTCCGAAATCCGCACCCAGCAGGACAAAGACGGTGGGTACTACCATTGCTTTTCTTCCTGTCCGTTTGTTCGTTGTCCCAGATGGTACTGAAGATCTTCTCTAAGCCAACAGGACACCGATGGTGCCTTTGCTTTCTTGTCCGTTTGTCCGTCTGTCCGTTGTCCCTAGATGGTACCTAAGATCTTCTCTAAGCCAACAGGACACCGATGGTGCCTTTGCTTTCTTGTCCGTTTGTCCGTCTGTCCGTTGTCCCTAGATGGTACCTAAGATCTTCTCTAAGTCAGCAGGACANGAGCTGATTGAGCAGCGAAAGGCCGATGTCCTGGCCTCCGAGCCGGAGGACATGTACATGGCGTATCATCGCAAGAACGAAGACTTTAGGGTCATCTCCGAAATCCGCACCCAGCAGGACAAAGACGGTGGGTACTGCCATTGCTTTTCTTCCTGTCCGTTTGTTCGTTGTCCCAGATGGTACTGAAGATCTTCTCTAAGCCAACAGGACACCGATGGTGTCTTTGCTTTCTTGTCCGTTTGTCCGTCTGTCTGTTGTCCCTAGATGGTACCTAAGATCTTCTCTAAGTCAGCAGGACAACGATGGTGCCTTTGCTTTCTTGTCCGTTTGTCCATCTGTCTGTTGTCCCTAGATGGTACCTAAGATCTTCTCTAAGCCAACAGGACACCGATGGTGGCTTTGCTTTCTTGTCCGTTTGTCCATCTGTCCGTTGTCCCTAGATGATACCTAAGATCTTCTCTAAGCCAGCAGGACAACGATGGTGGCTTTGCTTTCTTGTCCGTTTGTCCGTTGCCCCTAGATGGTACTTAAGCCGCTCTTCTCTATTACAGCCGCCTTCCGTTACGAGGGCATTATTCTGGTGAAGAAGAGCTCGCCCATCCGGAACCTGCAACAGCTGCGCGGCGTCAAGTCCTGCCACACGGGATTCGGTCGCAACGTCGGCTACAGGATTCCCATCACCAAGCTGAAGAACACCCACGTTCTGAAGGTGTCCGCCGACCCGGAGATCTCGGCCACCGAGCGTGAGCTGAAGGCCCTATCGGAGTTCTTTAGCGAATCCTGCCTGGTGGGCAACTACTCGACGCACCCCAGCACCGATCACCTGCTGAAGAAGAAGTACTCGAACCTGTGCGCCCTGTGCGAGAAGCCGGAGCAGTGCAACTACCCGGACAGGTTCAGCGGCTACGACGGCGCCATTCGGTGCCTGGACAAGGGCCAGGGCGAGGTGGCCTTCACCAAGGTCCAGTACATTAAAAAGTACTTCGGCCTGCCTGGCGCCGCTCCGGACTCTCCGCCCGCGGAGGGCGATGCCCAGCAGTTCGAGTATCTGTGCGAGGACGGCACCAGGCGTCCCATAACCGGACCCGCCTGCTCCTGGGCCCAGCGGCCCTGGATGGGCTACATCTCCAACGAGCAGGCCGTGCACGGCCCCGAGAAGCTGCACCAGCTGCAGCACCGCCTGGAGAAGTTCTTCAGCAACGGACTGCAGGCGAAGAACCACGAGGCGGCCGCCCATTTGCTGATCCAACCGAATGCCGTGTACCACAGCAAGGAGGCGGCCATCGACCCGAAGGTGTACCTGGAGCGCGCCGGCTACAAGGACGTGATCGAGCGGGACGGCAGCGCCATCCGCAAGATCCGCCTCTGCGCCCAAAACGATGCCGAGTACGCCAAGTGCCAGGCCCTGCACCGGGCGGCCTATGCCCGCGACGCTCGTCCCGAACTGGAGTGCGTGCAGTCGACCGACTGTGTGGTCTCCCTCTCCAAAAAGGAGGCCGATTTGGCGGTGATCCCGGCGACAGGATACGCGGATGCCCGGCGCAGCAGCCTCAAGCCGCTGGTCTACGAGCAGCGCGATCCCAGCGATGTCCTGGTGGCAGTTGCCCCTCCGAGTGTCAGTCGGCAGGCGCTCCAGACGGCGGGCATGTAAGTGAAATCATTATATAAACCTTAAGGTGTCGTGTTCGGGTTGAAGGGTTGTTTTGATGTCTTAAGTGGTCTCCAGGCTTCAATTAATCAAGAGCCACTGCTTGATTTTTAATGACGATGTGAGGGGATTGCAAGTGATCTCTAATGGTCTTTCCATCAAAATCAATTAGGCATTGTAATCCAGAGAAGAATAGCTTATCATTAATAATAGTTTATCATTAATAGTATCTAGAATAATCCCAAGAACCTCTGGAAAACTCTTAATACTCTTTCCCTCGTGCATAGAAAATTCGATGAGGGCTCGGAGCGTGCCCGCCTGGCCACCGTTTTCCTGAACAAGCGACGCGGCCTGGACGCCTGCCATGTCTCCTCCAGCCCCGATGGCGAGGTGATTATCCTGCCGGCCGCCGAGCTGGAGAAGCACAAGGACTGGCAGTTGGTGTGCCCCAACCTGGAGCGCCGCCCCGTCACCGATGTGCGTTCGTGCAACGTGGACGTGGAGCTGCCGCGGGCCATCTTCGTGCGTACGGACACCACGTCCGTGGAGCAGGAGACGGTGAAGCATCTCTTCTCGCTGATCTCTGACAAGTTTGGGGCACGCGGCAAGTTCGTGGATGTGTTCGCCCTGTTTGGCGAGTTCCAAAAGGACCAGCCCAATGTCTACTTCCACGTGAGTACAGCAAATTCCTCACGAATTCGAGATCTCTTAGTCACATCCTGCACCAACAGGACAAGGCCGTGGCATTCACCTCGGAGGTTCAGAGCGACATCCAGAACGAACTGATCTACGAGGAGCTCAAGTGCGACACCAACAAGATTGCAAAGCAGTAGATTCTTCCGGACTCCCCAAGACTACTATATATACTATCCTCTTTGTATCTCTAAATATACGAATATTCCAAGCAAGTTTACACCGAGTTGCCTTTTCGTTTACACCAACTCTTGGTTGCACCAACAGGACAAGGCCGTGGCATTCACCTCGGAGGTTCAGAGCGACATCCAGAACGAACTGATCTACGAGGAGCTCAAGTGCGACACCAACAAGATTGCAAAGCAGTAGATTCTTCCGGACTCCCCAAGACTACTATATATACTACCCTCTTTGTATCTCTAAATATACGAATATTCCAAGCAAGTTTACACCGAGTTGCCTTTTCGTTTACACCAACTCTTGGTTTAATTTTTTAATTAAAAAAAAAAACATTATATGTATATATAGTATATATATATGGAACCATCTAATGTATAGTGTATATATCATATGGTATATAATTTCACACATCTGTGCCAGGGTAAAATCGCCAGGAAAATCGTATGTTTCACAATTGCATCAACAGCGAGGCAGGGGCGCTGAAGGGGGGAGGAGGTGAGGAGCAAGGGTCAAGGTTTATGATTGGGTTTGGGTCGCAAATTCGTTGATCCAAGTGCCTGCTCCGATTTGGGGGTGCCTGCCTTAATCCTCGGAAGCATCGCGCAGCGGTTGCTCTGTAGACGATTCACCGCCGCTGGGTGTCTCCTCCTCCTCTGAGTAGTCCTCGTCGTGGGTGTGGGTCACCACGGTGGGCGTAGAGGGTCGAGTGTGTACAATGGAGCTCTGAAAGGGCAAAAGGTTACTCAGAAAACTGTAAACTGAGAGCTAGCCAAACGCCCCAAGAGGTTCTCAGCAAACCAAACGGGATCAAAGATTTTTAACGGACAAACGGACGAACGGACAACGAACACAAACTCACAGCTCGGTGCAGATCCTTAGCCTCCTTGATCAGCGACTGGTCGGTGCCTGCGGCAATCCTTGCAGGTGACTCATACTGCCCGCAGGTTGGTATACACATTCCAGCCGAGGAGGAAGGAAGCGGTGTGACTGCAGCCGAGGGTGTCTTTGTTGGAGTTGGTGCCAGTTGATCGTGGGCCACCGTAGACTCGTGCGGCAGCAGCATTGCGGGTGCCCGGAACATGTAGGAGAACGGGTAGTAGATGAGGTTGAGCAGCGTGGCCGCGTACACGTCGGCATACCGCACAACCTGGCTGGAGAAGAAGGTCTGACGCGATCCAGAGCGGAAGAGCGAGCCCATCATGCCGTAGGACATGTCCATCTTGTGCGTCACATCGCGGATGCAGGTGCGCAGCTGCGAGATGTCCGGCTTGACCTTGGCACTGGAGTCCAAGTCGCGATATAGATCGCCCAGCTTGATGTCCAGGTTCTGCAGCTCGGCAAACAGCTGGCACTCCTCCGTCCAGACGTGCAGCTCCCGCACCAGCTCTGGCACAATCAAAAACGTTCGCCAACCCCGGATTTTCTTGGACTTGAGAATGTCGCCGAATATGTGATCGCCCACGTAGAGCACGTCCTTGCCCTTGGCGTTGATGAACTTGGTGAAGAGCTCGCACGAGCCACCGGAGTACACCTGTCCCGGCTGCAGAGGTCCGATGTGGGTGCCGATCTTCAGGCTACCGGTCTTGGTGTCCACCTGGCGCAGGACAGTGCCCTCGTCGAAGAAGAGCGGCTTGCGTGCGTCCACAACGATCACATCGAAGTAGGTTTTCCAGTCGCGGTGGCACTCCTCCGGCGTGGCTCCGTGCGGGAAATCGAACAAATAGGTCATAATCTCGTTGGTGTAGGTGTAGTCGCTGTTGGTCAGCATGAAGAGCTTTGCCCCGGACTCGCGAATGCGCGACAGGACGGTCGGTAGACGTTCGTCCTTCTTCACGTAATGAGCCATGTTCTAGGGGCAAAAAAAAAGGGTAAGGCTTGAGGTTGCAATGTCTCTAAGGGGATTAGGGATTAGGGAAAGAGGACTCACCTGCGTGGTGCGGCGCTTCAGATCGCCATCGGAATGCACCCAGTCGACCGCGCGACGCACGTCCTGGAAAATCGACTTGTACGTAAAAAGGAAATCGCCAGCTTTGATGCCGCGCTCAACGCTGTCGAGGTAAAAAGAAAAGGTATAGAAAAGGTAAAGTATAGAGTAGGGTGGAGAAGGTACAAGTAAGAAAAAGCAAAGCACCGAGGTTACAGAATCGGGTCCTCTAGGATCTTAGCTGTTGGATAAGATTCAAAGATTTCGTTCTTACCGCACAAATTCGTTGCTGTTGGTGAAAAAGTCCACAAGACAAGCCAGCAAATAGGTCTCCGGCAGATTAAATAGCGTGTTCAGGACATAAACCCGCGATTCGTCCAGCTTGAGAAACTTGTTGGGATAGAGCTCGTACACTTGATGGCTAAAAGGGTATTCAAATTGTTTGTTAACCAAGATCCAAGGATGCGGGACGACAGAACCTACTGTTTGATGAACTCAAAGCCATGCACACACACCAGGATGTTGCCGTAGGCGTCCACTTTTAGCAGATTGCCATACAAGGTGTCGAACCAGAGTCCTCTTACGGGGAAAGTGGGATCGTATTCAAACTCCAGGATCTCCTTGGGATAGCCCATGGAAACCAGACGCTCCTTGACCAAATTAAAGCCCAGCTGCTCGTACTGTGGTGACTTGTACTCTGCGGTTACAAGATACAGTCAATAGATAGTATCGCTGTCTCTACAATCTGTTTCTTACCAGCCAAAGTGTAGTCCATGTCGAAGCCATAGTACTTGATGTTCTCCAAATGCAGTGATCTGTTCACAAAGACTCTGAAATCACGAAGACAGAAGATTTGCTTAAGAATCAGATACCAAGGCCATAAAGAAGTTTCCCAACCCGTATGCCCCATGAAATAAAAGCTAAAAAAGCTTAATAATTGCAATCGAAAAGCCATTGCCTAACTTTAGGCTTAAGGCTAAACCCAATTTTGTGTTAGTTTTCATTCTTCTTGGACATTTAGTTACAATATACACCGCAAACTTGTGATCAAATCTTCTAAACAGTGGTGGGCAGCCCATAGCTCTTTCGACATGTGTAAGTGTTTGGAATTTGACGGTGAAAAGGGAACTCGAAACCGAAGGTCTCAAACGAAAAGAAATTGAAATGTGAACGTCATCCGAAGTTGAGGGTGAAAAGGAATATGTAGAACCAAAATATCGGACGAATACCCTTTTGTTTTCTGTTCTAGAATGTCTTTCGGTGGCAATGAACACCTCGATTAAAATCTTCTAGAATGTCTGAAGTGACGTCGGTCGGTCCGATCGTTCGATCTGGAAAAATAATGTCAAGGGGTTATCGCGATGGCTAGCGGTGGCGGGCGTGAAAAACTTTTGCATGCGAAAAGCGAGTGCGAGCTGCACATTTTCAACTTTTGTCGCCCCTGCGGTCAGCAATTAGTGTTCGGCGTTCGAGGGAAAACTTGTTGTGGGCGCGGCGCCACGCCTTTCCTTTGCGGGAAAACTCATTAGCGGGTCACATGGAAAATACGAGAATTTTGGCAGCCTCTCAGTCGATCCACCGAGAGAAAAAATCCCCACTCTCGATTAATCAATGCAATTTATTTTCATTTTAATGTTTTTCTGGCAACTCCAGAGCATCAGGCGATTTAAAGAACAGTGTTTTCATGCCCTAGATTGTGAAATGTATGTGAATTAAACCCTATATCCATATATGTATATACTATATTTGGCATTTGGCGTGTATTTGGTCCAGTGACCAGCACATGCTGTGCGTTTATTTATTCTGTGTGTGTCCCTTTTGGCAATTCTGGTTCACTTGAACGTTTGCCAAATAAGCAAAAAGCGAAAAAGTTGCATCCTTCCACTTTTCACTTGTCCTTTGTCCTTTGTCCTTTTGGGGCAAACAGAATTCCTTCTTTTTTTTAAGGTTTCTCTGGCGGCAATCCCCCAATTTCGAACAGAACTCATAAATCTGACAGAAGCAAACAGAACGACCGGAATCCAAAGTCGTTGCAATAATTAAAACAATTCAATTCGCGGCGAGTAATCTGATTAATTAGCAATCTCAAGGGTCTAAAAATAATGTAATAACAGCCTGCATATGCATATGTAAAGTGCCCCTAAAAATACATCCCACATCCCTCTTGTGTGTGGCTACAATATTGATTTAACGATAGAGCTGCATTCCCCTTTTCTGGCGAATGTTTACACGAAATTCACATGCCCTGCCCCGATGTTTGCCTTTCATTTGCATTGATAACACAACCGAGGCTACTACTCGTACTCGTAGCACTTTTTGAGTGCGTCAACGCATTTGCTGATTGGGGCACAATTGAGATGTTTTCATCTTTTCCCGAAAAACGCCACCCAGCAATGTATATTTTGCTGAGTCCTACCAATAATCGGTCCATTGACTGGGCCTGCTGATAGCAAGGGCCATGCTAATGTAAACAAAAATCAATGTTTATTGCTCTACTCAAGATTATCTGTTGGGATGGACAATAACACTCGTACGATTGCATGGGGGAATCATCCGGATAATCCAATACAAGCTCAGCCCACTTTTGCTTCAGTATTTAAAAAGATACATCCATCGATACACTTACGCATTTTGCGGCAAACTGTTGCCAATGTTACGATGCTGATGCGGATGCTGATGCTGCTGCAAAGTCGCCGCATCTAATGCTCCTAAATTGCTTTTAAGCTCCGCTCGCTCCCCCCATTTGGTGTGGCAGTTGTTATTGTTAAGAGCATTGCTATCGTTATTATTATTATTCATACTTCGAACCGAAACGCACTTGGAATTGTCTGTGGGAATGGGAATTTATGATGGCATTGCCCGGCACGCTCCTTAGCGCTCCAAGGATCGCCCACCGTCCATCGTCCTTGTCGTCCTTGCTGCAAGTTCTATTATTACTTCCGCTGCTGCTCTAGTGCTGATTAGATTCACGCAATCGCGTGCAGCTGCATCCCAGGGAGCACATAATGTTCATAACTCAACCCAAACCCCACACCCACTCAATTGCTTGGGGCCAAAATGGCTCTTTCGCTTTCTTGGTTGTTAAATCAAAATTCATATCATGCCAATGCAAGTTTATCAATTTGGTTGTCATCCCGCCGCGCTCCCCTTTCAGCCCCCTCCAGCCCCTCCGCCCTGGAAACACGTGGGTCAACGTAGCGTATGCGTCACGGCCACGTAATCCCCATTGTGGAGCTGGCATTCTATTTTCAAACAGCGCCCTTCATCACGGCTCCCGCCCCGGGCATCATTATCGTGATGAGTAGTGCAGTTTGCAATTGAGACATCCAACTGCTGCTGACGTGGGGGCAGGCAAAGCTGCCCAGCTGCCCAGTTGCCCAGCTGCCACGTGCCACCCAGCGAACTGGCAACCTTTTCCAACCAATTGTGTAGGGAAAATTTGACCATAGAACGGTGGCTTTTGAGTAGCCAATTTGGAGCTACAAGCGAGTGAGCTGTCTTAGAAATGGTCGAGTGTTTAAGGAAAACTCTTGAACAATAACAGATGGCAGTTGCCGAAGGGCACTCGCCATACCATGTACCTAAAGCCCATGTCCGTCTGTCTGTCCGTCTGTCTGCCCGTCTGTCTGTCCGTCTGTATGTATAAACACGTCATCCTCCTAGATGGTAAGAGCTAGAGACGTAATTCCTTTTGCTTTAGGTTCGCTCTATGTGTACCCAGATCGAGTTTATTTCAAATTTTCGCCACACATCTTATAGCCTTAGTAATTTCACATATCGGACAATATCTCCGAGATGGTAGGAGCTAGAGATATAACTGGTCGAGTGTTTAAGGAAAACTCTTGAACAATAACAGATGGCAGTTGCCGTAGGGCAGTCGCCATACCATGTACCTAAAGCCCATGTCCGTCTGTCTGTCCGTCTGTCTGTCCGTCTGTCTGTCCGTCTGTCTGTCCGTCTGTATGTATAAACACGTCATCCTCCTAGATGGTAAGAGCTAGAGACGTAATTCCTTTTGCTTTAGGTTCGCTCTATGTGTACCCAGATCGAGTTTATTTCAAATTTTCGCCACACATCTTATAGTCTTAGTAATTTCACCGATATGTGAAAACGGTTGACAGTTATTTGCAAGCTCTGCATATCGGACAATATCTCTGAGATGGTAGGAGCTAGAGTTGTAACTCTTTTTGTTTTAGGTGCCCTGGGTATATATGCAGAATATGCTTATATTGAATTTCAGCCACGCCCCTTTTCGGCTCTCAAATCTTCAAAGAAGATGTATCTCCGAAATGGTTAGAGCAATAGATATCAATCTTTTGCCTGGTGAAAAAACAGGTTGAAGGGCCCACCTACGCCTATTAATCAGAGGGTTCATAACCAATAAGCCACCAATCCACAATCAACAATCAACAATCAACTGGCCACGGCAATCATTGTTGCGGTTAAGCTCCTTTTATCCGCCAGCTCTCAATTGATAAGTGAGCCTCCTAAATTCAATTATGTAGCAGTCGGTTCCCCCATACCCTGGCTCCATTCCCTGACTTTCGCCAGAGTCCGTCCCGGGCAATTTCGCCACAAGGTCATGCCGGAATCTTGGCTTTCTGTTGTCCTAGGCGGAGGTGGAGGTGGCGGTGGAGGTGGTGGGCCCTTCGGTGTTTCGGGCTCCAATTAAAATCAAAATGGCAAACACAAAACAATCGAGGTGTGGCCTGGGTTATGGGCTTTGGCTTCGGGGATTCGGGGACGTGGCTGGGGGAGAGTGTGTGTATATCCGTTCCCCAGCATCCATCCAGAGCGTAGGGTCACCTATGCGGCTCCTATGCGGCGCAATTGGGCGATAATTGACTTAATAAGCATAACCACAAAACCAAATAGTCTTGCACGCACATACTCGTACACAATTTGTGGACACAAGAGCCGCACATGTGCCAAAGATACACAGGCCAGCAAGACTGAGAGACTTTCCTGAAAACTCCCAAGAAAATTGCTGAATTTTCAGGACAGTCTCGATGGTTTTGTGATACAGCTTGAGCCCGGATCTGGATCGATTTTCCTGCTGGCCAGTGTAAGCTGTCTGAAGCACTGCGACAAAGCAATTCGCAGTTCACTTCCGACACGAGTTTACGTCTAATTAAGACCTTAATTGCCACTTGCACACACCGCCCAAAAACCTTCACCCCCCCACACACACACACGATAAATACGAGGATTTTGTAGGGGGAAGGAAGATCCTTAGGACACCCTCCTTGAAATATTTATATGGGGAATTATATGCGAGAGGGCAGAGCACTGAGGAGGAGCAAACAATTCAGACCCGGACGGCGCTCGAGGCGAACACAAACTGAGCTTGGGCGGGAAAAGAATCCAAATCCAGACCCACTCTAGTTGCTATCCATTATTTTGGATACCTAAATATATGTGCAGGGGATGCGGATGGGGATGGGAATGAGCTAATACGCACGGCACAGGCAAACACTTTCAATTTCATTGTCGCGTGCGGCCTTGACAGGCCCCCTTCGGGTGAAGGGTTGTGTTGCTTGGGCTGCCAAATTGTTTCGAGGGCGAGGGGCCCGTAATTAGGCGACCCAGGGCAACGCAGGGCAACCCAGGGAGGCTCGGAGGCTGGAACCTCAATTTGTGCCCCCTAAACGAACCTAATCCAATTCGTGCATGAAGCGGAGGTGGAGGCTAATTCAATCCCATAGATTAAAGCCTAGCAGTTGCTTCTGGCGGTACCGATTCGATGGGTTTTATTTGCCAGCTAAAACTAATAACACAGAATCCGTAGGCGGATTCTTTTATATGATCCGGTACTGGGGACGCTCCTGCAGCTGGCGCTCCAATTCGATCTTCTTGAACGATTCATCCAGGCTCAAGAAGTCGTCGCTATCGTCGTCGATAGTGTCGTCGGTGACGACGTCAAAGTCATACTTGTGATCGGACCATCGAAAAATTTCCTCCAATTTCGCATCAATGTCGGCATATTCCTCCAACTTGGGCGTAAACAGCTGGAAGGGGTCGCGACGTCCGCGGGCGTCCTGAAGGATGTCTTCCACCACCTCAAAGCGTCGCAGCACCCGCTTGAGCTTTAGGCGTGCCGACTCGATCTTCCTGCGGGCCACCCACTCCGGAGGCTGTTGGCGTTCTGGGGGCCTGGGCCGGAACAGAAGCTGCCGCTTGGGCAGACGTAGCGTTACCATGGGCTTGCGTCGATTGGGCACCCGGTACAGCCACAGGTGCCACAGAGGAGAGACGTTGTGCCTTAGGCGACACACTAGTTTTGAGCACGACATCGATCCACTTGACTTCAGATTTGTGTACGAAGTATATATATATATATTGGGAGGGTGTGAGGGGTGTAAAAAGTGATGGGTGAAAAATGGGTGAGAGAGTAGAGAGATGGTGGAAAATTTGACACTAGCCTTCAAGGCTGCCTAGGGTTACAAAAAAAATTCGGTTACTTTTTCATACCTTTTAAATGGTAAACAGAGTGACCAAAGTCCGAGGTGCAGCACGTAATGTGCCCAGATGCCCATCGCGACCAACTATTTTCCCTCCCCAAGCTGGCAGAAAACTTGTGCCAACGCGTAACCAAGGAACATCTTGCCATTTGCATTTTAATGATGCAATGCCAAGGTGAGGTGATGCCAAGGCCAGGGCAAAAGGATAACGCCCACTAATAATCGCCTGTCAGGTTAAAGCATACTCGTAGAGCCATAAACAAAGTCGCGACATAATCGAGAGCGAAATGCCAAATTAAATTCTACATTGACCACAAAATGTGCCACACAAATACAATATATCATCCCATACCCGTGTATGCATGAAATGTAATGTATCGATATAAACATGCAAATATGCATGTGCATGGCGGCGCAACGCCGGGGGGTGCTTTTCCAATTTGCAATCTGACATTTGCCGCAAATTTTGTTGATTTTCTAGCACTTTCGCATTAATCAAATAATTTAGACCATGTCCCCCCAATCAAAATGTAATCACCAGGGAGGGATGTGGCCTTGGAAAAGCCTGTCAAGTGAGTAATACTCGACGAGTGGAGTGGTCTTTGTTGCAGAGATATTTCCTGGAAAATCCGGGTCACTTTACTATTTGGTATGAATTAAATATAAATAATTACGAGTATAGTATAGTACGGCCGCTGGCAATTAGCCGTTTCTGTGCATAAATTAGGAGGCATTGTTGAAATATAATTGCAAAACTGGGTTGGCCCCAAAAAGTTGCGGCAATTAAATGCGAAAATTCACTGCCCCATATGGGCGGGCAAGCAAAAAACATGCATATCTCGAATTAAAATAAATTTAGCATGTGAATTTCAATGAAATGCAAATTGCATTAAAGTTTCTTTCAACTGCTGTTGCTGCCACAGCCTCTGCTACTGCCACTGCCACTGCCACCGCTTTCTGCCACAGCGCCTGTCGAGAATGTTCGCGGCGTTTCCGGTTCCGGCTACGCAATAAAAGTTGCCTGCTACGTGACCCCCGCGGAGGATTCAACGCCACAAAAGCGCCCAGGTCCGGAGGCTAAAGGGGACATGGCTGATTTAAGACAATCATGGGAATCGAGGGAGCCGGGAGCCGGGAGCCAGGAGCCCGGAGCCGAAGTTGGCCCAGACAGGTTGGCAAGGTAGAAAAGGCAGCAAGACATTGTTTGCATTTTGCAAGCGTTAAGACGAAAGAACGGCCGGATGCAAGGGTTCGCCAGTCACGTATTTGAATCTGCATCTGATTTAAAGGATGAACTGGGCGAAAACCCACCCGAGAGTTTTCTCAGCAAATACTGTTTTCCCCAGTGAGCCGAAAGAGCCAAGGGCTGCCCATGGCTGTACCTGCAAGACCCTTAAATGATGTTGCCAACAATACTCGTAAATTCGTTTCGCTTTGTCGCTGTGCAAGCGGCAACATAAATATGCCAATTTAGCTCAATGATGATTTTAGGAATTACAACGGCGCACCAAGGACCAGATACTGGGGTGGCAGGGGTGGCAGGGGGCAAAGGTCACAGCTAATCTGTTGTGATTGAAAGCGGAGATTAGCTGGTGGCGACTCATTAAAGCAAATGCGCCGCGTTGACAGCCCCAGAAATACAGAAATTTGCATTAATTGACACACAAGCGGGGGGAATCAAATAAACCGAAATTAAATGATCGAACGCCGCCCAGAAAAAGGGGTAGGTGGCACGATGGGCGGCGAAGGGGGGGGCAGCAGCAATTAGGCAGCTTGCCAACGGGAAATCGGGGGAAATTCTGTGCAAATGTAAATGTATTCGGCCAAGGGCATGTTCATAATTGTAAACAGCAGTTGGGCTTGTCAACGTGCCTCTGCTTCCGCCACAAGCGTCGCTGCAACTCTTCGCAAGTGCTTGGAACAATTTAAACTATTGTATCTAAGTTTGTATCCCATTTTCCATGTCATATTTGTTGTATTGCACGCATTTTCCAGGTGACGGGCGCTTAACCAAAGTCCCCAGGGGTGAGTCAGAGCAGGATGATAAGGTTGCATGATTGAATCAAAGATTAGGTCGGCAGATACGGCAATATTTCTACAAAAACGGAGCCCCTAGGTGATGTAATGCCCATGCGAGGTAAAAATTTCTCAATTTTAACTACTTTTTACAAGCTTTGAAGATTCTTTTTAAACTGAAATAATAGTTTTTGTATAATGTTTAAAAACCGCATTAAAAGAGTCAAATTTAGTGGGCAAAACTTAGAATTAGGGAAGTCTCACTACCCCTAGGTGATGTAATGCCCATGCGAGGTAAAAATTCCTTTATTTTAACTAGTTTTTGGAAGCTTTGAAAGTGCTTCCTAAAATAAAACAATAATTTTAAGTTAAATGTATAGAAACCGCATTTAAAGAGGCAAATTTAGTGGGCAAAACTTAGAATAAGGGAAGTCTCACCACCCCTAGGTGTTGTAATGCCCCTGCTAGGTAAAAATTTCTCTATTTGAACTAGTTTCAGGGGCTGGCAAAGGAGAAATAGTGTAGAAAAACTTCATTTGTAATTGAAATGTAATGGTAATTGGGATTATCTAATTTTTGAAATTTGTTTTAATTTTTTTTTTTTTNATTAAAAATTTAAATGGAAAATGATGAATTTACCAATTAAATTGGGTAATTTTTTTTTAGAGCTTTTCAAAGCTGTTGTTTTTGGAAGGAAATTAATAATTTTAATAAATTAAATATTTAAAAAGACAAATTTAGTTAATATTATAAGAGTTATAACAAATAATTTCCATTTGCCTGGAACTTTGCCTGATTTGAGCGAAAACTTTTTCCAGAAATTACAAAACGCCTCGAGCAGACGTGGCGTATGCTTAATATGACTTTCGTTGGAGTTTCACCGGTTTTGGGTATTCTTTCCATGGTGTTTTTTTTTGTTTTTGGCACAGTTTTCACTGCCGCTCACCTGTGACCCAGCTCCCGCTTGTGACCGTGGTAGCCCATGGCCAGATCCCCGCCAGTGGCGACTCCGTTGAGCACCGACTGGTCCATGTCCGTCTCCCCGATGGTCTGTGTGCGCTCCCTTTCCCGCTTGGAAGTGGCATTGGATGTGGAATTGGCGGCCGGAGTGGGAGCTTTTTTGAGGCTGTTACTGGAATGTTTCGCCTGCGGCTGCGGCTGCGCCTGCAGTGGCTGGGGCTGGGGCATCCTGGCGCTTTGGCGAACCACAAAGGCACAAATGCTGCGCCGCCTTGCTGATAACGTGGGCCTGATAAATATCTTATCAGCTGGCGTTTCGGAAATCCGCAAGAACCGAAACAGGAAACCGCGGTGCGCGAGCGCGACTGGAATGTGTGGAATGATCTCGCGGGCCAAAGAGAAGATCCTTCGCTAGGCGCTTCTCTTTCGTTCTCGTATGCGAAAGGAACCCAATCAAAACAAAACAGAAAGTTCGAGGAGGCGGGGCCGACTTTTCCTTCCGTGTCTTTCCGTGCAAAGAAGAGCCAACAAGTTCGGTCAACGTTCAATTTCAATTCAGGCGCTCACTTTGTTTGTTGATGCTTTTAAATGTCGACGTTCCTCTTCTCTTCTTCTTCTTCGACGGCCGCCGCCGCCGCCGCCGCCGCTGCTGCCACCGCGCTCTCTTACGCTCTCTCCCACTCTCGCTCGCGCTGTTAACAATTTCAATGGTTCGATGGGGCCTGCAGAGCGGTGGGAGGGGAATGCAATGGTGGAAATCAAGAGAGCGCAAAGTCAATGGCGCACCGCACCAACACACACACACTCGTGCGCAGACGACCCTCTCTGCGGCCTGTGCTGTGTCGTTGCCAGATGGCAACGTCAACAACTGCACACACTGCAAGAGAAATGCCTCAACGTTTCGGCGGGCTGATTAGTTTTTCAAGATCAAAGATGGAGATGGATTCGCGGTGCGAAAGAGAACCGCCAACATTTGCTTCCGCTCTCCGCTCAACACTCTCTCCAGACTCTCGCTGGCGCTCCATGTTTTATCTTCACGCTTTGCTGGCTCAGTCGAAAATAGCTGATGGCAATAACAACAAGCAAACAAAAACGAAAACAACTAAAAGCCAAACGGCAAACAATACAACAACAGGGGCAAGTACTCCCACTCGGGCGCATGGAAATTTTAGTGTGTCAGTCAGAAAATGTGAGGAAAGCGAAGAAGAAGGAGCGAAACAACAGTCGCGGTCAACCGATTGCAGCGCCCTCGAGTGGGCGTTCGAATGTTTTTGGCCTAACTATTCGCGTGCCGTCAGGTGTGGCCGGTTATGTGGCACACACCGGACTGTTTACGGCTATGCGGCCCACGCCCCCCCGGCGGGCAACAAGTTAGACTAGACTGCACTGAGAGAAGGGCTTGCAAATATGTAGTTACTGCAATTAGGCAAATAAAAATATTCCCAGAAATCGCAATAGCTTAATAAAAAACCACAAATAAAGAAGTGTATGGTATTATTACTATTCGCGGGCTTTGCTTTTGCTTTTGCCCTGCAGTAAATACACTGAGAGAAAATATATGTAGCTTGGGTCCCATTTTGATATCAGTTTGCCCGAAATCTTACTGAATTTATTTAGAAATTTAGAAATTTATTTTAATATTAAGATACTCAAAAGCACTACGATAAATTGGTAATGCTTCTTTTTGTTACCAAAACATCTACATATGTATGTAGGTATTACTTCAGTAAGAGAGGCCCTAGTAGGCACTAACTATAAGTTTACTTGCAATTTTAAATAATAAGCTGTACATTAATAAAAACACAATAATTCCAGCAAGGAATATGTTGACTATTCTTAAGTCTTGTAGACAACAGCCCCATATTTTAAGGATCTAAAAGACTAGGCATTCTCTTTCTCCCTGTTAGAGAAAATCAACTAACTAATTAACAAAATTTTAATAATAGTCATAACATTTAAAAAAGAAAGATTGTATATACAAATTTAATAATTCTCTTATTAAGAGATGATATATTTCTGAACCCCTTTTCTTTAGCTTTAGACCAGCCATGGGCAGCCCTTGGCTCTTTCGGCTCCCAGGGCTCCCAAGGGAATCGACTCCCAAGTTGAAAATCTTTGCCCTTTGCTGGTTCAGACAATTTTGGGCAGTGCATGACCCAAGCCGCGTGGGGGTTCGCCGGCAGACTGGGTGGAATTTTTTTTTGTGCGTGCGGTGCCCCCTGATATGTTGTTATTTTTTCGATCCGATTAAGCGGGCGATGTGCCACAGATTAGCGATCGAACGAACGGGCAAGCAGTCCACTGACAGCCCATAAATTGACTCCCTTTTTGTGTTTGCTCGCTTGTCAGCCTGTTTGCGTTTTTGATATGCAAATCTAGCGACACCTCAGCGCGGCTATCCGATAGATACGCGGCCACGGGAAATGCGGATACAGATACTTGTGACTGCATTAATTATGAGCGACCAATTATTCATCGCCGATGGGCTTCGTTAGTATTTCATCAGCCACTGGCCACGCACCATCATCATATGCATATTTCATTTTTGTACCATGTACCTCAAGGTACAAATGGTATATTAAGTTTGTACAGGGAAAAGGATACAATTCCCACCCTGCAAAGGGTGGTCTGTATGTATGACCACGTCATTCTCCAAGATGGTAAGAGCTAGAGATATAACTCTTTTTGCTTTAGGTCCGTTATAAGTGTACCCTGATCGAGTTTATTTAAAATTTCTGCCACGCCCCTTTCCGCCTTCGTAATTTACATAAAACTGAATTTTCTCTGAGATGGTAAGAGCTAGAGAAATAATTATTTTAGCTTTAAGTGCGTTGAATATATAAGCAGCATATGCACTTCCGTTTTTATAATTTTTAAAAAACTCTGTTTTCTTGGAAATATTTGTCTATATCTCCAAAATGGTTACAGCAAGATATATGAATCTTTCTGCTCACAGTTAGAAATTTAGATATCTAACCATGTAGAAAGTTTTATAAAGATCAGACAGTAAATAATGATGATACGGCCTTTGCCAGAGTCAGTGAAAATAGGTACATGGTATCTCGCTGTCGAGAAATCTCGACTATAGCGTCTCTGCTTGTTCACATTTAATATTTCGAGGCGTATAATATATTAATTAAGATGTATGTACAGATGTTGCTATCGATCACAAATTCCAGCTGGGCTCGTATAAATAGCTCTGCCTTCTGCCCACTCACTTAGCACCTTTTCGGATCGTGGCCAGTTCCTCAAGAGCTGAGCATTCTGCCTGCTATCTGTATCTGGCGAGTATCTGCCAAGTGTAGTTTCTTTTTAGCCGTTTCAATGTCAATACAGAGATAAATAATGTACACACTCTGACCAGACACTCGAGGTGTATTCACTCGCATGCATTTTTACGCCTAACAAGCAATTCAGCTTGCGATGCACCGCCCCGCCCACCGCCCACCGCCCACTGCCCACTTTGAGCCTTGGAAAGTCTCTGAAAACCGGGTGATAATGGGGCAGCGTCACAAAATATTGTAATCAGCAGAAAATAAACAGCAAAGGCGGCAAGAAACGCTGCGAAAATAGCAACGAACAGGTTTCCTACCCTGTAAATGATGCAGCACTTCTAAATTTAACAGATAATTCAACTTTATTCATGATAATCATTAATCATTCTATCGCAGAACCTTGTTACATCGCGCATACGCCGGGTTGGCCTCAAAAGGGTTTCATGTCTTGGAAAAAGCTGCAGCATATCATTTGTGTATTCCCAGGGTACCTGTACGTAGCATAAGCTTTTCAGCAGCTTCATCAACTATTCGGTTGTCAGGCATACGTCCCCGTTTCGTGTGGATTAACTAGCTAGTCGCTGTCTCTAGTTTTTTTATTTTTTTTTTTGCTGCGAGATAAGACGGTAAGGCTGCCGTAAAAAACCGCTCGCACTTGGCATTGACCGTGTAGTGGACTCTCTCTTTTTTGGTTTTTTATTTATTTATTAAAGAGCAACAGAAAAGCAATTCGGTTTGAGGGGAAGAGTGACTACACTGGGCGAAAAGTGGCATGGAATTGGAGTAAACATAACTTTATTACAGGGAGGGAACACGTCTAAAACAGTTCTATTTTCATGGATTTTGATCCCTAACTCCCGAAGATTGGTAGGTTTGTGCACTTCGCTTCGTCGATTCCCCTTTGTTCGAGATATTCACAGCTTTTTGAGCTAAAAGAGCTATGGGGTGCCCACCGCTGATTATGATCCACAACTCCCAAACGCCAAAGATTAATTAGTTTATGCACTGTAATTGTTGGAGCTTAAAGTTAGCTGGTCCCTCTGTTAGGTACCATAACCACTCGTATTTTACAAGTACCTATGGTACAAATTAGTTTGCTTATAAACTGCAATTGTTGGAGCTTAATAGTAAAAGCAGAGCTAAGCTGAAGGACTCACCTATGGGCCGCATGGCGGTAATACTTCTTTGGCTGCTGGGAAGTGGAACTGAGTCCTGGGGTGTTCGGTGCCGAGTCGTTCATGCTGCCCTGCAAGTAGAATCGAAAACCGGAAAATTACTAAGTGGCCCTAGCAGGCAAACCCACCCGCCCACGCACACACATGTTGGGGATTTACTGAAAGTTGAAAAAGTGGAAATTGGGTAGGAGGAGGCTACTCAGGCACAGGCTTAGAGCAGAAACTATAACACCAAAGAAACCAGGCGTGGTGGGGCCGGGTTTTCTCTGGAAAACCTCCTTTTGACTGACACAATTGGCACAAGTTTAATGAGTTTTGCTGCAACTGATTGATATGCCGCTGTCTTCCCAAGAAGACCGCCCGGCTCCCTTCTCCTGCCTCATGCCTCCTGCCTCCTGCATTTCCGCACGGCGACTATCGATGCTGTGGCTTGCGGGTAAACTCGAAGGTAAAACTTTAACGTTTAACGTTGCCTTTTTTCCCTCAGTGTATACTTACATCGCAAATGTCGCAGTAGTCCCTCTCAAAGGAAAGGGGCGCATAATTCTGGTGTTTGTCACATTCCTTGGGCGTGGCCTGCATTTTGCTTGGGCCAACTGCTGGCTGGGCTTGTTCCTGGTTGCCGCAAACGGGGGCGGGCATGCTATGCCTCTGGCAGCCTCTTTGCTTCTCACCCTCAAGGAGGACTCCGTTGCGCGGGAGCGTTGTCTTGGGGGCGATCGGTGCGGTGGCAGCGGTTAATTTGCGGTACTGCAAAGTGTTAGTTAAACGCCTTATAAGTCTCATGGCCAAGTTAACAGAATCTTGTGTGTGCAGCGTGTGTGTGTGAGCCAACATAAGTGTCAATGTGTGTGTGTGGATGGAAGTGTGTAGGCAAGCAAGGGTCAAATTCAAAATAAAGTATACAAACATCATTAATAAATAATAAATTCAAGCTACACCAACTACAAAACCTATTAATTAATAATTATCCAGGGTTTTGGATATTTTTCGCAATGAAATATTTACAAATTTAAAGTAAATACGTTTTTTTTCAAGTTTTACAAGATGTTTGAAGTGTTTTCGAGGTTTTTTAGCATAATCTTGAGGGAATTTTAAACAAAATATGATATAAAAAAAGAGGATCCATCAGATGAGAAGCATTGCTTTAGTGAAAATTGTTTAGTGAAAATTTCAAGTTGTTTCATTCATTGGAAAACGAGATATCCTTTTTAAAAACCACAAGTTTCGAGAAAAGCGCACTTAAAGTTTCCTTATTACTTGGAGCAATATTGTGAAAAAAATATAATAAATATAAACTATAATTCCTATTGCCCTTTATACTGGAGATTCAATAAGCAGATATAGATTTTTTTTGGAAATTCTAAGGTAGATTTCCCCCTAATATCCTTTTTAAAAACCACAAGTTTCGAGAAAAGCGCACTTAAAGTTTCCTTATTACTTGGAGCAATATTGTGAAAAAAATATAATAAATATAAACTATAATTCCTATTGCCCTTTATACTGGAGATTCAATAAGCAGATATAGATTTTTTTTTTTGAAATTCTAAGGTAGATTTCCCCCTAATATCCTTTTTAAAAACCACAAGTTTCGAGAAAAGCACTTAAAGTTTCCNAAAAATATAATAAATATAAACTATAATTCCTATTGCGATTCAATAAACAGATATAGATTTTTTTTTGGAAATTCTAAGGTAGATTTCCCCCCAAAATCATTTATGCATTGTGCCCAAAAGTAGGCAATTTAAGGGCGATTTTGCTTATCAGAGCTTTGCAAAGCGTGCATTTGTGCATTGAAGGCATGGGCGCAGGCAAACAGGCAAATCAACCCAACCGGCCCCCTGTCGGGTCGCCTATATACCACCCACACCCCTGGGCCGCTGATTAAGCTAATTTATCGTGTTCTTGGCCGCTGTTGCCGTTTTTGCTGCGTAATTGCAGCAAACTGGTTTGGGCAAGCGAGCGCTCACCTCGTCTTTATGTTTGCCTCTGTTTTTTGCGAAGCAAATCACATGACGCTCGGAAAACTATGGAAATGTATCGATCTATCAAAGGCAAAGGGGTGTCGGAGCAACACCTTTGACCGCCGTGGGGCAGGATGAGTCACTTTTTGGGGGGAAAACTTACCCGAGACTGCACAGATCCTGGTATGGAAATTTGGGAAGACTTTGTCAAATTTCAATTTTCCAGTCTGGGTTCCGTTTTTTCGTTTTTTTTTTTTGCTTTAGTGATTCCAGCACAATTTTCGCACTTACGCACGCGGCGGCGATTTCATAACACTGCACACACGCACCGCCGAGTCTGTTGGTCGTTTCGAAAGTTTTCCAAAATTTCCACAACAAATTTTTTGTTGGTACGCCGAAAGCCGAAATAATGGGGGCAAAACAAAAAATAAGAGCGAGCGAGAGAGAGCAGCGCAGTTTGCGGGGGGCGGAAAAAAAGCGAAAAGCACGACGGGAGACGCAGAACGAAAGCGAAGCGATATTTTCTTGGAAGAATTCGTTTTGCGTTCTATTTTCGTTGGCTTTCCGCTCTGCAGATTCCTCTTTTGCTTTTCTCTTAGTTCCTGGGTCTCCTTGGACGATGGTGCGATGGTACGATGTTGTATTTCGACTTTTTGCTTTCGCCTCGTTTTCGTTTACATTTTGGACTGCAATTCTGACAGTTGACGCGCAGGCGCTTTCTTGCTCCCACCCCGTCCCCCTCTAACGCACGGAAGGGCAGAGCCAGCGAAGAGCAGGAGAGCAGGAGAGCAGGAGAGCACAGTTGCCGGCTAAAAGCTCTCGCGTGTTTTGTTTGTAAACAAAGAAGGTACCTTTCGCCGCTGGCAACGCCATCGCTTCCCTTCGCCTTGGCGCGCAATTTCAAATTCATGGGCACGCTTCTGCTCCTGGTGGCCGCTATAATCTTAACTTAAACACTTTTAAGCTAAAATTGTACCGGCCACCAATAGCAGAAGCAAGACCTTGTATTTGAAATTGAAACTGAAGTGAATTTTGATTTTAAACTTGCAAGCCTATCATAGCCTCAGTTGTTGCTTTGATTGACAGAGATTCATATATTTTATTTTCAAGGTTTTCCCACCCAAAAATCAAGCCAGAATTTTTGGGCCACTCAGGGAATTGCTTGTCCCCAGATTATCCGTCCTTTGATCCTTGATGGGCCAGACTTTGTTATTTCCGAGTGACACCTTCTGGCAGTTGCCATAAAATAGAAAAGCTCGCTCAATCATTTTCATTTTTCATTTTTCCGGAAAGATGTTGCATGTTAATAGAGGTTTTGGGAAATCGTTAGGGCGGCGAGACTTTGTGATTGAAGTGCAGCCCTTTTTTTTTTTGTTGCACCTTCTCTAGAATTTCGTGGAACTTTTTCCCTAAACTCCTCCTTCGCCGCTTAAGCTGCGCCAATAAATTTGAGCCCCTTCAATGCTTTTAGTGCTTCACAGCACCACCTTCCGGGTGTTTTGCACGGATTTTCCTGGTCAAGTGGGGAAGGCAGAGTGGGAGCCCCCTACTTGGCCGGTGGCCACCGGCCACTGGGCATCATTATTACGCAACTTTGCGCTCTATCAGCGAGTGTTGCACTTTGCACGTTGAACACTGCAAGTTGGCGGCCTTTCAATAAACCGGCCATAAAAACAAGGAGCTCTCTGGAATCTGGAATCTGGGAGCTTGGGGGCTGGGGGGGCTGCCTCCGCCTTTGTTTTCGCACTCGCAGTAAATAAAGTGAAGTGGCCTGGAAGCAGCAGCAGCAGCAGCAGCAAGCACTCCGCATCCACCGCGATAAGTTGGCCAGCTTGGCCTTTTTAGGCCTTTTCCGCGCGGGAAAGCAGCGGGGAAAACTTGAACACAGGTTGCTAGCTGCACAAGCGTTAGAGGTCTAGTGAAATATTAGTGTTTTGGAGTTTTTCGAGTTTTATTGCATTAAATTTAAGTTTTTTTATAGCCCACACAAAGCACAAGTGGCCATGCAGCTTGTTTACGCATTTTTGTGGGGCCAGAAACGCGTAATTGCCTGAAACAAGCCCAAAAATCACCACTCAATCTCCGTCCAGTTGGACATGTCCAAGTGCAACCTGCAGCGAGCGTCCGAGTTTGGACAAAATTGCCACCAGCCGACGGTGTATAATTGGGTTTTGTGTGCGGGCCACACCCCAAAAACATTCACGGATCCGGACACGGATACGGTAACGGATTTGGGGGGTGAATTTAATGAGACATCGATGCGTATTCGTAATTAACACAGAAATCCAAATACGAGTCCCCCCAAACAACACACAAGGCACTGCACTGTAGGTGGGAAAACAATCTCAGGAATAACAATAATCGCACTGGGAGCCAATGCCCGCGGGGGCCCACTATGTCACCCATTCCCGCCATCAACCGCCATCAACCATCAAGCATCCGCCCACCCAGCTCCCAGAAGTTTTGTGACAGTGCCACATACTCGTGCTCGTATGTAGATATGTTACCAAATACCATGCGGATACGTTTGTGTGTCATATATGCCACATTCGCGGGAGCAACAGGCATCGGTTTCGGCCACGCTGTACGAATTTAAAGCGGGTTAACCCCTGAAAATAAAATCCGGGAAATTTTCCGGGAAAAATTCAAGGGATTTGCCATTGATTACTGAAACGATATTTGCGGTTCCATTTGGTTTGTTTGCGCTGCGGATGGAAATCAGTGGTGGGCACTTCATTGCTCTTTTAGCTCTCAATACTCCTCAACACAAAGAGCTGAGAATGTCTCGAACAAAAGGGAATCGACATGTCCACGTCATCCGAAGTTGACGGTGAAAAGGGAATGCGTGAAATTACACAAACAAAATATGTAGAGCCAAAAAATCAGTTGGCATTGCATGCCTTAAATCTGGTCCCTTTAATTCCCCAATAAACTTGGTTGAACGTGCATTATTTGGTCTTTTGATTTATTAACACCTTCTTGGGCCACTTCCGTTGGAGGGTTAAGAGAACTTGAAGGCATGAATGAATGGAAATGGATTCATAAATTATATAAAACATGATGCTGTGTACACATGAAATATGCGAATTAGGTGGAAGCAGGATCAGGAGACGTATACGGAGACGGAGACGGAGCCGAAGCTGGAGATGGACGAAGGAAAAGGAGCAGTCTGGCACAGTTGGAGCCATTACTCACAGACGGCGCTCATGGACTCTATCAATGTCCATCAAAGCCCTCCGCCTCCACAAAGTAACCAAGGGAAACTGCATTTCGTGGGCTTCCCGGCCTCTGGATCCCGGATCCTTGGGCCAACTAATAAACCAACTCAATTAGGAGGCCAGAAAATCGCACAGAGAATCTGGCCGAAGCAAAGCAAGTCCATTGGCGACTCAAGGATGCTCAGGGGATGCTCTGTAAATCAGGTTTTCATTTCGCCCATCAGCTCAGAGGTTAAAACAAAGTCGATTCTGATTATGGTCGCCTCTTCAGGCTGCTGGAGATAAACAAGCACTTGCGATTTTTGTTTTTATAAATTGCTTAAAGAAAGATTTCTTTAGGGAAACTCACATAGCGACTGTGGTTACTGCGTGGTTTTTAGAATATACGACAAGCTGATTCAATTGATAGATGTCCACAACTTCAGCTTATGATCAAGAATACCCACAAACCCGATATACCCCTGGGTGCCCCTGGGTATTCGAGAAAAACCCACAGACCTGGGCTATAAATAAATAAAGCTTCACTGTCCGTCGGAATTTTTGGGACCTACCCTCGCACTTTTGCGGCTGCCTTGCGGCCCACTATTTCCTCTCCCAAGAAAACCGAAAAAAATCAAATCAAAATATGGAAAAAATGATAAAAATCCATAAAATAAGCTAATTTAATTAAAAGCCAGCAGGCGGGGCCCATCGCAATGTTGGCGTTGCTGGCAACAATATCAAATTTACATAACCCAAAAATGAATTGCAGCTAGTAAATTCCTGGCCACTCAAGTGATGTGTTGCCACATACTTTTAGCTTTTAGCCACGTAGGCTTGTATTTTCTTAATATGTTTGTATTTTATAGAAATATGGTAGCTTTCCTTTCCCTGGGAACTGGGTTGCCAGGTTGCCTTGGGTGACCCAGTGCGACCAAACTGGTTATTGGTGCAATTTTTGCGTTTTTCCGAAGCCCCCCTTCATTGTTCAGCAATTTTGGTTGCCAAAAGTATGTGCCAAGACCTGCATTGCGTATACGCAATGTGGCCGCGGGCCTGCAGCTAATTGCAGCGCTTAAGTGCAATTTAGAAGCTGATTTTTAATTGCCAAGTAATTGCCAAGACTACTTGGTATGTTTTTTTTAGGGTTCCCAACAAAAGACCAAAAATCCCTAGAAAGTAGGCGGTGAAAGGTATTTCAGGTGGACCTGGGAACGTCAGCCCCATTTCTCGTCACTCGATAAGGAACTTTCGAGCCGGTTAGACCTATTCTAAACGACTGTGAAAAAAAAGGAAGCGGAAAATCTAAAGCAAAAAACGAACAAATTTGTCCAAACTTTTCAATTGTTAAATCGGTTTTGATTCGGATTTACCTCGTTTAAATTCTTTCATCTATATTTCGGCTATTTCGGCTTAACTTGAAATTCGTTTGGCTTGATTTTTGTGATATTTCGGCGCTTGCGTTTCGTTTAACTTCCGTTCGTTTAACTTCCTATCGAGCATCATGTGGCGCCTATTGCCCCGCCAGCAATCCCGCAACTTCTTCCTCGACAACGGGTTTGCCTACACCGAGGATCGCGTTCTTGTGCGCCGCGTCACCTTCTCGTGCAAGCACTTCGTCCCGGAGCGTGATCTGTACAACCACTTCGAGGGCTATGGCTACGTGGAGGAGTTCACCTCGCACGTCCCGGATCGGCGCCTTGGAGCGGTTCTGTATGCCGATGCCAAGGCCGCCGCTGATGCACTCTTCTTTCAGTTGCACTTCGTGCATGGTGTGCGCCTGTACTTGATGGCCGGTGCAACCGAAGACCAGCCGGAGGAGAGGGTGGATGATGGCCGTGGCGAGAGTGCATACGATCTGAACATAAACGATGATGTCTTGCGTCTCATGGTGCGCCGATTCCTGCCGATGGATTCACGCATCATATTCGCCAGCACTTGCCGCCGCTTCCGTGATATCTACGCCCTGGAGGCGGGACGTCTGACCAAGAATCTCCACCTAGACGACATCTGTGAGCTAACCGAATGGGGCATCCGCCAGATGATCCGCATGTCCGGGTCGCAGATCGAGAGCTTGGAGGGCGGCCCCCTGCCGCGCCATTGGCCGCACTTCTATTTCCTCATCCGCATGCTGGCCCCCCTCGGATCGCAGTTGAAGTCCGTGCGTTTCACCAGCATAAGACTCTGCTCGACCCACATCTTCACCCTCTTCCGGAGCCCCCAGGGCCTTCGGTACGTAACCGACTTGCAGCTTCGACGATGCGGCCTTCGCGACCAGGACCTGACAGCTCTGCAGCAGCTGCACCTCTTGGTTAGTTTAGGTTTGTGCGAGAACTCAGCCTTAGTCGGAGAAACCCTCAACGAACTGCCGAATGGGATTGAGCGCCTCGACGTGTCGCGCTGCGAGAGCCTGAACCCCGGCAACCTGTCGCTGCTGGGGGCCCTGGAGTACCTCAAAGAGCTGCGCTGCACCGATATCAAGACGCGCGGCTTCAACCCCGAGTGGGATATGGGCGACCAGTTTCCGGGGCCGCATGAGCACGAAACGTATTACCTGTTGGGTCACGAATGCCCCAACCTGGAGCTGCTCGAGATGACGGTGTGCCCGTATCTCGATGAAGAGAACGTGGTGCGCCTGCCCAGTCTGCGCACCCTCATCCTCACGGCGCTGCCCTTGGAGCCGTCGCCCTACTCGGTGAACAAGGATATGCTATCCGCCCTGGCCGACAAGAACAAGTTGGAGAGCCTGGATATATTGAAGGGAGCAAGTGATTTCGTCACTATCCAACATCTGCGCTTCATCATCTGCATTGACAGCCTGACCAGGCTGGTGATTCGCAATCAGGAGCTGAGCAACGAACGTTTCAAGATGCTTGGCTGCCTCCCAGGGCTGACATATCTGGATTTGGGTGGATCGCCGCAGCTCAGTAACACCGGAGTCGTTTTCTTAGTGGGCCAACTCCGTCAGTTGGAGTATTTCAACGTCGAGCAGTGCCTGGAGCTCCGCGATCCGGTAATCCAGGATGTCGCGCGCAAGCTGCGCACCCGGTTCGCCTTCAATAGGGATGGACCCGTTCTCCGTTTGGATGTCAGTCTGACTGAATTGCAGAATCGTGTGGTTCCCGAGGAGTACGAGAAGATGATTCAAGTCCTCTGGCACTAATAGGCGCCCCATCACCTCCACACCAAATGCCTAAATTCAAATTCGAGGAAAATTTCGCCACAACAATAAACATCAGAGTTCTTCCCCTCGAGCTGTGTGCTATGTTTTTTTCTTGAATAATTCTCATTACGCTGAATGAAATAATAACATAATAAGAGTGCGCAGATTGTACGAGAAATTAACGCNGCAAGCTGCGCACCCGGTTCGCCTTCAATAGGGATGGACCCGTTCTCCGTTTGGATGTCAGTCTGACTGAATTGCAGAATCGTGTTGTTCCCGAGGAGTACGAGAAGATGATTCAAGTCCTCTGGCACTAATAGGCGCCCCATCACCTCCACACCAAATGCCTAAATTCAAATTCGAGGAAAATTTCGCCACAACAATAAACATCAGAGTTCTTCCCCTCGAGCTGTGTGCTATGTTTTTTTCTTGAATAATTCTCATTACGCTGAATGAAATAATAACATAATAAGAGTGCGCAGATTGTACGAGAAATTAACGCCACGCCTCCTGCGCCGAGGCCCGGCCCCGCCCACTTGTCAAATAATTTTGCTTCGGGCGAAGTATGAGTCTGAAAAAAAGCAGCAAACAAAAGGCACAGCCACCTAGACGGGGGCGTTTCCATACCCGGTGATTGTGACTGCCCAGGGTATGTTGTTGCATTGGCTTAGGAGAAACTATAAGCCCGGTACCAGGTATTATCCGCAGAGACTTCGACTTTCTTGTGGTTCAACATATTGTTAAGTTTTTGCAATGCTTTGTTGGTAATCGCTCTGGGTACCGGGTATCACTAGTTGTGACTCTCAAAAAGATTGCTTTGCTTTTTTAGGCCTCTGCCAGTACCAGGAATTATCCCTTCTGGATAAGGGATCTCTTCTTATCTTTCTGGTTTTACATACTGTTAAGCTTTTGCAATGCATCGGTGGTAATCGCTCTGGGTACCGGGTATCACTAGTCATTAAGCAGAGACCAAAGAAACGATGAGCCCAGTACCAGCTTTTATCCCTCGAGACTTTTACTTTCCTCTGGTTTTAGGTAATCCTTAAGCTTACTTTAAGCTTTAGCTTCGTTGGTAATCGCTCTGGGTACCGGGTATCACTAGTCACTAAGCAGAAACCAGCTATTATCCCTCGAGACCTTTACTTTACTCTGGTTTTCTCTGGTTTTAGGTAATCCTTAAGCTTACTTTAAGCTTTAGCTTCGTTGGTAATCGCTCTGGGTACCGGGTATCACTAGTCACTAAGCAGAAACCAGCTATTATCCCTTGAGACTTTTACTTTCCTCTGGTTTCCTCTGGTTTTAGGTAATCCTTAAGCTTACTTTAAGCTTTAGCTTCGTTGGTAACCGCTCTGGGTACCGGGTAGCACTAGTCACTAAGCAGAAACCAGCTTTTATCCCTCGAGACTTTTACTTTACTCTGGTTTTAGGTAATCCTTAAGCTTACTTTAAGCTTTAGCTTCGTTGGTAATCGCTCTGGGTACCGGGTAGCACTAGTCACTAAGCAGAAACCAGCTTTTATCCCTCGAGACTTTTACTTTCCTCTGGTTTTAGGTAATCCTTAAGCTTACTTTAAGCTTTGGCTTCGTTGGTAACCGCTCTGGGTACCGGGTATCACTAGTCACTAAGCAGAAACCAGCTATTATCCCTCGAGACCTTTACTTTACTCTGGTTTCCTCTGGTTTTAGGTAATCCTTAAGCTTACTTAAAGCTTTAGCTTCGTTGGTAATCGCTTTGGGTACCGGGTATCACTAGTCGGGACTCGCAAATAGATAGCTTCGCTTTTTTTAGCCAGAGACCAAAGACCCAAGAATGATAATCGGAGCCGAAAGATCTCGACGAGGCGGCGAGGGGCCGCCCGCCTTTTTGCTTATTGATTTTGTAATTGAAGGTTAAATTTTAATGCGTTTGCAGTTAATAGCGCGTAATGGCAGGACGTTGCTCCAGATTCACTGGCATAGCAGCCACACCCTCGACGAACAAGTTTGTGTGGACCACCGCCCGATGGGCGGTGGTGGGCAAAAAGATTGCGAAAACTTGCCATTAAGGAGCGCAACCCAAGCGATAAGTGTTATTTTCAACACCTTCACGTGGAGGAGCAACATTTCTCTCGAGTGTGGAGGCCATAAATTTCAGCTTAAACGCGGATTAAGTGGCACTCTTTTATATGATCTCGGGCTTGAATTGAGCGCAAAAGTATAACCTACTTCAATGGAGTAATAGTAATGCGATAATTTCCCATTTTAACCGCCGCCGTCCGTCCATCTTAGTTTCAGGTGACCGATGATTAGTTGATGACTCGTCCAAGTCTGGAATGGACACACCCACAGGCTGTCCCGGCATCCGTATGTCATATATTGATATCCATGGCACGCTGACGCGGCGCTGTCAGGTCGTGTCGGTCATTAATCTTAGCCTTTTGGAAATTCCACGCAGAATGCCAACAAAAGGACCAACGTCCAGCCGAATAGAAGAAGGGCAGCATGTGTGATAATGGTCGAGTGTTGCAAAGTATTTAGGCAAATGTCGCCTGGACCGGGCCTAAAAAGCGCCGAAAACAAGCAAAAAAGCAACAACGCCCATCAGCATTCAGCCAACAATGACAGCCCGCCGCCCAGCATGGGTTCCAGTCTTGGCCAAAGAGTTGGCATATCGATACCCGGTACTTTGCTTGGTATATTCTGGGATATTTCCCATTGAAAGTGTTGGAGAATTAAATGTTTTTGTATGTAAGTGTTACCATCGATTCACCTAAAAATGCCATCAATAAAAAGACTCTTTTTAGCGATTCTTTGTTTAATAAAAAACACATACCTAAGCGTTTGCGATTGCAAGTATTCTGTAGTTGAAAATTAGAGGATATCTAGGGGATTTGCCATCGCACACTCCTTGTGGTCCTGTGACAGCCTTAGGGCCCTTTTTAAACGTTGTGGTGGTTGGATTTTGGTGTGTTTCGGTCGTTGTCTGCGCCTTTTTGACCCACATAGTTGCGCCCGAGTGGACACCGCTGGCGTGACGGTTGGTGTCGGGTGGTTGGGTGGTTTTCTGGACGGCTTCGTCGGTTAAAGGACATTGAGATGGCCATGGCTCGCTGCACTCGACTGCTCGTTGTCCTGCTGTATTGGCATTGCAATTATACAAATTAATGTCGGAGACAAAAAGCTCGCAGATTGCGACGCCGCAGCGCCATTGTGGTTATTGTGCGAGCGGTATTGTGTGTAAATGATGAAAGGGGGCGGCGATGGTAGTGGCGGGGGNGGGGGGCGGTGGCGGTGGCGGTGGCTTTTGGGGCATAATTGAAACATCACGCCATTACACAATGGAGACAACAACGGCTTGGCTCTTGCCTCTGGGGGCCAGCAAGTGGGGCTCATCAACAATGACAATCGATGATTGTCGCTGCATCGGGGGAATCACTTTGGGCAAAAAATCTACGAAATCTCGAAGATATTCGATTATGAAACAAGTGTTTCTAATTGCCTGCGATTATAGGAGACCCAGAAAAACTCACTCCAAGTTAAGTTGCGGTAAGTCAAGAAGAGTTCAAAGTTTGAGGGGTTTTAAGACTAAATAATGGGCTCTTTTTAAACGATTTAATTTGACTGTGTGCCTGCATATTTGCCTTAATTTTGGGGTATTTCTCTTAGTGCACCACTCGCATTGCCATTGGCGGGAATTGGCAATGCCAAAACAAGTGGCGCCATCTCTGCAAGCTTGATAATGCTTTTACCGACGCCCATCTTCGTTCCCATTTTCCGGGATCCTTCAGCTCCTTGTGTGTTGTGTGTTGTGTGTGCATTTGTCCGGCGAAGGTTGGCTGCACATTTCGGGAGTCGCAAAACAAAACAAATCGGAAAATGCCAACCCAGCACTTCTCCCTCCAAAGCGTCGCCTTGGTTGCGAAACCCCAGCTGTGTGGCCCCAAAAAAAATTACATCACACCAAAACTATGGATACCCCCACTTCACGCTGCCCCAGCTCTGCTCTGCTAAAAGAAATATATATGTAGGTATCTACCTACAAGATTCATAGGTATATACTATATAGATATGTAGTCACGACAACGCACAAAGTGCGCATAAATTGCGAGCGACCCACAAAAGACCGCCGGCCGCCAGACGGCAGCAGCGGCAGCGGCAACGACAAAATGGCATAGATCACAAATCGCAAATCAAGCCGGCGGAGCCAACAAAACTAAGGCGAAAATAAAAAGGCCTGCCTTTCAAAACGCCACGCAATCAGGCCCGCAGGTTTGCCCCATAGATTGGGGCTGTTTCGGGGTCCAAGTTTCAATCTCCGATCCGAAGTGAACCGAGATCTGTGGCCCAATTTCCGCGCCCATTTTTATACCATGTACCTCAGGGTACAAATGGTATATTAACATTGTGCAAATGTATGTATCAGGCAGAAGGAGACATATCTGACGCCATAAAGTATATATATTCTTAATCAGCATCAACAGCCGAGTCGATATAGCCATGTCCGTCTGTCCGTCCGTCTGTCTGTTTGTCTGTCTGTACGTTCTCGGAGATGGTAGGAGCTAGAGATGTAATTCTTTTTGCTTTGGTGTGTTATTATTGCAGGCATAGCTATATTATTTTAATTTTTTACCACGCCTTTTTCCGGCTTCCTAATTTGCATAAAACTGGATTTTCTTCGACATAAAGTTATTTTCTTCGGAATAACTTTCAGCTTATTTTACTTCTCACCTGTAATATTATTACATGTTGTGGGTATTTAAATACGTTTCGTAATATTTGGAGAAAGGAGGTAGAAGGTATCTACTTGTTCTATCCCAGAAATGGAGGAGCAGATGGGGTCCCGCAGGAGATACTCGTTCACCAGGCGGCTTATTTAGCAAAAGGTATTTGCCCAGTTTACCATTTCGATTGGCCCGATTTGTTTGCCTGCGTTTTGTTTACCTAGATGGGAATTTTCCCTGGCAATCTCGATTCTCTCCCGGGCTTGCCACAACTAATATTCGGCCTTAAAGCCTGGCAAAGTAATTGAATTTGTTTTGCAATGTTTACGGGCTGTTTCCAATATCCTTTTTTTTCCATTTTCCGTTCGCCTTGCACTGGGATTTTGTTTTTTTTTTTTGAGTAAATGGCTTAGTCAGCAGCGGGTGGCCATACCCACTTTCCCACTTTTTCTAATGCAATTGTCGTGTTTTCGGCTTCTGCACTTGGCGTGCCTCCCCCTGCGGACGACGGTGTGTCCTTGTCGCCACCTGTTGTGGCAAGCGTTTGCCAGGATTTGCCAAACGCAAGGCGGTGTCGCCGCAAATTGCATAACTCACTTGTCCAAGTAGCTCCTCAATTGCTGAGGACGCATACAAAAGATATCCGCATCCGGATACACTGAGAGTTTGCCGAATAGCCGAGAACTTGCGCTATAATTGCGACAAGCCAGTTAAAAATGCGTATGCATGGCTGGATTTTGCCGAGTGCACAAACAAATGCACACGTGGCAGGTGGCCACTCAAAGGATTCGTTTCCCCGGCCCCCCTCCCGGGCCTTGGGGGCATGTGTGTTTGCAATCGCTTTGAGTCCCGTCCCCCCACCCAGCCCCGTTGCGAATGCCTTTCATCTGCTGGGGGTATCCACGGCGATTGTTTCCATTCATTGTGGCCCAAAGCGATACAGCCGGTTATCGGGAGAGCTCTAGATACACAAGCACTTTTAAAGGGCATTGTCGGGGCGAGGGGAAGGCGGTGACCACACCGGGCCTAGGCGCGTGCATTTCCATGGATATCTATTAATACCCCACCGCCCACCGACCACCGCCCGCCCCACTGTGCCGCTGTGCGGCGACCCAACACGGCCAAAATGGATCTGCCGGATTGAGTGGATTGGGTATGGCCAACAGAGCAACCTGCCTCGCCCGCTCCCAGCCAGCCTTGTCGAGATTATGAACTCGAATAAACAGATTCCATTCAATGACGATGGCACGCAATTTCGATGCCACAGCAAGGTTGCGGTCGGGGCCAATTGATTGGCCGATAGTCACGGAGATGGATTAAGCAGTACGAGTATACTCACGTACAACGCAACCATTGGAATCACTTACAAAAATTTATTTACTTGCCGCCCTACACAATTCTTCATCTATAAATATGTATCCACCATCTATATACCACAAAAAATTTGCTCGAAAAGGAAGAGATGTCGAAAAAAAAAAAATGTCAAAATACTAGGATTGGAGCAGGCTCCACGGTCTCCGAGCGAGCGCATCATCTCGCGGATCATCTCGCGATCACAGGACATCCATCAATCAGAAACTGTAGTTGAGATTGCCGCTGCTGAAGGATACGTGCGAGACATCCGACGAGGGCTGGAAGCCGGCCGATGGCATCCGCAGGACGGATGACATGGGCACCGCCATGCCGAAACTCTGGCGAGTGGTGGGCGCCAGCTGGCTGGTGGCAAATTGATGCGCCACCGATTGCTGCTGGTCGCGCAGCACATCCTGCTGCTGCTGCTGCATGAAGCCCATGTGCTGTTGCGTTGAATAAAAGTCACCGCTGCGTAGAGTGTTGCTGATCGGTACTGGTCCTGCTCCCAATCCGGATCTCGGTCCCGTGGCCACCCCAAAACCCTGTCCTGCTCCTGCCGCACCCGGCTGCAGGCCATTGTTGGCGAACTGCGGACGTCCATACGCATGGCGGGAGCCGGTGGACGGCACCGAGGCACCCGGAGCCGCCGGTGCTTGCAACTGCAATTGCGACTGTGCCCGCGGTAGCGACAGTGTCGGTGCTCGTGATCCGGATTCCGAAGACTGCACGTGGATCGGCTGGGGGCCAATGGAGCCGGACACGTCCGGGTAGTAGTGGTACAGGTTTTGCAGCAGGTGCTGCTGCTGCTGTTCAAACTCAGCCCGCTGTCGCTGGTAATCCATAAAGGCGGCATGCATTTGATCCGCATAGCTGGGCATGTTCAATACACCGCCGGGCAGGGTGGTGACAGCGGTGGGTGACAGCAGAGGCTGTTGCAGCTGGGGCGGGCTGGATTTGAGTTTGCTTGGAACGCTGGTGGCACTCGGCGAATGGTAGCCGCCCGGATATTGGGCGCCCGCAGATGCAAAGCCGCCGAACGATGGTAGACTTTGCTGCAATAGGCCAAACAAATGAAATGGGTTAGGTGTGGAAGTTTATAGAGCATTATAGAGCATGGGCAGCCCTTGGCTCTCTCGGCTCCCAGTGCTTCCAATAACAAAAAGCTGTGAATGTCACGCACAAAAGAGGATTAACATGCCCAGGTGCTCGGAATTTGACGGTGAAAAGGGAATGTGTGAAGCGAAGGCCTCGATCAAAAGGGAATCGAAATGTGCACGTCATCCGAAGTTGACGGCCGGCTCCCTAGATGAAAATCTGTGCCCACCGCTGCACTAAAATAGTAATTTAGATATAGCAATTGGTGGCTTTACCATGCGACCGGAGTTGCCTGCACGGACTTTGTTGGAACGCATCCTGGTTTGCTTTGTGGGTGTCTCTCTAACGGGTATCCCGGTGAAGAATTTGCTCTAGGACTTCCCTAGAACAGCCGATGTGCTCTTGTTTTTGTTTTTTCTGTTTTTGCCTAATTGCGATTGGTATCAACACGTTTGGCTTTGTATCGAATTTAGGACCGAACAATGTTGAATTTTTTGGACATACAATTTCAAAATATCGAAGAATCGAGAGTGAGAAAAGTAAAACAAGCCGAACTGATCTGAACGAGCGAGCAAGCGAGACTGAAAACTGCTAGATAGAGCTGCCAACGACTGACATTTGGGGACAGGAAAGCCGGAAGCCAACTACGATTCGCAGGTCACTAGATTAGCTCTCGCCCCTCAGATCGAACAGATCGAACAGATTATCCGGATCACGCGATGGGCGACTTAAAAGGCCAGCGCCCGACGGTCTGGCCCATCAGTTCGACGGAAACAGATACAATGATGAGGGCAAAGCTGGCCATCGGTCTGATGGCGGGTCTCCTGAGTCTGGCTGGGACCTTGGCCCGGCCCCAGAATCCGTTGGAGGGCCTGGGCATGGCTGCCATGAATCTGGCGGGCAACATAGCCGAGGCCGTGCAAAGCGGGGCGGCCATCAATCGCGACCTCAGCTTCTCCAATCCCCTGATGTCCGTGCACTCGAAAACCGCCATCGGCTACGGCGACGCCATGCGTCCGACCTCGGCCGGCGACTCCTCCGAGGAGGATCGCCGGCGAAAACGTAGCCCCGGCCGCTCGAAGAGATCTCCGTGCTTCTGGAAAATGACAATGACAACGGCATCATCTTCAGACGACGATGTGGAGGCCCGCAAGAAGCGGGCCCAAAAACGGGCCGCCAACAACGCCTCCCGGTCGCGGGTTAGCCCCAAGACCAAGAAACTGCATCGCCAGCGCCGGCAGGATCAGGGATCGGAGCTCAGTGCAAGCGGGCAGCAGGCCGCCCAGGACATCGGGGCCCGGATCAAGGGCATGTGGCTCTCGTTTGTGGACAATGTGACGGATGTGGTGAAGCAAATGCGTCAGAAAATATCCGAGGCGGCTAGCTCGGCGACTACATAAAGGCGTCTAAACTGAATGTTTTTTTTTTGTTTGTTTGTAAGTGGTTAAAGAGCAATTAAAGCATTAAGAATTAAAATTAAAAAGAGGTCAAAAATAGATAGTATTTGGGAAGCAAGTTAGAAGCTCCAACTCTCCAAACACTCATTAACGAAAGTTGAACTTTTTGGGGATAGGAAAGTTGGGTCGTTGCAATCATTTGGATTTTTGAACAAATTTCGGGTCACCAATAAATGATTAGGGCAACTTTTGACCAACTTTGCTGTAAAGAAAGTTCAGCCAACGAGGGTCATCCGAAGGTTGGCATGATTAAGCGCAGACAGACTTTGCACTGGAACTCTCATTTGTTTTGTGGCAAAGTCTTGCCGGCAAACCCAATTCGATTGCCAACTCATCATGAGTTGGCCAGGAGACAGTCACTTCCGGTGACAGATGTGCATCTCGATGTACTACATTGTACAAGCAGACATTTCCGTGATTTTGTGCCATTCGTGATGGAAATGGAAATTGTGTGCGGTACAAAAACCGCATTCAATCGCCGGAGACACAGCAGTCTTTGCAATGACTTCCGCCTCAGATTGCAAACTTGCCCGCCCTCACAGACTAAGCAGCGCCTTGCTGGCCGTGATTGTGGTTGTGGCCATTGGTGTAGCCGTGACCCTCGACCTTGGCTTGACTGTGGCTGCCCAGCCGCCAGAGGCTTTCGCAGTCGATTACTCGAACGAGGAGGACGATGTGCGTCCCCATCTCGACTATCCCGACGTGCCGCGCCTGGACAAACGGATTGGCGATGCGGCCCGCGAGCTTGGCCAAAACATCACCAAGGCCTGGCACTCCATGGTGGACTCCTTCAAGAACTATTTCGAGGAGCTCAAGAGTCTATTCGGGGCATCCAGCTCCGACGGGGAGAATGGGGTCTTTTCAGACTACTGAAACCGTCTATTGTGTGGCCTAGGACAATGCACAATGCTATCTTGTATAATCTTGTAAACTGCAATAAATCCACACTAGAATTGAAGCAATAAAATTTGTTTTTAATACGCAATACCAGCAATTGAAAACTATATTTAGGTGGCTGTATTACAGCAGCTAATTACTTGCCACGGCACCGCTACTGTAATTAAAGTTGCATGCCCAACGACCATTTAGTGGTCTCATATTACCTTTGATCTTCATAATCGATTGCAATGATTGATATTGCTTGGGGCAATTAATTTTTAGCGCTTTCGTTTTAAAAGGCAACACACGGCGGGGTCACAGAACATTTGAAGCTCAAATACGAAACGAGAATGAGGGTTCTGCTACTGATTTTCCACCTGGGTACTTCGGTACTATTCGCCAGCACGATGGCAAGACCCCAGGTGAGTAGTCGCGGTGGGGAGTATGCACCGAAAATTGCGATTGATTCTTGCATGGATTGCGGCAGGATATTGGCACTGGCATGATGCTGGCCGTCGACCAGCTAAAACAATTGGCAGAAACCGGTGGCGGTCTACAGAACCAGCAGAGCGTGGAGTTCTTGGGTCAGCGGATGACCGGAGGCCTGAACATGGGATTCGGCGAGGTGATGCAGGGTATACCCGGTATGCCCGGCATTCCCCCTTTGCCAATAGGAGGATAGCTCAGGTGGCAGCCCCAAAAATCGCCCTGAATGCCAAGCTTTCGACTTGATTGACTATGTAAACATAAAATCATTTTTTTTTTAATAGCAAAAAATAATCTACAGCAAAATATACAAGTTTTCTAATGTCTCCCCGCTGTCACTTGCTTACCACTTGTTGCACCGGCTGCTGCAGGTCCTGTACGTCCTGGGTCTCTGTGGCATCTGCCACCACCTGTGGCTGGGTCTTGGCCGCTCCGTAGTAGCGGGTGAAGCTCTGCTGCAGCTCGGGCGTTTTCAGCGTAAACGAATTAGTGCTGGCATCCGTGTGGAAGGACAGCTGCCCGCGGCAGACATTCTGCCGGGCGGCCACCAGTAGCAGCAGGAACAGCGATATCCTTGCGCCCCGCACGGTGAACATTTTTCGAAATTTTCAAATTGATTAAAACGGCAACAGAAAAAAAAAAGAAAAGGAAAACAAAAAGACAAAACCAACGAAAATTGGGTCTCAGGTGCTCAGCGCCGCGCGACAATCGGTGGTAAAATGTGCAGCGCCCGCCGAGTGTTTGCTGGTTTTTATAGATGCTACCCGTACCCGTACCCGTACCCGTAACCTTACCCAAACCCAAGCCCGGGGAGCTTATTTAACCAGCTCTCGCTGGGCTCGCGCTTGGCTGCCGCTCTTTATGCAAATGAATTTTTAAACAGTTTAAAGTTTAAAGCTTTTGGCAACCAACAACCGGCAGTGCCAAAGGAAATGACTGCAAAGTGGCAAAAAGGCAGGGAAAATCTAGAAAGGAAGAAGACCCTCCGACAAAGGAAAATGTCCAATTTCCATTGGATTAAAGTGGGAGAAAATTGGTTCGTTTTTTTTTTAGCAGCACCACATCGATGTTATCTTAATTTCTTATGTGAAAACTAAGGGTATTTGGGGGAAATGTTAAAAATGTAAGCAAAGACTTGAATGATTTGCATTAAAAACTTAAACTAAAGAATGCAAGGAATACCATGACTAAAAAACCTTGTTTCTCAGCTCTCGATCCAAATTATGATATTCATATATTGCCTTTTATTTTAATATTTTCCCCTCGCGGTTTTCCGTGCACAACTTTCTTAAAATTTGTTCCCCTTGTCGCGCGGCAATGCGTGCGGAATATGAAATTAGCAATAATAATAATACAAAATAAAGCCAGCAAAGAGGGGGCCGCACTACCAATTTCAATTCAAATTGAATATGCTCTTTGCCGCTTACATAACATAACATAAAAAAAAAAAAGAAAAAAAAACTCGAGGAAAAGTTCGGTGCGTGCGGAAAACTAAACATAAACACCGGCATAAAATGTTGTTTATGCGTACGTGCACGGCATACTGATCCCCAGCACCGAAACCTATCGCCGAGATACTCGAAAGTATGCTCAGAATTGAGCCGTTAACTCCCGATACCGCCGAAATATCGTTGAAATTAAGTGCAAGCCTCCCCGCCGAGCTTAATCGCGCGATAAACTCAACTTGATGGGCTGAGGGCCAACTCGTGGCGGATGCAGTTTTGGCAGTTTTGGCACTTTTGACCGTTTTGGCCAATCGACGATTATGAAAGTGCCGCTTAAATCGGTCACTTAAGTCATCGACTCCGCTGGCGGCCAGCGTTGCGTATACGTGATACGTGACCGTCATAAATTTGCGATGTAATTTAAAAGTGACCCGCAAAATTGCACACGACCATTGGAGGGCTGTCTCGCGTTTTTGATGGCACGGTTAAGTGGCCCAAAAGTGCGTTCTGTTACGGTTTCTGTGCTTTTCGCGAAGCTCCCTGGGGGAGAAGCTCCATATTCCCGCTATTCAAGTTTGTCTCTCTTTTTCCCGAATGAAATGCCCTGGCGCTTTTATGATTTTGCCCCGTTATTAAGCCATCCAAATAAACAACACAAATTATGCAAACAGAAAGAAATGGACACACATAGTGGTACAACGAAGACAAAACGGCAAACGACGGCAAAAGGAGGGCGAGAGGTTGCGGGGTCAGGAGGTCAAATCTATCCCAGCTGCTAAATAACGGCACTTAATCATTTTACTGGGTCAGGTCACGGGTGGACGACGCAGCCAAACTCAAAGCCCCTCCGCAGCTTGTAGTCTCATCCGAAGGCTGCGGGAATCCGTGGCTTTTCGCACTGAACTTTTGAACTCGTGCACTGACCCTATTTTTGTCCTTTTTTTTTGGGAGCTTTGTTGCCGTATCCTCGCGGGGCCGGGGCGGATTTTATTTAGGTGACCTCCCCTGAAACGCAGTGTATTACTGTACAGTGTACAGTGTACAGTGTACAGTAATCCCCCCGACCCAGTGAAACGCTCTGTCCTTTGTGTGTTCAACTCACATAAAATTTGTTTTCCTTTATTAGTTCTTTGCTCCGCCTCTTCGGCAAACCAACCGTCCCAAAAACTCCGCATTCCACAACAAACAAACCAACAAACAATTAAACAACAGCACTGAAAAAAAAAACTTATGGCCTAGACACACACGCGGACACACAAACGTACGATTACGGATTAAGTATTAAATATATATGCAGAAATCTGAATTGGATTTCGCAGATGGTGTGTGAGTAGAGAGAGTGTGTGTGTGTGTGTGTGTGTGTTGATGCAATTCTTTGGGGCTCTGAAGAATTGCCTTTTCTTTCACTTACAATCTAGAAGTACTCGTATTCGGTATTCGGTATTTTGTGTTTTGTATTCTTTATTTGGTAATTTGAATTTGGTTTAACATTCAATAAACTTTCTTTGGTTTTTGTGTGACTATATTGAATATGTCTTAGCATATGTTTAGTTAATAGAATATATATCGTATCGTATTCATAGTTGTGAGGAATAGTTTAAAAAACACTGGCACAAACAGCTCCAATTAAACACCTAAAAAGACATCGACTTGTTGTTCTTTATGTTATGTTTCTCCTTCCCTTGGGCTGTAGATATCGTTACCTTGGCACAGTTTCTTCCTCCACTTTAAATTCTTATATCGTATCACCCAAACATCCCAAAAACTTCAACAATTATGTATTTCTCAACAACCATTCGCGGGGATGAAGTACTTTGTAATAACTCGTTTCTGGTTGAGGTTAGACCTACACAATGCTGCGGTGACTGTACCGCCGCTTCCTTGGACTCTCTTCTCGTTAGTTTTTCATGAGCAAAGCTTACTCCTAGTCTACGAAAAAAAAAAATACAACTCTTTTTTGGCTCGTGTGCGTTCAATAATTCGCCGCAAAAACTCCAACAAACAGGCTAAAGCTTTTCGTTTCCCTTCCCATTCTCCAACTCCCCCAAATTCTTCTAATCCCTCTCCTAAATCGCCCAAAGCTCGCAAAGCTCGCAAATCTCCTTACAACTCGGCGAATATGTTCTCCCTGAAGTCCAACTCCGGGTGAGCGGAATGCGAGGACGAGCCGTGGCCGTAGTCGTAGTCCCTGGACGAGGACTTCATCGAACTCCGCCCGGAGACTCCGGAGCCGGAACTGAAGCTCGCATTCCGGGGACTACTCCTTCGCATCCGGCTATCGATCACGGCCATTTTGTTGAGCGGCTGTGTGGGATCCAGTTCACAAAAGGCTCCGGCTATCAGGTCCGTGCCGCTCAGGGAGTTGAAACTGTCGCGCTTGGAGGCGCCGCGACCGCCAGCCCCACCGCCGCCGTGCTGCCCATGCCCATGTCCGCCGTGTCCGTGGCCGTAGTGATGGTGGCCCGTTCCGGATCCGGAGCCGGTGCCCGAACCGGATCCGGAGCTCTTCCTGCTCAGCCGGCAGCTGCGACTGTACTGGTACTGATACGTGGGCGGAGCGGCGACGGCGGGCGGCAGATTCTGCGATCCGCCGGGCGTATAGCTATCGTAAAAGTCCGCCGGCACCACCTCCTCCTCCTCCTCCAGCTTCTCCAACTCGCGCCCCTCCTGCAAATGTTGCCCATCCTCGTGGTCGCCCGACAGGCCCGACGTCTCCAGGGTCGAGCAGAGGCTGTACTCCGTCGACAGGGACTGCGACTGGGAGAGGCTGCTGAGGGGATCGCTGCCGGGCAGGACCAGGGCCAGGCTGGGTTCGCCTCTCTTGCCCCCCCCGGTGCCCTTGGGCGACCTCTGAGCGTACAGCTTCTCAATGTCCGGCAGCTGGCGACCGCGCCCCTTTTCCCGCTCCCGCTCGCGTTCCCGTTCCCGATCTCGTTCCCTTTCCCGCTCCCGTTGCAACATCTCCTGGATATCCATGCTCCGCTCTCGCTCCAGCTGGTCCATGATCTCCAGATCCCTGTCCAGGGTGCTCGACGAGAAGGTGCTGATGCTGCCGCACTCGCTGAACGACATTGTGTCCTTGTGGCGCAGCAAGGAGACTCCTCCACCCGAGCCCCCCGTGGCCGGCCATCGCTGCGGCGGCACCATCATGCTGCTCACCACCGAGCTCTCCTCGCCGTCCCCGTAGTTGCTGGTGCTGCTGTCGTCCGGAATCGGTAGGCTGACGTTGCCATTTCCCGCCCCGCCGCCGCTGGTGCTGCCGTTGATGTTCCCATTGCCGTTGCCATTGCCATTGCAATAGGTGGACGCGGTGACATTGGAGAGGCAATCGGCAGCGGGTGCGGCGGCGGCGGCCAGCTTGTTGCCCCGCTGCCCCGCCAAGGTGGGGCGACTGCGGTTGCTGCTGCCGCTTCCGGTGCTGCCGGTGGCCAAGGGTTTTCGATGGCCACTGCCGCCACCGTCGGAGATTATGTTGATCTTCACGTCGTGCTTCTTGCCGCGCACATCTTTGCCGAGATTGTTGACATTGCCCGCATCGCCGGGTCCCCTGCCGCCCGAGCGCCTGTCCCTGTCTCGGTCCAGGTCCCTGATCCTGTCCCGATCCTTGCCCTGCCGGTGCGGAGCTCCTGTGTAGCGATCGCCGCCGGAGGACGTCCGCTCTCGTTCGTGTCGCGTTTTGGCACCCACATGCTTTTGGCCCTCCGCCGAAGCAGGGCCGTGCGTGCCGCCAGCAGTCGCATTGGAGGGCTCGTCCTTTTCGATGGAATCCTCACGAGAGCTGCCGGTGGCTCCGCCGGCGTCACTGCGACGCTGTTGCTTCGACTTTCGCTTGGAGGAGAGCCGGAAGTAGCCCCGCAAGCGCTCCTGTTCGTCCCTGTGACATGGCAAAAATAAAATAGTAATGGACAACTCAATGAAACTCGAGGCATTAAAACAAAACAACACTTATGGCTCAAGGACAATATCTAATATTTGGGAGTCTAACCTGGGCAGGACCTGGGAGGCGTAGATGCATGGAAAAATCACGGTGGGCAGAAAGGCTATCCACACGAACATCAGGTAGGTGAGATCGAAGTGCTTGGCGTTCTCGTAGGTCTCCTCGAGGGAGAGCCTCGCAAAGCGCAGAATGACCAGGGGACACATGCACACCACCTGGGTGGCGGCCATGGTGCCGAAGTTGCGCTGCTTCCGTTTCTCGCGGTGCACATCCAATTCGGCGCTATAGAGATCATACGATCGGGTGGTACTGCCGCCGCCGTTGCTCAAACCGGCCACTCCGCCGCCGGAAAGGTGCCGCTGCTCCACCGAGGAGGTAGACGAGTTCCTGCACCAAAACGGGTATTACAAATCATTTAAAATTAAACTTACAAAGCCGTGAGCACAAGGACCGCCCCAGATGTCCATTGTTCAATTTTACTTTCTAATTGATTTGTTGGAAAAGTTTACCGGGGAATGAAACTTTTCCCCCATGCGGAAAAAGACCAACGCTCATTAGAGGAAAAGCGGTGAAGCACGGAACGGGGAACGGGGAACGGGGAAATGCAGAGGGTGGCAGGTGACTAATGGGGATTCGGATTACTCGGCAGGCAATGGTGATTGGCACATCGCCGAATTAATCAGCCCAATTAGCAGACACCAGACAATGGGCTTATATTTCAACCAAATCACCGAGGTCCTGGCATCCGCGCGCAGGATACTCACCGCTGGCGCATTCGCAGGTCGGCCCGGTGCTCGTACATCATCACGGCGAAGGGGCCTTCGGGCGGACGCAGCTCCTGGGAGGTACGGATGTACAAATAGGACAGCAGAATGGCCGGACCGCAGTACCTGCAACAAAGACATGGAAAACCGGATGGCGTTCATGACGGCCAAGGCCTCCTCCAGCGGCTCCCCGTATTCACTTACATGAGGAGGAAAAGTCCTCGCTGGTACTCCTGCATGTCGTCCATCAGATTCACCACGCACAGCCCGATTCCCGCCAGTTGTGGCATATAGTCCTGTAAAACCAAGGGAAATGATTAATTTAGCGTGCACCGAAGATGCACTGAATAATTGATGAAACAGAAATAATTTGTGGCCGGTTTGTTGACCTGTTCGCATTGGTTCGCAGACTTTTCCCTTCGAGTCTAAAAACTAGTGTCCCATTGATTTTATAATTACAGGTGTGCGCTGGAAAATGCCTCGGGGGAGAGAGACTTTGATGTCTTTGCTATCGATTTCGCAGCGAAATTGAAACACACAAGCACCCCGCACCCGCACCCGAACCCGCACCCGAGGACTCTTTGAGGGTCGTCACATTCTTTACCTTTACCTTTACCTTTACCTTTACCTTTACCTTTGACCCGCCAAAGATAGCAGAGATTCCGCTGTAATTGTAATTACATATGAATTCGCGCGTAGCGAAAAGTTTTACGAATCGCAAAGGAAATTAAACAAAGGGCGGAAATGAATTTATGGCCACATCCAAAGTTATTTTCTCATTAAATGGAACCACCATCCAACCGCTCCCTCGCTCGCCGGCACCTCGGTGTCGGTGTCAGGTGTCTGTGTCAGTTTTTGCCGGTAAGACGGGGATTTCGGGTCTATCAATCAAGAAGAAGCCAAGAAACCACCAGGAATCATCGGTCAAGTAGCCAGATGTGAGGCCTTGCTGCAAATAATTATTCCATCGAAAAAGTGGCAACTTTTCGGGGCAAAAAAGTTTCCTTATTTTCCGCCACTTTGGATGCTGGCGCTGCATATGTTTCCCAGCGTCGGGCCGGCACTCGTAAATGATTTTGTATGAATAACTATTAAAAAGTTTGCGATTCCCTGGGCACTTCGAATAAAAAAAGGCGGTTAAAACTTGCGAGGAGACCCCCGAACAACTTTTAAATCAAATCGCATACACTATGTATATACCGTCGCAGGCGAGGAGGACTCTGCGCAAAAGTTTTTCCCCGAAATGTAATGAAACCTTTTTGGCCCTCCCATCTCTCGTCTCCCATTCCAAAGAGTCATTTGGGTAATGAACTGTTAGCGCTGTACAATCTGGCCAACAAATCTGTTTTGAATACTTTGCTCAAATGCAAATAAACGACGGCACACTCAGCGGGGGTTCACGCAAAGAAAAAAAAGGGCCCAACTATGTTTTTGAAATCGAACGGAAAACGTCAAAATCAAAAAGCGAAATAGAAAACGAAAACCCGATTGTTCGAAAATTGATCCGTCAAATCGAATTTCTTGTACAAGAAATGAAAAGTTTTAAGTCCGGCAGTGCAGCTCCCAGCTCCAATCCATAGAACGAAAACACTTTTTAATTAGTTTTTCTTTGTAAAAGTCAACAACGTCGCAATAATATTGGCGCAACTTTTGGCGCAAATTTATTGATAACTTTATGTTGGCCGGCGTTGGTGTTTCGCACAGTGCAATGGGGCGTGGCAGGAGCAGCAGGGAGCAGGGAGCTGGGAGCAGCAGGATGCTGAACGCAATTTAACGAGGCCTGGGGGCTGCGTTTGTCCTGCCAAGGATTCCCCGCCAGATCGTTTCATTGCGTTCATTCGGCGGGTGGATGGGTGACCTTGGTTCCTTTTGGAATACGATTGCGGTTGCGGGGCTCTGTCCTTGTTTTTCCTTGTGCCATGTGCTTCTACTTGTGTTATTTTTTATGGACATCCCTGGCCCGGCTCAGCGGCCTCATCTCCGCGTCGTTTCCGGTTTATGGCCTCCAGGCCCCCCCGCAAGTCCTGCACCCAGCAAATTCCTTGCCAGTTATGATTACCTCCAAAGGAGTCGCCGGCTAATGCAATTGATTTGACTCGTGCTGGGCACAAATCAATTTGAACGCTGCCCCATAAACACTTTACGGCCGCGGAGGATGTCGGGGATCCAAAGGATTCCCAAGGATTCTTCAACAAGTGGCCAGCCCATTAAATTTGAAAAAAATAAAATAAAAAGTATAGAAATAAAGAAGATATTTACAATTTGGCGCCGCGAGTTTGCCAAATAATTTATTGACTTTTAGGGGGGGTGGGAGAAGGGAGAAGAACCTTGTTTGGGGGAAGGATGAATGTAGCTTCGCCCGGTTGCCTGCAGGAGGCGAGCCGCAGGCATCAGGACATTAATAACAATTTATTTCCGTCCACAAGACCAGCAAATTGCAACTGCCGGCAACGGGAGAGTTCCTATCATTTTCCGTGTCGCAATTTTGACTTTGACGGATTGCCCCGGGTGGGGGGGAAAAGCTGCCGAAAATGAAAAGCACTTAATAATCATTTACAAGCTTGGTAGGGAGTGAAAACTATTTTCTATGCCACCTGCTTGGCGTCGCCTTTGAAAGTTCTTCTTGTGAAATTTGAGGTCCTGCGAGAAATAAATAAAGGACGCACCCATTTGTCCGTCTCCGAAGTTTTCCGAATTATTTACATGTATTCATCAAAGCGATAATTGAATTGAAACTTTGCCAGCGAAATGTACATACGCCGATGCGTTAATTAAAGAAAAATAATTGAAAATAAAGAGAAGCAATAATCGAAGGGAGGCGGCTGGAATTTCCCGGAAAATGTACGACAGCGGGACGATGCATAATTAAAAGCAAAATTGTTGTAATTCAAATAATAAGAAAACAATGAGCAGACAAATGGACGGGGGGAATGGGAGCAACCAGGACCATGACCGTACAGGACCAACCAGGTCCAGAGGATTATAATGTAAACAGAGGAGCATAGTGGTTAGGCCGACAGAAAAGAAGGAACAAAAAAAAAAAAAAAGAAAAAAACAAAGGGACCAAAGGACGGGGTCCGGCCAAAAGACACTGCCGGACTTAATGGCCGTAAAATGCTTGCCAAGCGGCCAGACGAGGTCAAACACACATACAGGACCGGGATCAAGACCCGGAGACAGGCCCGGACACGAACAAGGACCCAAAAATTGTGGCAGGACCCGGCATGTGTTGCGCCCGGCAAGCTTACGATAATAACACAATTATGTACTTACATAATTAAAGTCGTAAAGTGCACAAAAACACACAGAAAGACAGCGACCACTTGGAGAAAACCAGAGGAATATTCGTTGGAAAACCCTTACAATTCTCTACGACATCCATGGGCAGCCCTTGGCTCTTTCGGCTCCCAGTGCTCCCAAAAACAAAAGGCTGTGACGCTATCTTCTGGCTCTTGAATGCAGTTGTGACTTTTACGAGAATATATTTGAAAATCACTTAAATTATTATTTTTCTCAAGTGAAAAACCTTTTTCAAGAGTGTTTTTTTTTTAGAGGCTAAGACTAAGGCATTGATTTTGATTTTCCGGGGCGAGTTTAAGCGTTTTTATTTTTTCGTTTGTTTTAAGTGACAGCGGAAAATGCAAACGAAGTGGAAAATGAAAAGAGAGTAACGGAGGAGAGTGGGAAAAGCTGGAAAATTACGTATACTAACCGCCACCGATTTAAGATTGGCCATGAGATTGTAATCCTGGCGAAATCCGGAAAGTGGTTTTGCTTCCTTTTATTGTTATCAAAAGGCATTCCACTTCATTTTTATGCATGTTTATACGTATTTGTTTTCGCATTTCCCAAAGTTTTTCTTGTTTGCATTTGTTGCTTCAGCTTTTCTCAAAGCATTTCCCTCGCTTTTTGCACTTTCCATTGTGCTGTTGATTTTATTAATATTTTATGCTTATGCGCAGCATAACAACAATGGATGACGACGACGACGTCCAACAAAGGAGTATCCACTTTGTGAGGGTATAATATATGAGTTGCACACACATATAGTCGTGGCATAGTTGATGGGGCATACACTTGAAACTTTTGCTGCCTCGATTTTCGATTGGATTTCCAGTCACCAGTCACCTCGTGCGCCTGCACCTGGCGACTGCGTGGCGGCGTCCGGAGCAAAGCGTCCTGGCCAGATGACTCGGCGCTGTAAGCTGCTTACCCCACACATGCCGCCGTGCGTGCGTACCAAATAATAACAGAAACAATACCCCAACTGGAACTGGAACTCGAACTCGAACCCGAAACATAAGCAGAGCCGCAGCAGCAGCATAAGCATCAGCAGCAGCAGCAGCAGCAGAAACGTCAACAAGGGCTCAGCTCGTACCCGGTTGCTCGGATTGTGTGCGCTCCAAACCGCACAACAGTTTTGAAGATTCCCAGAACGAGCTCTGCCGGATGGAGCTTTAAAGTGCCCACTTGGCAACCATTCAGCATTCAGTGGCTCCCACCCATCACGCATCACGCACCGAGCACCACGCACCACGCACCACCCACTCGCATGCACACACCCCGAGCCCAAGCACAACAAAGAGCGTACGCATAAATATTATAACGAAATTTAAGCTGCCATTTCACGGTCCCTGGCAGGCTGAAATTTGACAACCAACCTCTAGTGCTCTGGCGTAGAGTAATACAATGGGGGGCTATCACAGTTTCGAACGAACCATCGATAATACTAGCAATCCGCCAAGGACAATATCGCATTCATATCACGCATATTATGATGTTTTTTTTTGAGATTTTCTTCTAGATCTCGAGAAATATGAATGGGATACTAGGGACTAGGCTTCTGCTGATATGTGGATGAACTGGCTGTTCTTTAAGACACTTTTGACCGAGATATGAGGTCGCACAGTGTAGAAATGTACGCAAATGATAACCCTTTCTTCGAGATTTTCTTCAAGATCTCGAGAAATACGACTGCGATACTAGAGTCCAGCCTCTCGGCTGATTCGTAGATGAACTGACTGTCCTTTAAGACATGTTACAAGTCGCTGCAATTATTTTGGACCGAGTTATGATATACGCATATTATGAGCCTTTTTTCGAGATTTTCTTCAAGATCTCTAGAAATACGACTGCGAGAATAGAGACCAGCCCCTCTGCTGACTCGTGGATGCACTGGCTGTGAGTGTAAAAATGTACGCATATTATTTAAATATGTTTAAAGATTTGAAAACGATTGGAAATCGAGGGAACTTCTTAATCACTCCTCGCACCACTCCATTTCGACGCTGGCTGCCTGGCACCGCCGTCTTTTCGCCGAATTTGTTGATATTGTTATTTTACAATATGTAAAACGTTTACCAGGAATTTTGGTAATGGCAATGGTGCTGGTGCTGGTGCTGGTGCTGTTGCTCTTGCTGGTGCTGGAGCATCATTTAACCTTCCTCTCGCATCGTTTTTTACCTGGAAAACAGCCGCAGGTGAAGTGGCATGCATTGGGAGCAGAATTTGTCAAAGTCGTTTGTCATTTGTTAGCCCGTTAAGGGACAACTCCCAACTTCAGCTCCAACTCAGGCGCCACAAATCGAACTCAACTGCGAGACCCCAGCTGTTGCTCCACGGCGGACTTTGAGAGCCCTGTCCCGGAGTTCCAGAGTTCCAGAGTTCCGGGCGTGGGGAGTGATAAAAATTGATTGCCTTACGGGCGATTGCAACACGCATAAACCGTACCGATGTCCTGTCGTACCGATGTCCTGACCATTGCCACACCATTTTGCAGCAACGGCGAGCAGTCGACATAATCGCAGGCCATCAAAATTGCGTTAAACGAATCGCGAGCCAACTTGCAGTTGCCCTGAAATCTCACGATTCTCCAATAAGAATTTTATGCCCCAACATCGGCGGCAAAGAAATACATATTATATACATCGCGGCACGAGTATATCTAAGGCAGCTACATGGCTTCGCTGCTGTTTTCTCTGTGCAAATTGCTGTGGAAATGAGTTTACGTCTGCCTGCTTAATAATTGAAAATGCCAATCACCAGAGAGGAGCAGGGAAACCTTTGCACCAGCCAACCAGCCAATTCAAATCACAAACACTCAAAGGAGTCGGCTCCGGCGCCAGTGATGTTTCTGTTTTCTTTTTTGCTTCCTAATTGAAAATTTTTATGCAATCGTGGGCAGGGCGAAATGATCTTCGACCGGGTAGCTTGACCCTTGTAAAAGACTTGTTACCATCGTGTTTTCCCTTTCACGCCCCACCGATTGATTGATTTATGCGAAATGCAAATGCAGGTGCAGGAAAATAGAAAGTTTGCACTTTGCTCCGGCATTTTGCTTGATCAACTTGTACGGCCAACTATCGAATGCGATTCCCTTGGCCATCAACTAATTTGCGTAAACGACAATGGAGCAATTTGCGCCGAAGGGATCCCCCGGATGCAGGACCGGCAAACTGGCTGCTAACAAAGTTACGTTCATAATATGCAATAATGAGCAAGATGGCAGTGCAGGACAGGACAGGACAGACTCAAAGGATAACCGACGCGGGGACAGGGCAGACAGGACCCGGAGAGCGAGAGACCGAGCGGCGGCCGAGGGTCGAAAGGATAAAAGGACCGTTTGATTTCCGCTTAAAGCGGAAGTCGGGCGTGTGTGCCCGGGCGGGGGAGTTTGCATGTGTAATTTTTGCAAATTGTTACAACGAGCTCCCAGCCAAGGCAAATGGGGTCAGTTGATTGTATTTAAAGTTACTCGTCTTTCAGCAGCGCCATATAAATGGCAAAGGAGTTTCCCACTCACACATTTCAGTTGCTGGCAACTTTTGTGTGCGCCCTTGGCCCTCGGGGGGAATGCTCGAAAACTCACTGAAAACTAAACAGAAACGGCAAACAACATTCACGCAATAATATGTCTTTGTAGCATCAGTTCATTTGAAGACGAAAAGCCTGAATTATTTATTAAAACAAATTCAACGACGTCCATGAAATTTCCCAAAACACAAGCAATTAAATATGCATCCTAATACCTTTTTATGTGGGAGAGTACACGTAATTTAAATAAGTTCAACCATGGCACACAATGGCAGATTCCAACTGTTTGTTAAGGAAATTCACTGGCAGTATTATCCTTGGGATTCCACAATCCGCTGCCCCTCCCCATAGACTTGATAATGTTTACTTTATCCGTTTCTTTTGCGCAGTGACTTGAAGTTTTTTCTGTCTTTAGCTTTCCGTATGTTTTTTTTTAGGGCCCCGCCGGCGTAATTTCGTTTTCATTTTGCCAGGCGCATCTCCGGCCAAGTTAGCTGCTTGGCTAGAATGTCGGAATGACGGGGTATAACTGAGTACGGGGTATAGCATACTGATTACTGGTTGCTGGTTGCTGGCTGTTGGTTGAGATTAGGAGATGCCGCGCGGCAAAAGTCAACTATGGCAACCGGATATCCGCAAGGATTGTGGGTGGTGGATGAGGGTGACAACTGAACAGCAGACATAAATATACTGTACCCACAGCGGACAAGTGGAAAGAGCCTCAAGGAGGCGAAACAAAGGCGTGTCCTTTGCATACACAATAATTTCAAATTTAGCCAGCCAACAGTAGTTCCAGGCAAACTCTTCGGGGCACTCAACTTTGTCTGAAATAGTCACAAAAAAATCCATTCATTGCGCTCGAAACGAAACACTCCAACAGAATGCAAAAAAGGGCTGCGGAGGGGAGGGAATGCGTTTAGGTTTTGGCAAAAATAGATATTGACTATATTATCTAATAACATATCTCAATTTGGTGGCCGTAGCTTAAGAGATACTTGAGGGATATACTTATATCTAGTATATTCAATACGTGAAAAGCTGTCTGTCCGTTTGTATGTCTGTCTGTCCGTCTGCCCGTTTGATCGCTTTTACTATCTAGATTTTATATAAACAAAATATTTACATATACACATATTCACCTGTAGTTTCCTTCTTCTAGTATAGATATAGAGATCGAGAGAACCCCTTAGGGAATCGACTGTCATTTTCGCTGCAAGTCTCCCAAGGATCTGCTGCACCATCGAAACTGAGACAGTGCGTCAAGGAGATTTACTGCCAAGGAGATTGCCATGCCTCGTGACCAGCCTTCAGCAATGAGGAAGAAAAGGCCCAGACTATGACCAGGTAAGCCCTGATTACTCAATAGATCCTTCATCTAGTTTTGTTCGTTTTAAAATTTCTCACAAAATTTAGATAAAACTAAAATGGACGGACTTTTGCTTTTCACTAAAGGAATATGATAGTTATATTTTCAATTAGTAACCCACATGAATTGTTCGGAAATGTATAATTTATTTCCCAGAACATCTCTCAAAATTGAAACCCGCATATGCGGACATCATCAAAAATATCGAAAGGATTCGAGCATTGGGCCAATATCCTGGCGGGGCAGGTGCCACTTTTTATTTGGCCACTTGATGGAGGTAAAAGGATGGATTTCCATTCATTTTTTCGATGCGTTGTTGGTATTGTCCCACACTACATGCTGATTTGTTTTGGGGACAACTTAAAAAATCAATTTGGCCGCGGCACAAAGGGAAGCCGCCGCCAGGTAGCCAGGATCCAGGATCCAGGAGCCAGGTTCCAGGTGAGGAGTGGCCGGTGTGGTGGGTGCGTAGGAATATGGAAAATTTATATTTGCTTTCTGGGCGTGCTGGTGGAGTGGTATTGGGGGGTAAAAACTTTCTGACACTTTTCCAGGCCGAACACAAAAACAAACAGAGGAAAAAGTTTGCTTCGCTAGCCACAGTTATGAAATCGCTTATATACCCAATTTCAAGCCCTTGGAAAACGCTAGTGCCCGGGTTTTGGCCGTTTTCGGGGTTCTGCTGCAGAAATTTGAAAACGAATTATGGTATAATATAGTCCGGGATAAACACATTTAAATGTGAAATATAATACTCTAATTTTGCTGGTTTCCCAATGAATTTTTCACCATCTGTAAAGTTAATTTTTAATCAACATTTCCTAGCAAAATTTTACAATTTCCCCATCGATTTCGATCGATAATTGTGGCATCACTGACGGGAAATTAAAAGACTTGGAAATGGGATAAAAGTGGCGTCTGCAAACTGAACTCTCCTGACCCAGCTGCTGAAAATTTTTGGCCTTTCTGTTTGCTTTATTTTCTGTGCTGTTTGACTTTTGACTGGCTAGCGCTGGGCCGGTTGCTTCTGGATAACTATGTGAAACTTTTGCCTATTAAATGGTTCCTATATGGGATGTAGGTCACAAGATTTGTGAAGCAGTTTGCCAAATATTAAATTGGCAATCACAGAGTCCGCATGGAATTGTTTATACACCCCGTACCCTTCTTCCCTGACACCAAACCATTCCGTCAGGTGGAAAGAATATAAAAACATACGTGTATCCTGTGTCGGGAATCCATACCCGTGCTCCATCGCTCTACCATTCAGATTCCCATTCCGGACTGTGTGTGCCTGTGTAATAGGATGCTAAAATATTCATAATTTGTGGCAAACACACGGCTGGTTGTTTGTCCACGGCCCACGGCACACGGCCCACGGCCCACGACCCTTCGATCGTTTGGAGATAATAAGCCCTAGTTGCCTTGGAGAGCAGCCATCAAATTATACGCAAATATTGAATTAATGAAATTATTGACAGGCGCCTGGGCCTCGCAGACAACCCCCCCCCAATGCACAAAAGCCTTCTTTTTTGTGGCCCCGAAGGATTACCCATCGGCATGTAACTTGTTGCCGCCGCACTCGAAGTGACAGGTTTTTGCGGTCACTGAATTGCCAAATAAAATACTCGTACACCAAATTGCCACCAAGAGTTCAATAAACTAAATAATTATACATTCACGCGATGAATAAGGGATAGAATTGCCCCCTATATAAGAACATTAAAATATCAAGAGAAGAAGTACCAAAAGAGGAGGAAGCCAAAAGTTTTTCAGATTCACGATGGGTGTCACATTCTGTGGCATTCACACTTTTCGTGGAAATTCCCAGGACGACGGGGAGGGGGGTATGTTTTTTGTTTTCAGTTTTTCTCGCACATGTGATGATTTGACACTTTGCCAGGAGCAAAGAGGCAAAGCAGGAAAGCTGCAAAGGATGGGGTCTCAAAGGCAGGGAGTGTATCAAAAAGTTGCAACACTTTATGGCACATAAATATTTATGTGTCTTGTTGCTGTTTTCTGTTCTGTGCGGGGGTGCGGGGGGTGGTGGGGTGGCAAATATTTTGGCAACAGAATGCAAAGACCAACCGCACAGCAGCAGAACACTGGGCGCAGAAGGTTCGCCCGATGACAGAGTCATGTTAACGAGCTTTGAAAATGGGCCCACGACGACCAAACGACCAAGGACAATGGGCCCAAAGCAGGACACTTTAGGCAACAAATTTTACACTGATTTCGCCGTACACTCGACTCAATTTGAGTCGCCGGGAATTGTCACATGTGAGCCAGATTCCGCGCCGCTTTTCCGGTCTAGTGCATTCGCTTTGATCCGAAAAACAAAAAAATTATTGGTTGCCAGGTTGCCTGCCTGTTTATTTTTTAATAACACACACACGGCCACTTAAAACAAGTAGAAACGCTGTAGTCGAGATTCCTCGACAACGAGATACCATGTACCTCTCTTGCCGTTGCCGTGGGAAGGGGTGGGTAAAACTTTTATTGGTCATATCTTCTATATTTATTGTCCGATCTGAACGTAATTTTGCATGCACGTGTTTGACGATTAGCAGACTTATCAAAATTAAAATTAAGTCTCTAGCTTTTACCATTGTGGAGATATCGAGATATTTTTTTGTGATTACGAGGGCGGAAAGGGGCGTGGCAAAAATCTGGAAATGGCATTATCTGCATAATAGTTAAACGATCCTAATGCAAAAAAAAAAACAGGTCTCTAGCTCTTATTTTGTTCAAGTTATCGAAGAAAATACAGTTTTATGCAAATTACGAAGGCGGAAAGGGGCGTGGCAAAAATTTGAAATAAACTCGACCTGCGCACATATATAACGGACCTAAAGCAAAAAGAATTACACCTCTAGCTCTTACCATCTCCGAGAACGACGTGTTCATACATACAGACGGACAGACGGACATGGCTAGATCGACTCGGCTGTTGATGCTGATCAAGAATATATACCTATACTTTATAGGGTCGGAAACGCTTCCTTCTCCCTGTTACATACTTTGCACAAACTTAATATACCATTTGTACCTTAAGGTACATGGTGTAAAAAGGGGGGGGCTCTCGAAAGGAGGCTGGATTTTGGACTTTAAGAATTTGCGAAACTCACCCCCAATTCCACGTAGATGGTGTATATGGGATACGGCAGGGCTATCACCATTCCGGTCAGCCAGGTGGCGCAGCAGCAAACGAATCCCGGCAGTCGTCCTTTTAGTGGATCGTTCAGCCAGCGCATCCTGTCCCACGCGATCAAAATGTGCGAGATCATGGCCACGTGAAGCGGAATGTCCTGTTGGCAAACAAATAAACATTAATCGATACACTCGTGGCGCTTTCTTGATACAACAATACCTATTTTTTTAGCAGCTTTTTTTATATTTTTTTTTCTTTTCATTCACAAGAAGAGTATCATATTCGTAACTTATTTTTGGTAACGCTTTTAAAGATAATGTTTTTGGTTTTGTTTTTGGCAAGGCTTAAGCTACTATTTAAGGCAGCAGTGTTCTGTTTAAGTTTTTATGCAACTTAAACTTGAATTTAAATTTATAATAAGAAAAAAAAAACGTAACTTTCCAACTTATTAATAAAAAAAGAAAGCCCCTGCTGGGGACAAAATTAGAAACGAAAAAGCGAAAATTAAAAATAAAGTGGCTTTCCCTAAGCCATATCATTCTGCACTTTTGCAGTGATTTGAATATTCTGCGTTCCAATATTCCGGTTCTGCACCAGTAATAGCGATCCTGGAGCCAGCGTCGATTTTTGCGTCGTTTGTACCACTATCATTGTTGGATCCCGCGTTGATGCGGCATCGGTATCCTTTTTCATCACCAGCAAAAATCCATGGGACAACTGCTGTTGTACCACCAGCACCGAACCTGGTCGCAGCGCAGATGCTACATTCGATTGCCGCCACGCCTGCCTTGCTGCCTCCTCCGCCTCCGCCTGTGTCAGCTGTATCGGCTGTGTCTGCAGTGTCTGCAGTGTCGGCAGTGTCTGCTGCGCCTGCAGCCAGGCCTGCGATGCTTGGTACAACGGCTGTAGCTGCTGTGTCTGCTGAGTCTGCTGTGTCTTCTGTGTCGGCTGCGTCTGCTGTGTATACTTTGTCGGCTGTGTCTGCTGTGTATACTTTGTCGGCTGTGTCTGCTGCATCTGCAGCCAGGCCTGCGATGCTTGGTACAACGGCTGTAGCTGCTGTGTCTGCTGTGTCTGCTGTGTCTCCTGTGTCGGCTGCGTCTGCTGTGTATACTTTGTCGGCTGTGTCTGCTGCATCTGCAGCCAGGCCTGCGATGCTTGGTGCAACGGCTGTAGCTGCTGTGTCGGCTGTGTCTGCTGTGTCTTCTGTGTCGGCTGCGTCTGCTGTGTCTGCTGTGTCTGCTGTGTCTGCTGCATCTGCAGCCAGGCCTGCGATGCTTGGTGCAACGGCTCTAGCTGCTCTTTCTGCTGCGTCTGCTGTGTCGGCTGCTTCTGCAACCAGGTCTGCGATGGTTGGTTCAACAGCTCTAGCTGCACTGTCGGCTGCGTCTGCGGTGTATACTGTGTCTGCTGCGTCTGCAGCCAGGCCTGCGATGGTTGGTTCAACAGCTCTAGCTGCACTGTCGGCTGCGTCTGCCGTGTATACTGTGTCGGCTGTGTCTGCTGCGTCTGCAGCCAGGCCTGCGATGCTTGGTGCAACGGCTCTAGCTGCTCTGTCTGCTGCGTCTGCTGTGTATACGGTGTCGGCTGTGTCTGCTGCCTCTGCAGCCAGGCCTGCGATGCTTGGAGCAACGGTTGTAGCTGCTGTGTCGGGTGCTGTAGCTGCTGCTTTAGCAGAGATACTTGTTGCAAAGGCTGTAGCTGCTGCTTTAGCAGAGATTTTTGGTGCAACGGCTGTAGCTGCTGCTTTAGCAGAGATTCTTGGTGCAACGGCTGTAGCTGCTGCTTTAGAAAGGATTCATGGCGATGCTTCTCCTGTGACTGCAGTATCTGCTGCCTCTGCATTTCCTTCTGCTTCTGCATTAGCTTTTGCATTTCCTCTTTCTTTAGCTGTTGCTCGTGCATCAGCATTTGCTCCTGCACCTTCAGTTGCTTCTTCGTGTCCTTTTTCTGCTGCTTCTTCAGCCATTGCTGATGCTTTACCCATACTTGATGCAGTTGCTCCTGCGTCGGCAGTTGGTGTAGCGGCGGCAGTTGCTGCTGCGTCTTCAGTTTTTGCTGCGTATGCTGTTGCTGCTGGTGCATCTGCAATTGATCCTGCGTCTGCAGATTCTGCTGCGTCGGCAGTTGCTGCTGTGTCTGCTGTTGCGTCTCAAGCGTCGGCAGCTTCGGCAGTTGCTGTTGCGTATCCAGCGTCGGCAGCTTCGGCAGTTGCTGTTGCGTATCCAGCGTCGGCAGCTTCCGCAGTTGTTGCTGCGTCTGCTGTGTCTGGAGTTGTTGGAATTGCTTCTGCATCTGCTGTTGCTGCAGCGTCGGCATTTTTGGCAGCGTCAGCAGCTTCTGTAGCGGCGTTAGTTGCTCCTGTGTCTGGAGTTGCTGCTGCTTCTTCAGACGCTGTTGCTGCGACAGTTGCTTCTTCGTCGGTAGTTTCTGCAGCGTCGTCTGCTGTTGCTGCTGCGTCTGCAGTTGCTTCTGCACCTGCTGTTGCTGCTGTTGCATCTCCAGTTGTTCGTCCTCCTCCCTTAGCATACGTTGATGCTGCAGTAGCTGCACTTGCATCAAATTCTTTTGCAACCCTTGTTGCTCCATTTGCTCCTTCTCCATTTGTATACGTTTTAGCTTCTCTTGCTCCCGCTGCTGCCTTAGCTGCGCCCTCCTCTGCCGCTGCTTCAACGCACGAGCCGTCGGCTCCTTGGCCCGCCCCTTCGGAGGTGGCATCTGCGGCTGGATCGGCGGGATCGGCTGGATCGACGGGATGGGCTGGATCGCCTGACCTTCCTCATTCAGACCCAAGACATTAAAGATATTGCTGAAGCTCACGGGATCTGTGATCACACCAATATCGCCGGGCACCTTAAGGCCGCGCAGCCGCATACAAATGGCCTCCACGGCCTGGTCGCTAGAGCTCGGGTCCACAATCCCCTCGTAGCCACAACCATGCGAGCTCGTCCAATGCAAGGAGCCTTCGATTGTGAGAGACATCTTGCACCGAAGAACCTGCGGTTTTGGAGGGTTGTTAGCCGTCTGGATTCCGGTGTATTTTGGCAGCACAACCGCTGAAGCGCATGCATCACTGTCGATTAAATCAGGCTGATCGCTTGCTGCGGGCTGATCGTCTAGATTTAAATATTCGTCCATATTAATAGGCCCGCTCGCCAGGTCCAAGTTCAAGTCTTCCATGATCCCATTTGTCTCTTCTATGGACAAATTTGGATTCAACAAAAGGTCCCCGGGTATATCAAATAGGGAGCCGAGTGATCCGTCGCCGCAAGACTCTTCGCGGGTTTCGGTCTTCTTTAACATTGGATTCAGCAAAAGGTCCCCGGGTATATCAAATAGGGAGCTGAGTGTTCCGTCGCCCCAAGACTCTTCACGGGTTTCAGTCTTCTTTGACATTGGATTCAGCAAAAGGTCCCCGGGTATATCAAATAGGGAGCTGAGTGTTCCGTCGCCCCAAGACTCTTCACGGGTTTCAGTCTTCTTTGACATTGGATTGTCGCCGCAAGACTCTTCACGGGTTTCAGTCTTCTTTGACATTGGATTTAGCAAAAGGTCCCCGGGTATATCAAATAGGGAGCTGAGTGTTCCGTCGCCGCAAGACTCTTCACGGGTTTCAGTCTTCTTTGACATTGGATTTAGCAAAAGGTCCCCGGGTATATCAAATAGGGAGCTGAGTGTTCTGTCGCCGCAAGACTCTTTACGGGTTTCAGTCTTCTTTGACATTGGATTTAGCAAAAGGTCCCCGGGTATATCAAATTGGGAGCTGAGTGATCCGTCGCCGCAAGACTTTGCACGTGGTTCAGTCTTCTTTAACATGTAATTGGCTGTTTTATTTATTCGCCGAATTGAAGGTGAAGGTGCCCTCAACCTTTTAATAGCTTTACATTGCGGCTGCTCTATTGGCACAGGTTGGTCAATTTGTATGGGTGCATCCTCGGATACAATGCCCTTTAGGCTCACTCTATACTCAGCTGGCGTGTTCTGCATTATAGGCAGTTGTGTCTAGCCGAAAAATTACAATCAGTTGAGAATACTGACAAAAACGAACAACTAAACCGCTGCTTACCGTCAATTCTGGGAAATTTTCGTCTCTAACCTCTTTACTCTGCTGGCGGGCTCTGCATCATAGGCAAAGTTTCAATTTCAATGCATCGATTGTGTCTAGCGGTGTTGTGGGAAGCCGAAAAATTACAATCAGTTGAGAATACCGACAAAAACGAACCACCGAACCGCTGCTTACCCTCAATTCTGGGAAATTTTGGTCTCCCCAACCTCTGTTCACTTTACAACGCCCGAAATTTCGTTCGCTTCTAGGAACAGAATTGATTTTTGATACTTGAAAAGCCGAAAGCACGCGACGCATGCGCACGCTTCGAGGGCGGCAAGCGAAAAGGAAGAGCGCAAGTGTGGTGGGTTAGAGGCGCGTGCGCGGCGGGATGAGAGATGAAATCGATATGATTTTTCTCATTTTGTCTTTTGCGATAGGCGATATTCACCACGGAAATGACCGATTGACTCCAGAAAAAAAGCTAAAATCTGGAGGATTAAAATCTAGGCGATGGAACAGCAATTATCACTTTAAAACGCTTTAAAGGCGTATTTAAATATTTAAATATTATTTGCCAATATTTGTATATTTTTGCAAATAATTTTGAAGAGATTACAAATATTTTATATTAACTTTTAAATTATCTGTGTAAAGTGATGCTGCAATTATAAATTTAAAACGCCATATAAGCGTATTTAAAT
>JAJJHQ010002564.1:218465-277714 GCA_021223825.1 Drosophila ironensis
TTTTTTTTTTTTGGAAGCTGCAGAGGTGCGTAAATGTATTATTGAGCCTTTAAGGCGCAAATTTAACGCAACTTGTCAGATTTGTGGCAGCTCAGAGCCTCCCCCGGCCCCCCGCCGTTCGCAAAGCCACCCACCCATCAATCATTCCATTAAGGCTTGAATATGGGGTGGGGTGGAGAGGGGAGAGGGGGCGAGGGGGGTGGCTGACGAATGCGTGTTTATGTGTGCACAACAGTTATTTGTCGCCCCTTTTGTGATAGCAATCAAATAGAATTATATCCTTCCTTCGATTCCTTTTTCCCGTTCCGCTTCCGTTTCATTCAAATTTCATACCGTTTCGTTTCATTCAGAAAAATAATAGAATTTCCAGCAGTGTCGCAGGTTGAAAATGGCATCATATATCTGCCCTACACTGACAAAAATATTTAGCTTAGAATTGGCTTGCTATATTTTTATTTCACATAATAATTGATAATTTAAATGTTTCTAAAATTATCAAAGTTTTTGGGCATTATCCCAACACATACAACACATAATAATTTGTTAACAAATTTCTTTTATCTGCCTCAAATTCGGAGAGGGGTTGGGGAAGCGCCCAATCGAATTTCCAGAGATTTTCCGCCAGCTCCCGCCACCGCCACCGCTCCCGATCCCATTCAGGAGACACCATCGCCCCATGCCATTTGTTTTCGCCACAAAGAAGAAGACGACGGCACAATCGAATCGAATGGAATCTATTTGCTTGTGATATCTGACTCCTGCCACAAACTGAGTATGTGTCAATCACGGTGGCCTTCGTAATGAGATGAGGCAGGCAGGGCACAAGGACGACATGGTCCCAGGAAAAGGACAAGCCCAGAACAATGTTCGGTTGCTCAATTGAGCGCGACCGGATGCCAAAATGTTATAAATATAGCCCAAGGACTGTGGCCAAAAGTTGGAATTGATTCGAGAGCAGTCGGCAAAACAATTGATAAATGTTTGTAATCACATATGTTCTGTGAGTATAAATTTATATGGGTATACATTTATTTAGACTCGTATTAATCGGCGTACAAATGGATACTTTTGGAAAGTGACTTACCTGCAGCATGGGCAGAAAGAAGCAGAGGAACTGCCCGAAGATCCAGTTTTGAAGGAGCATCACCATGAGAGACACCGGCAGGACCAGGGCACACTGCACGAAATGGCAAAAGGCCAGGTTTATGATGAAGGCATGGGTCACATCCTTGTAGAGTCGGTGGTACATGATGTACACCAAAATGGCCACATTGAGAACGACGCCCAGTATGGCCAGGGCTGCGTACTGGATGAGGAAGAGCCAATACACCGATTTGATGCTCGACTTGAGGATCGGTCCCTTCAAGCGCTCAATATCGAAGGTACCGTTCACATGCCAGTTGAGAAAATGGGCAATGGCCATGGTGTACTTGTCGTTTTCCTTTCCGCCAGCGCCGCCGCCACCGCTGCTGCCGGCACCGTCGCCTCCGCCCGCACCACCGGCTCCTGTGCTGGCCGCCATCTGGAAGGGATCCACCGAACCGACGCCGCCCCCGTGCAATGGAAGCTGTTCGGCGGGCGACATATTCAAAACCTGTAAAGTGTAAGGCACGTGAAATGAGTACAGCTTTGGGTGTATTCGATGAAGTCAGTTTGTGCCCAAAACTATAATGAAAACATATTTCAAACTTATTAATTGTAATAGTGTTGTCCCTAAAAACTACGAGGTCTTGGCCTTTCTGTTCTTGTAGTGTTTATTTCTACTTGTTGGATATCTAAGTGAATTTCACCCTATTCATTTATGCATTCATTTGCTTAGCTGGTTCACTGTTCCCTTGATCATGGCTTTGTCTCAAAAGACGATGAGGTCCCATAAAACCAAGAGGTCTTGAAGAAAGTGCAGCTTGTCCTTATTGTCCTCAAAGTGTTTATTTTGACTTGTTGGATATCTAAGTGAATTTCACATAATATATTCATTCATTCATTCATTCGCTTGGCTGGTTCACTGTTCCCTCGGTCATGGCTTTGCAAATCCGCTTGAAACTTCTGTCCCAGCGACATGTCCTTCGCTCAGCACCAAAACAATGCAGGTTTTGGGTTAGCAAATCTGTAGGCATGGGATTGATATTTGTGTTTATCTAGTTTTTCGCTCAGTGCGCCTGAATTTGGAGACTCATGTCTGGAATTTCAATCTAAACAGCAAGGCGAGCGGGTCGTCGGGGGGGAACACAACGGACACACAACGCAGGACAGGAAACGTCAGCAGGTACGTGTGTACATACATATGAACGGAATGTTGACCGTATGACCGCATCAGCAGCCACAGACAAACATGCCCCGCCCCGAACACAGGCCCGTCCCGCCCGCCCTAATTTCAATTTTTTTGGTAGCCGTGGAGCCTCCCCCTCCGCCCCCTCCCACGTTGCTATGCGGAATTTCGTCTTCTTTCGATTTAAGCAGCAACTTCCGTTCAATTTATTGTTGCTAATTTTTCTTCACTTGCCTGGAAAAAGGAACGCACAGTTACCAATCCAGGCAGCGCAGGGTGTCCTTCGCAAAAAATGTAATTTCCCTTGAAAATAATATAATGATTTAATGTAAACCTCTTATGCATTATGAAGGGCGAACAAAATGTAATTTCCTGGGTAATTCTTTCTTTCGCCCATGAATGCTGCCTTTGGTTTCATTATTCACAAATCCGGAAATTTATTCACATCTTCTTAAAAAAGTTTGTTGCCAAAAACACGATTAATCCCTTCTGATAATATTATTCCAATAATATCCAATGCATTTTGGATGGGTTGTCGCAGGCCTAGAGTCCTGTGAAAGCCCTGGACACAGGGCACCCTGTAGGCAATACAGTTCACATCTTCCATAAAACCTAAATATTATTTTTAGGTCTCTTGAAAAAGAGAAAATGTATACGATTAATCCCTTGTGATAATATCATTCCAATTATATGCATTTTGGCTTGGTTGTCGCAGGTCTAGAGTCCTGTGAAAGCCCTGGGCACCCTGTAGGTAATGGCACCCTGTAGGTAATGTAGTTGCAGTGCCGGCAGCTTGGTTTGATGACCCGTGCAAAACAGCAGCAGCAACTGTTGGCGCGCTTAATTTTGTTTGAACATGCCATTTGGCAGCAGAATTCCGATCCCCCCGTTTAGCTACCAAAACTCCCATTCTCTATATGTTAGTACGAGCATATACTCGTACGTACCACCAACATTAGTAGTTTCTTGCCCTCGACAGCTTTATCTATGCTCACTGGCGTGGCTCACATGTGAGGCCCAGTTTTGGGGGCCAATTTCCGCTCCCCAGCTCCCCGGCTCACCGAGCTTCCAAGCTCCCAAGCTCCCAAACTCCCATGCCCTGTCGCTTATCCCTTATCCTGGGAAAACCAGTGTCTGGCTGTCTGGCAGTCTGGCCGTCCGCCGGAGTCTATTATATGGCCCTCAATGATTCATGTGGCAGGCCAGGCACAACACACGAGTATGTTTGGGAACATTATATGTACACACGTTCGACTCTCCGGGGTATGCCAATTGCAGGCCTGCATTGCTGCACTGCAGCAGTCTGTTCCGCTTCCGCTTCGCTTCGTTTCGTCCTGGATTTGCTCCCCAAGAAGCGGGCTCAGGGCTCAGGGCTCAGAGCTACGACCCCACAATTTTAATTGGCGGATAATGAATAATGGGCCCTGGCACTTGTTGTACGTGGATAGAAAGCCACAACAATCGGTTGGGAATACAATTCAATTTTAGAAACTAGAGTGTTTTAAATATAATTTTTATGACAAATGTTTAAATTTTAGATAACATTTCACTTTACACTTTTAGGCCTTATTTCTTTCAGTATTTCGTGTGGGATTTTAGCATTTATCCATTTGTCAATTAGTCGCGCTGTGCCGCATTTCCAAGTTATAAAATTATTTTCCGCCGCCCCTTCTGTGGCCACACCCCTTATGTGTCCCTATGTGTCCCTATGTGCCCCTTGCCTGGCACCCTATGTGCCATCTGGAATCCCCTGTGCGTTAATTAGCTTAAAATGTTGATAGACATCGCGCTGCGGTTCTGCGGATTGCGGATTTGTCTTTGACTTCTTGCCTTTGGCCCCGCAAGGGTTTAACTTTTGATACCGATCTGGATTTGGATTCGCATTCGGATTCAGCTCTAAATTTACCATCCCAATGAACCATTCTCTGGTGGTTTGGAGGCAACTGCATCAATCACAATCCAGTTGAGTTCAGCAAAGCGATTTACTTGGGTCATTAGGGCGGGCGAAGGCAATCCGCGAGGAGGCAAGGAGGAGGTTCCAAATTAATGGGGAAAGTAATGGGGGTTGGGGAGAAAAAAAACTAGTACATCACTATTTCACTCGAGCAAAGCTCTCGACAAGTTGATTTCTTCCCTTGATTTAGTTGCGAATACCTACGTTTATATCCTGGCTATGCATGCCAGGAGGTACAGTCTCAGTCCTGTTAATGCCTTCATCTCAGTCTGTCCGGGGTCTGGAGTAATTAATACTGATTTCCTCGCACACTCGTTGGAGCGGAAGAGCGCGCCAGGATAACAAAACAAAACAAGACGACGGCGACGGCGACGGCGACAGCGACAACAACATGATGGCGTTTAGCAGAAGTGACAACCAGAAGCGACAGGAACAACTTTGCCTAGCTGCTACTGGTCCCCCCCTCAAGGTCCTGTTCCAGGACACAGCTGGAAGGGCGGCATGGCAAGAGCTTGTTACGCAAAATCAGGTCTCTAATTGTGATGGGCGAGAGATACCAAACCGGTGCACATTTGCATTGTTATTAATAGTGAAAGCTTGAAACATTTAACAATATTCTCCATTAAACTTGGTCTAATTTCTTGGGTGTTTATGGATATATCATATCATTATATCATGTATCTCATTTGTCCTAGGAACTGGTTCATAACCATCCAATCATTTTCTCATTCATTCCTTTTCAGGTCATCATATTCCCGAGGTATATACAGGACGTCCGAACAATGGTAAGTACTACTCGACTCTACTTGCGCATCGCTGGCCCAGGACGTCGCCGATTTATCGTTTGCTCAAAGCCCAAAATAGGTGTCGTCTTTGCCGACAAACTTTCCTAATTAAGCGACGCTAAATTAAATGCCTCTGCTCAAGTTCAAACTTGTGGTGTGTGATATATATCTAAGGGCGTATTATTCACACACCAACACATGTTGAAATGCAAAAATACGTTTGCAGCGGGGGCTGGGAAGACCACAAACGAAGGAGACGTCTGGGGGAAAAGCGAAGGATACAGGATGCAAATCCCTTGGACCAGAAATGCTGTTCGCATTGTCGATTCAATTTAATTAAGATGCAATCCATTCACGCATTCCACCGACCTCCCTATAGGTAGACGCCAGCATGTACTGTCATCTGACATTTTTGAGATATATGTATTCGAGTATACATGCCTTCGAGTATTGGCCTTGGTTATTCCGTGTAACAAAGCCTGCATTCCGGCAATCCTGTCATCCAATTAGGCTGCAAATCAAAGTAACCCTTTATGTATTAGAAATTCGGATTCAAATAGGAAAATATCTCCCTTTTTTGAACTCTTTGAACCACCTTCCTACCGTTTTATTATGCATTTCCAAAAATAAAGACAAAGCCAAGGCATTTCAAAGCGCCTTTAGAATGAAAATGATTTGAAAATACTATGCAAATTCACAGAAGGAGCTCAGTAATTAATGAAAATCTTGTGAGAGTCCGATTTCACCGGCAAGGTCTTTCGTTTATTTTCACAATTTTTTGGGCGTTCGGAGCGACTAAAATCCGCAATTGTCGGGCCGCAGTCATTTGGGATTCAATTAATTTCGTACACCCGGATGATTTTATCGTTCCCTCCAGGACACCTGCTGCCAGCACCTGATATACTAACTATACCAAAATGGTGTATATATGTATATGTACTCGTACATTCAAATATTCGGAGCGGAGCTCATGAATGAGTGAGCGAGTTAATCGCTCATCAACACGCAACATTCGGCGGCTGAGCAAGTGTATTTAATTAGCAAACAAATGATTTTGATAGCTCGCCACGCCCCAACACCCTCAAAAATCCCCTCCACCCCGCCACCCCCCGCTTCTCTCCTCTTCCACCGCCCCGTTGGAGTCATAAAATCATCGGGAGGCAGGGAGAAAGTCAAATTATTTGGCCATAAAAATTTGTCATGTAGAACGAGTCACGAGCGGATGGCAAGTGAATGGCGGAAATATATCCGTCGGCACTAAAGGCCCCAACACTGCAATTAAATAAAGCTGCAGATCCCTATTCCTACTTGTAAATAAATTATATAGTAAAAGGTTGCACCACTTAGGGGCTTTACTATTTTTATACCATGTACATTAAGTATGTAACAGGGAGAAGGAAATGTTTCCGACCCTATAAAGTATATTTCACAATATCTCCGAAATGGTAAAAGCTAGAGACATAATTTTCAGTCCGCTGAGTCCACTGATTGTTAGACATGTTCATGCGAAATTACGTCCAGATCGGTTAATAAATATAGAAGATATTTATTGTTTTATTTTTAGCCATCCCTTGGCAAAAATTTGTTGAATTATTTGAAAAATTGCTCAATATCGGGGTTATTTCAATATTTTATAATTAAAAAACCCCTTATAACGATATTTAATTCTTTTCTTTATAGCCAATAAACAGAAAACCGATTTTCTGGAGATTATTCCTTTTGTAAGAGCGAGCAAAGCATGAGCTCTCCTTCTTCAAGAGCGCTAAGAATTTCCTGTTGCAAGAGAGTGAGGCACCTTGCTGAGAGAGCGCAAATCAAAAAGTTGGCGGGATTTTTCCGGTGGAGAAAGGACGCTCTTTGATCTGTAAATTCGCGTTTTTCGTCGCTTTAATTGTTTTAAACGGGCCTAAAAGTTATATAAATCGCTAGTGAAATGAGTGTTTATCATAGTGGTGGTCGTCGTTCGATTTAAAGTGCATTATCTTTTGCACAATACGCGAAAGTGCTTTGCGCATTCGGCGCATTTTGGTGTTTTTTTCTTCCTTTTTGTTCTTGTGTTCTGTGTGCTAGCGCTTGTGGATCGCATGAGAGGGACTGAGAGAGCAGCATAACGGTAAGTGGTCACCTCCTTGGTTTCTTATTCCTCTCATTTTCCGAGTGGATTGCATCTACGCTCGATTTTGTTTACAAGATAGAAAAGTATCTCGACTTGAGGTTGTTGACTCCTCGCATCTGATATGTTTTTAGGTTATTTGGTAACATTATGTTTTTGTAGAAAATTCGTAATATTTGGGAGCAAAAATATGGATTTTCTTGTGATGAAAAAAGGTTTATTTTTCGAAAATAAAAAGGTATTATATCGTACCTATAGACTAGCATGTTTTGGGATAACTTTTAGCTTATTTTACTTTTTGTAGAGAAAATTGGGTCAAACCAAGACAAATATTGTAAATAGGAAACTTCCCTAAAAAGCCAAACAATTGGAAAATTTTTCACTGTGCCGCCAAAGTATTCAGCTACATTTTAGAGTTGGTATGTAGGACCTACCTATGTACGAGTATATATGCCACCCAGCAGCCCGTGTTCGAATAATGCGTCTTGGGCGCGTCCATAAATTAGCAGTGAGCAAGGACATCCAACTCTCCTCGCTTAAAAACTTTTATCAGGCTTTTTACAGTCCCATTTCCTCAATTTTTCGACACTCCCGGCACTTTTCGGCTTTTCCCCCCTCGCATCCTCAAAACGAGGTTTTATATTTGTATTTTTTTTTTTTCGCCAACTGGTGCGATGCGGCATTGACTGATTATGGCTGCCAGCAGGCAAATAAACACGCAAAAAGGTACGACTGCCTCGACGGCTCGACGGCTCGAAGGATGTGGGTCGGCGTGTACATGGAAATTGATAAGCCAGTCGCTGCTACTTTGTAAACACACGAGAGTGTATACAGCGCACACACACACACACACACACACACACAAACAAGCCCGCCCATTGGCAAGTGCTTGTGCATTTTGCGTTTATTGTTTTCCCCGACATTGGGCAGTTTCCAAAACAAATAATGACAACTTTAAGTCAAGCAAAAGACTCGGAAAGCACAAGGACACACACTGGACTGTTGGATTGAGGGGTTTCATTCGAAATAAATCGCAATTTCTTGAGCTAATTCACAGGAAGCCTATTGTACCCGATTTCGACTATACTTAATACTTAAAATCTGCATATGAAAATCTAGTTTTCTGGTTTATTTTTCTAAAAACATGTAGGAACGCTGTAGTCGAGATTTCTCTACAACGAGATACCATGTACCTATTTTTTTAATTAAACATTTTGGAGACAAACAGACAGACAGACAGACAGACAGACAGAGAGACAGACAGACAGAAAGACAGACAGGCAGAGGGACAGACAGACGGACATGGCAATATAGACTCGGCTGTTGATGCTGATTAAGAATATACATACTTTATGGGATCGGAGACGTCTCCTTCTGCCTGTTGCATAAATTTGCACAAAGTTAATATATCATTTGTACTTTAAGGTACATGGTATAAAAACTTATAGACTGCGACTGCTTAAGGCCTTTTCTCGGGCTTTTCCGCCGATTCCCTGATTGCGTTTTGATCGATAAAGTTGAATGCATGTAGCTATTCCGGTCTTACGCTTTTAATATTAATGGAATTTCTAATAATATACCTACCCAGCAAGCCCCATCCACCGAAATGATTGCGCAATTATTTAATTTGCGCAATCCCCCTCGATCGGAAATCGAAAAAAAAGCTGGGAACCGGCTCTGGGGAGGGATATTATGGCATTCCGGGGCTAATTACTTTAATTGCTTCAATCAAGCCAATTTACACGGGACGATGGCAACACACGGAGACGTCATGACAATTGTCTTCAGCGCAACAGTTTACTCAATGGCATTTTCCGGAGGAGCGGCGTGCAAATAATTGCATACTTCTTTGCATGTCGAATTAAAATGGAAACGGAATGGGGTTGGCACTGGGGCCGGGACTGGGGTTTGGGGATGATTCAATGATTCCGTAAGGCATGGCACTCAAAGTAATTGCTGAGAACATCCCCCATAAACTTCAGGGGCCCAAGGGAGCCCGTCAAACCCCGTCGGGCGACAAACTCTAAACGGAAATTGATTTCGCAAGCCGTTGGCTAATCAGCTTCGCCAGTTTCTCTGGCAGAAAACTTGCAACTTCTTAAGCGGTTTCCAACTCGATCGATTTTCCAGCCACCCAACTGACGGTGGCCTGGGTGGCCCCCACTCGACTGCGGTTCCTTTTAGGGGAAAAACTGAGAAAAACCCCGGCGATGGCACCAAAAAGCGAATGCTTCCCCTGGACTCTCAACTCTCAACTTTGAACTATGTTCATGAAAAACCACACTAGAAAAATAGTTGCTCAAGTGCCAACAATTACAGAGAAAGTTTGTTGCATATATTTACAATATATTTCAATTAATTTAAAGTGCTTCAAATTGCAATTAAATTAAAAATTTGTTTCATCAAAAATGCCGTCAATCGAGGCAAAATGCCAGACAGGTTTAAATTCGATTAAGTGCCGGAATATCGGAATATCGGAATATTTAATGTTTTCATTTGATTTAAAGTTTGAGCCGGAGAGTACTATAAAACTTATTGAATATTTATTAATTAAGCTGCCGTCTGGATTTCTCGTTTCTCTGTGAATTTTCCATGCACAGGACCTCAAAAAGGACCCCTGCCACGGTGTAGATTAGGGAGTTTTCACTTCGTCCTTATCCGGAGATGTGATGACTTCGGGCCGTCATCGTCATCCTCGTTGTTGTTTCTTTTATTTGATTTTGCTACTTTGCCTGGCAGCTTGAACACAAGACAACTATAAAAGCGCAAAGCCAGCTCGCAGGACGAAGGACGAAGGCGGCAGAAGGCGGCAGAAGGCTCATGGATGGATGGTTCGTTGTGGGGTCTGGTCTGGTCTGGTCTGGGTTGGAAGAAATTGACAAGTTTCTACTTGAGTGTGCAGCCAAAGAGCATTGCCTTAGTCCTGTGTGTGGGTGTGCCACGCCCCTTTTTTTTTTTTTTTGGGAGGGAGCTAAGGAGAAGAACCTGCACTAGCCCTGCCGGTCATTGACTTGGCTCTTCCACACTGCAATTTGCAAGAACACCGCCCCTGGGCCCCCGGCAATTGTCAATAGCAACAAAATTTTCAAAGCAACTTGGGGTGGGGGGAAAAAAAGAAGAGAACTGAAAAACCGTAAAGGAAAATGGAAAAGCATGGCAGGCACGGCCATGCAAGGGGAATTCCCGGAAAACTCCCAAGTGGGCCGCATTGATTTTGGTCAATGGCCTGTGGCATTCTCGCCCTAAACAATTATACACATAGCTATGGAAAAAAGTAAGGCACAGTAGCGCTTCAATTAATGGCTTAGGCTTCTTGGCTGCTTAATTTTTTGTACAAAGGAAATACAAAATGCCTAAGCCTTTCATAAATTGAATGACATTTTGGGGAATATTCAACGATCCATCTGTTATGGAGGAGGTTGTATCTATCTATCTATATTTGCACAGGCAGCGTAATCAAATCAAGTGGGACCTTCGACTTTTGTTGTCTGTCAAAATGTTTAACGGTGCGTATGATTAATCTTGATGGGCAACCTTTTTTTTTCGCGGGATTCAAGCACCGAAAAGGTCTGAAAGTCTATTGATTTCTGCGGTCAGTTGCAACCGAGATGTGGAGCAATTAACACTTGACCTTACCTGAATCCGCCTTGACTCGCTTTAAATCTTTGCTTGTTATTTTTTAGTTTTCCGATCCTTGAACCCTGAAAAGGCGCTCAAATGGGAAAGGTTATTCGAATTGGGAGCAGTGTCTGACATTGTTTATGCGTCGGAACAAATAAAATACTTTTTGCATAGGCTGTGCTGCCTGTGCGCGCCAGCACAAAAGATTTTGCGCATTCGAATTTGCATAAAGGACGCCGTGAAAGCAGCTTTGCACAACCATTTCCATTTGCAGCAATTCCCTGGCCCCCGACATGACAATTTTCAAGATTAAAAAGCCGCGACTTTTTTGAGTTCTGTGCTCCGCGGAAGAGCAAAATCAATTAATTGCTTGCTGCGCGACCCAACACCTTTCAAAGGGCTGACTGCAACCCTTTCTTCTCGGGATAAACACTCAACATAGCCCCAAAACCTTTCGGAGCAACGTGCGTAGACTATCAATGAAGTTCCACTCGCGCAATTTTAGACAGACGGCGCGTGCGGTAAACTTTTCGGGCTTCCTCTTGCCCTTTAACCTCTGCCACCCTGCGGTCGCCTCTCGGCATTCGGGGAAGTACCCAGATTTCTGGGCCGAAGCTCTCTAAACGGTTGACAAAAGACTTCGTCTCGGTGGCCCAAAAAAAGGGATCAAGTAGCCACCCCGTTTCCAGTTGCAAAGTTCAACCGGAAAATATTTGCGCTGCTTTTTAAAATGGCATGATAATTGTGTTTCCCCGGTTTTAGTATCTAAGGAATTTCTAAATATATAGGGCAATTAATTATTATACCAGGAAAGCCAAGTTTAAAGCCTAATTTGGAGTAATTTTCATAATAAAGGTTAACTCACTTAGTATCCAGTAGCCGCCCCGTTGTCCCCGTTTGGGACACCGCCAATGGAACTGCTGTGTTTCGCCAAGGAATTCCGGTAGCACAGTAGCACGCAACTGAAAATGCCTAATCAATATTTCAAGCAGAAAATTCCTTGTACCCCTTGCGGTATATACGTATTTTTCGAAGCATCAGGTTCTTATTTCAATTAAAATGTAATAAGCTTAATTTGACGTTGACCAAACAGCCGTGGGACGGGACGGGACGGGACGGGACGGTGTTGGTACACTGGAGTCCCCGGTGTAGAGCCCGGTGATTAGATTTGAGCCGGGACACGTCGCACGTTTAAGCCCATCAAATGCGTCCGCTGCCCCGTGCTGGTTATTCATTAACTTTAATGAGTTCATTTGACGGCAAAGTAAAAAAAAAAACCGTCGACGAGGGCGTGCTGCCGATTTGCGGGACGGCAATTTTAAAAGGCTTGAAAGTGAAGCAGCAGCAGCAGCAGCAACAACAGCAGCANCGGTTGCCGGTTGCCAGTTGCCTAATTGACATCCCGCCGTCCCAGATGAAAGGCATCTGTGTCACTTCAATTTGAAGCGCTTTTTTTTCGCGGCACACTTCGCCGGCGGCTAATTGTATTGCATTGCTAATTTTGGGCCTATTAGCCCATTAGATGTTCTCAAATTGAAGTTCGGCCGGCTCTTGGCGCTTGCACTTTAAACTTCAAACAAATTTTGATGGAACAAGGGGAATACAAAGCATGATGAAGAAATTTCATAAAAATAAAGAACGCAAAACATACCCAAGCAAATCCTCTAATAAACAGATTATGGGCCATTAACTGCAATGCCTTTTTATACCCTGTATCTTATGGTACAAATGGTATATTAACTCTGTGCAAATGTATGTAACAGGCAGAGGGAGACATCTTCGACCCCATAGAGTATATATACTCTTGATCAGCATCAACAGCCGAGTCGATATAGCCATGTCTGTCTGTCCGTCTGTCTGTCTGTCCGTTCGTCCGTATTAACTTTGGGCAAATGTATTTCTTGGCCATACATATTTGCCCATAACTTGCCCAAAATAAGGTCTAGAGACCTAGTTCTTTTTGCATTATGTCTGTTTAATAATTACGCAGATAATGGCATTTTTGGATTGTTGCCACGCCCCTTTTCAAACCCGTATTTGCAAAGAAATCGATATATTCGATGGTTGATAAGGAAAAAAGGTACATGGTATCTCCTTGTCGAGAACCCTCGACTACAGAGTTCCGAATTGTTTATGGCCAAATTTTGTTGTGTAAATTACTGATGGAATGCGCAGCGTAAAAGGCAAAGTCTATCCCTGAAAGCGAATTGACAAGGGTGCTTATGGCAGCGATGGAGCTGGCAAATTCTCACGGCTAATCAGCCTCTGTGAAACATCGCATTATTGATCACTCGTTCCGAAATATTCGAATGTTCGGGCGGTTTTAGAAGTAAAAAGAGGTAAATTACATACCTTTGCAACACTGGCAAGGGTTCTAAAAGGAGGATGTGGCAGGTATCCGTGAATATTATAGCCTTAAAACGAATTGACAAGGGTGCTAATGGCTGACAAATTTACAGCTTCTCTAAAACACCGCATTATTAATCACTCGATTCGAAATATTCGAATGTTCGGGCGGTAAAGTACATACTTTTGCAACACTGGCAAGGGTTCTGTGTCAATTAACCGTGAATTGTAGATTTAATTTGATTCCTTTTTGGGGAAACACTGCCATTATCCCTCCGCAGGACTCACTTGAATGGATATTCCTGTTTTAAATGAACTTTCAATTTAATTGGGACTATGTCGGCGCCAGAGCACCTCCTCCACTCCTCCACTCCTCCACCCCGCCCCAGTCTCCTCACCCCATCGGTTTTGTCAGTTGTTAGGAACAGACCGTGACAACATTTTTAATTACATGCCACACAGAAGCGGCAGCGGAAACAGCAACAGGCATTCAAATATCAAGTACGACAACAAAGCTGGAAAATAATTTACGCATTTTACATGCTACACCTCCCCCCCCAAAAGAGCCCCCTACCCCCTACTTTAACTTTTCGTTGCGTTTCCAGTGTTTTTCTTTGGGAGCTTTCATTAAGGAAATCCATACGGCAGTCAGGACGTGACAGGGGCTGGCGGGAAGTTTTACGATGCGTGCAGGGTTTCAGGGAGCAGCAAGAAATAAAAACAAGAGGCGTAGGAGCAGGAGCCGGAGCAGGAGCAGGAGCAGGATCTGGGCTTGGAGTTGCCCGAATGCAGCCCAAGGCACGCGCCGCTGTTTGCCCGAAACCAAATGGGAATGGTAACAGGGACAGGGCTGCCGGTGAGGCTCAAAGGGCACAGCAAAAAATAAGTCAGAAATCATTTACCTGTTTCATCAAAGCTTCCCTAGATACTCCTAGGATTTAGCCATATTCTATCTGCCTTTGCTAAGATACCTCTTGGGTTCTTTGCGGAATAGTAATTAACGCAGAAATGTATCGCCTTAGGGAGTTATTTGTTATACATTTTAAATCTGCGAGGTTTTAACCATATGATTTTCAAAGGTTAGAAATAGAGGTTGGGTAACCTTAAGCTCGAGGCAAGGCACCCCCGTTGTGGGTCATTAAAAATGTGTTCATTTTGATGGGAAAGCTGTAGAAATTTTCGGCCAGTGCCCCGGCAGCGGCAGGAGGCGTATGGAAATTGGTTGAGCGGGAAATGGCAGTGCACACACGTGCTAAGCCCGAGTCAAGGGGAATCGATTAAATTTCTTTTAATGCCCAACCATAAATTTGCCTTTTCTCCCAGTGCCACTGCCACTGCCACTGCCACTGCCATTGTCAACGACCTTTCGGCGGAACGCAAAAAAAAAAAGGCAAAAAACCAACACAAAACTGGAACACAAACAATGAAGTTGAAGTAAAAGTAGAAAAGAGATATAAAATAAGATGAAAATAAAGCAAAAATTATGTCTAACGTCACATTGCCGAGTTCAGCTGATTTTTTATCACAGCTAAGTGGCAAGGATATGTCTACCCCGTCCAGGGTCCTGCTACTGCTCCTGGTTCTGGTTCTGGTTCTGTGTGGCTCACTTATTATGTATGCCATTGGTTGAAGCCCCAAGCCAAACCCAAACCCATGTCAATCCGCAAATGGCAGAAGAAGCCCCATTTCCGGCCCCGGCCCTGCAAAAAAAAAAACGAGTTAATTGATTTTTTTTCGCTCATATTCGCCACATTAATTAATCGGATCCAAAGTCCCCTTGATGGGGATTAAAAATGAGCTCCGATTTAATCCTTTGGCCAGGGTATCCCCCGATTCGAGCCCTTCTACTGGCCACTCCCTGGCGAAATGAGAGATTTGCGAAGAGATTTACGCTCCAACACCGAAATGAACTTTAGTGTGCAAAAGAAATTGTATGTGCAGCCCAGTGGGGGGGCTGTTTGGGGCGGGATGTTTGGGGCTAAGTAACTAACGCCATTAGCTGCTTAGTTTCCACATTGGGGCCCCCAGTCCATCTTAGTGTTTGAGGATTGAAGCTATTCTGGCGTTTTATTGCTGCATTCCAGGGATAAAATACCCCGGAAACATCACAAAGAAATCATCGCCTAATTCGGGATTGGGTTTTTTTTTTGGGCGGATTGATTTGTGCTCAGGTGGAACTTGGAAAAAAGCGTGGGACTTGAACGCCCAAAGCTCGGAGACGCTGCAAGTCAATAAAAATAAGAACGAGCACTGTCGTCTCCTTTTTTTGGACAATTTTTATGTTCATCATCCCGAAAGTAGACACAATTGTGATTACATTTTCCACATGAATATTTAATGGCAACGACATTATTTTTCCCGCCGCCGACCCTGATCCTCCGGCGCGTATAATGAGTGGAAAATACGAGTATATATGTTCGTAATCATATGTACAAGGCAAACGAGCAAAATTGTGAAAATAAAAGTGCAAATTGTTGTTTCTGTCATACACCAGACAGCTGTGACCTTAAAATGGTTTTTATTTGCCGCCGTGGATCATAAACGTGATGTTGCACCTGGTGGAGCGATGGCGATGGCGACCGGAAATGGGAAGTGGACGTCATTAGCGAAGGGAAGGAATTTTCGGGGGAAAAAAAAAATAATTATGAAATCACATGGCGATACCCGCTGATCTATTTTGGGTTTAATAATTAATGTTGGTCCCAAACATTTATGGAGTACATGTACGCTTTTGTTGGGTCACTCGCTGGCACACACCACACACACACACAAGGCGAATGTGGGGTCAATAAAAATATTATTAATACGCCAACGAAAACAGACACTGGAAAAAAGAAAACAAATACTGCAACTTTTGCCAAATGACAATTAACCAGCTTATTGTTATTATTCTATTTAGATAGCACTTATCAAAATTAACCACCCACTGGTGGTTTCTTACAAAGTGTATGATGATGATGTGCGGCAGGAGTATTATTTGTTTTTCTCTGTGCACCCCGCGCAGCCCCCCCGTTGGCCAAATGGAAATTAGCAGCTATCACCCATCAACTGACACCAAGAGCAGTTGGGTGTGTTTTAGCCATAAATTTATTAACTTAGTGTCACATTTATAGCCACTCTGGCCCCTGCAACAGCTACCCATCAAGGACAAAGGAAAAAACATCGGTAGGGTCGCAAGGCGGAGAGGTGTCCACTCCAAAATTTGCTTGCCAATTTGTAATCGATGTACAGAAATGCCCTGAAAATTGGCACACATTTTAGGCAGAAAGGAACGATTCCCTTGTTTCGAGACATTCACATGTTTTTTTTGCTTTTGAGAGCCGAAAGAGCCAAGGACTGCCCATGGCTGCTTTAGACAAAAAGCTCAGCCAAATATTTTAAGCAAAATTAATTGGGTTAAGACTGGGTTAAACTAACTGCAACACTTTTGCCACCACTCTTTCCGGATCCCAGCAAAGCAATAAAACTAGATGCTCACTGAGATTAGTTTGTTTTGTTTTTTGGTATCCAGGATATCATTAATTTAGTTTACTCGCTGGCTTTGCCGAAAATCCCGAGAATCTCTTGCCGCCCGGCGTGTCCTGCGAGTGAATAAGTCTCATCCAGGATTACCCAAGGCGATTTTGGAGACCCAAATCTGGGGCATATTAAAGGTAATGCCGAATTTCCTTGCGCGTCGCGCTCGTTTGTCAAGTTGGCTTAACTTTCGCCCCGTCCAAAGGCAAATAAAATGCAGGACGAAAATCCTGCTTGTGGGAGTCATTAGCCGTGCACCTGTTGTTATCAGACGGGGGCTGTTGTTTTATTTTTACCGATCGAACAGAGTTCTGGCCCCCATTGTTATCGGCTGGCCAACAGATGTTCCCCTCGTAATCAATTTCCCACCATTAATATTGTTTCGTTGTTGTTTAATTTGTTCGTGTACTTAGTTCGTGGTCGGTCATTCACAGATCAACTTACATTTATGTTGGCAACTTTGTGTTCACAAAAGGATTCTCCGATTTATTTGAATTACTTCGATGATTTTTTTGAATTATTTTCTAGGTTTCAGAATCTTAGTCCTGCATTAACATTTCGCACTCGAAAAAAATTCGTCGACCGTGAAACAAGAAACGGTTGGACCGAAGCGCGACCTCAGAAATTCGAATCTAACGGAAATCTCAGTTCGGAAAACTGAAAGTCCTTTCGCTTTTGTGCTGGTGTTGATATCCTTCGCTCAAAAAATCGGGCTGGCTCGCTTGGCTCGAAGCTTCCTTGCTCTCTTTGGGGGAGAAGGTAACCGTTAGCAGTCTCGCGACCAACTGAAGCCCAAAAAGCGAAAGCAGCCGCATTTAAGCAGGTCCCGTTGCGCCAGGCATGGCCCCACACGGGAGAGGCGAGGTGGGCGGTGGCAGACGGTGGGAGGCGTGGCAGTAAGCCGGCGGAAAGTGCATGTAACACAGGGACAGCTGTTTTCGCCTGAAAGCTCAAGTAACCCCAGAGCTTTAGGCGGACTTTTTCCTATCACCTGGCAGTGCTGTCCGGGGTGGCGCTCTCTCTAAGCGGCAAGTGAGCGGAGCAGCTTGTTTACGTACAAGCAGGCAAGGCGGAGACGGTAAAAGCTTGACAGCTGTCAATTGCCGGGACTGCAGGGAAACAGCTGATCAGCTGTCAACGGCATAACGGCTTCTCAAATTTAAATTTAAAACTTGGGACGCGAAAAATGTACTTGAATGAAAATAGGATTACCTTCGGGAATACCATCTACTTGTTTGTTTTTTTTATTTTCTTTCGTATACAAGAGTGACAACTTCTGAAAGCCCTGAGATTTAATAAGAAGCTATGGCTTGGTTGTCCATTTTTATTGGTTTTTGGCAAGCTATCAGACACGATTGCCCGGCCACACGATGCCCTCGATGTAGTCGAGGAACGAGGCCACCCGCATGTACAGGCCCGGCGTGTTGGTGGCACAGCCGAATCCCGATGAGATCACGCCGACAACATAGTAGATACCGTTTACAATGTCCACATCCTGGACAAGCGGACCCCCAGAGTCGCCCTGGCAGGCGTCCTTCTTCATTTTACTGTCCGCCGCGCACAGCATCGACTCAATGATGCCCCGTTTCAGTGCCCGAATCGACAGCGGCTGATCGGCAAAGGAAGCGTTGCACTTATCCAGCGGCACTAGATCCAGGGGAGCGCGCAGCAGTATCTTTGAGCGGTCACGATCTGGAACAAGAGGACATCGGCCTTACATTCTGTTGGGCAGCCCCATTGCTTGGGCAGACAGTTTTGGGCCACAAGACAGTTTTTACGCACTTGCCACATTGATGACCCCCCATCCAGACACGAACAGCTTGGCATTCAGCGGCGGATCCTGGATATCTGGATACAGGCACGCTGGCCGGATGAACTCTGAGAATTTGGCCTCCTCCGCCAGCTCCAGGATGGCGACGTCGTAGTACTTGCTGCTGCTCACATAGCTTGGATGGATCATCACATTGCTCACGGCGATGTCCTGGTAGCCATCCTTCGGCTTCTCAATGTCCACAGCTCCTAATCGCACGTAGACCGGCGTCAGGAGCTCCGTGTTGACGCAATGCGCCGCCGTCAGGACAAACCGACTGGCGATCAAGGAGCCCCCGCAGAGGTATTGGGGCTCACCGAAGGAGTTGTACGCAATGGCGGCCATGTGGGGATAGATGCCGCGTTCAACCGGCACGCCGTCCAGTATGTGGAGCGTTAGAGGGATCTCGCTTCTGGAGCGGATCAGGCTGCAGGCTGTGGAAGATGAGTTGGATCAATTGGCTAGGCCGTTCGTGCCAAGGTACTGCTTTGTATACCAACAAATGATATGGATATTACGTATACCTACTGATTTTAATGATGTTTCGGACTTCTATCGAACATAAAGGACTCACCTGCCACTGCCGGTCGCTCCGGACCGTTGACCCGCGAGGTGGAATTGGGCCTTATCGTCGTGGTTGAGGTGGAACTGTTGAGTAAATCGTATACATGCATTCATAAGTGACTTTTTAGGGCAAAGCCTTGAAAAAATCCACCCAAGACAGAGACTGCATGCGGCTCCCTGGCTGAGGCCCACAGATGTTGGCATGCCGTCAAAAAAAAACGGAACTCAGACAAACCGCAGTGGCTCCAGCATGTTTTCCCGTGAATCCTCCTCGTCCTGCTCCCGGTCCCGCTCGGATTCCTTGCCATCACCTCGGAACATGAAGGGCTTGAATGGATCTTCGATGGCCAACACCGTGGGCTGTGTGGCCGTCACCATTGGCACCTCCCGCGCCTGTTCAATCTGCATGCCCTGCTGCCGCAGTCGATCGTTGACCAAATGGATGAGATTGCTGTCCTCTGGGCCGGGCTTGGGCCGCGGGCGGGGCGGTGCGGTTATTGGGCGGTTCACAATTCGCGGCTCCGGCGTATTCCACTCCCAGTTGGGAATCCTTTGGGTGGTGGTTGTGGTTGGCCTGGGTCTTGGAGCCGGTGGAGCGATGCCCCAAGCGCCCACACTCTGGGTCGGCATTTTCATGGACTCGTGTGTCTTCTGGGGCTTCATGGTGGTGCCCAGTAGTTGGTTGAAGTCGAAGAACACCTCATTCTCATCGAGGCGGGGCTCTCGGTTGCCCTCCCTGAATGGAGCCAGTGTGGTGGTTGTAGTGGTACTCGTAGTCGTACTCGTACTCGTACTCGTACTCGTGGTTGATGTGGTTCTACTGGGGGTTGGAGTTGGGTTAAAGGGATCGCATGGGGCATGCAACATCGGCAGAACAGAGCACAGGTAACAGGCGCAAGCAGTGAAACAATAAACGCGACACGACAGCACAGCACAGCAGAGGACACAGCTTACTCGGAACAACAGGCGGTTGTGGGACAGCAGATGATCTCCTCGCGCAGGCCGTAGCCACAGCTGGGCACCTCGCTGGTGGTCAGGGCCCCGGCCCGCAGATATCCCTCGATATTGTCGCAGCCGGAGGAGGCCCGGCAGATGCCCGGAATGTTGGCCTTCACCTGGCAGGCGTCGCCCTCTGAAAGGAGTCGGGTGAAATCGTGCCAAGGACAGCGTTGTACCTTCGTGGAACCTACCATCTCCTGTGACTCCGAAGAAGAAGCTGACGACTAGGAGACCTAAAAAGGGCCACCTCCTTTCAACGTTCAGGGGCATCTTCTGAAATCGATCAAAAGAGACCTACATTTTTTTACGAAGTGTGCAACAAAACTAGAGCACTTCGATGTTCTGTTTTCAACGGAAAAAAGCTCCAGCTGATATTGCAAACCCGTCAATGACCCACTTTTAAGGGCCTTCAACAAAACTAGACGAAGCTGTCATACTCTTCCAGGCAAATATACCCCCCAATACTGTATTTTATGGTTCAGGTTTGTCCAATCAGTTCAGTTTGGGTTCAAGGCAGCATATTACATTGGGAACACTTTTCTTTCCATGAATTCAACGAGCAGTTGAAGTTGCAAACTGATCGATTAGCTTCCGGTGCGCTAGGCAGCCATGTATCATCGTTTTCCGTGTAAATCACAATACAAATAAATGGTAAACAAGCAAAAAAAAAAGCACAGAACCAAGTCGTTGTAGTGCAGCATCCCCATGTCGATTTTCTTATCAAACGCACCTCTGACACGACCCACGACCCGCGGCTGCTGCTGCTGCTGCTGCTGCTGATAGCACCGTGGCACAAAAAATATAAACACAAGAAAAAAAACAATCACTAAAAATACTATATATACGGATGGATGGCAAAGAGTAAAAAAATCGCAAGCGAAACGACGAGGTTGTGCGGCTGAAAACCAAACCGGTGGCAAGACCGCGGAGAATTCGAGAATCCCTGACCGCTCAGCAGCGCTGCGTGCTGTCAACTGAGGCCCCACCAAATCCGGAGAATCTGCGGGAATCTTCGCACCAGAGACGGCCAGAGACGGTGTACTACACCGTTGGCTGATAGCACCCCCGGCAGAATCCCCGGCACGAAAATCTCGCTCTCGGAGCACGATCCCGAACCGGTTTTCCCCGTTCCATTTCCATTCAAGCTGCTCACTAAAAAACACAAAGGCAAAGCCAGCCCCCAGCCGGGAGTCTCGACGGCCGGGTACCCTAGGTTCCCAAAATTCAACGCAACTCTGCGGAGGAGACAAAGGGTCTTGTATAATTTGATGTATTTGGCAAGCAGAATTTCAATAAATTTCGTTTGGGTTTCTTAAACAAATCACAGATTAGATGCTACAAATATAGAGTCTATATTTCTCAATCAAACGAGGTTCTTACCTCGTCACAGATCTGAGCAAAAGATGAAAAGCCAATCGTATACGTTATATAGTAGTATCATAAAAAAATGATGGAAATGTAATATACAAAAAGTCACAACGATTTGTGGATGGATGGCTTTCAGACCGTATTGTTGGGCCACACTATCTCCTCGATAAAGTCCAGATATGCAGCCACGCGTGTGTTGAGGCTTGGCGTGCTGGTGGCGCATCCGAAGCCCGAGGCGATGACCCCTAAGATCGAATAGATTCCCTCCTCGATGTTGACCTCATGGATCAGGGGGCCGCCGGAGTCGCCTTTGCAGGAATCCTTGTGCAGCCCGGAAGCACAGATCAGCGTATCAATCACGCCCATTTTGAGTGCCCGCACGGTGGCAGGTTGCTCGGCAAAGGACATGTTGCACTGCTCCAGGGGCACAACGTCCAGGCCGGCGCGCAGCAGGATCTTCGATCTGGCACGAGCTGGGGACACATTATTCTTCTCTATTCTGTTTGGCAAGGCACAATTACAATTCACATACTTGTGGTGTTCATGACGCCCCAACCGGCTACGAAGAGCTTTGAGTCCAACGGCGGATCAGCGCGATCCGTGTGCAGACAGGCGGGCCGGATGTTGTTCGTCTCCACAATGTCCTGCGAGAGCTCCAGCACGGCAATGTCATTGTACTTGTTGCCCACGTAGTTCGGATGGATCTTGACATTTATCTGGCGAATTCAAAGAACCCAAAGTTAATATGGAGAGAGTGTGATGAAGTGTTGCCCGCCACTTGCCACACTGATGTCCCTGTTGTTCTTGTCCGGATTCTCGATGTTCACGGACCCGAGGCGCACAAAGGCCGGCGTATTGCTGACCGTGTTCACACAGTGGGCGGCCGTCAGGACATGGCGGCTGCTGATCAAGGATCCGCCGCAGCGGAACTCAAAGCTGTCAAAATTGCTGAAGGCAATGGCCGCCATGTGGGGATAAATGCCCGCATCCACGGGAACACCGCCGACAATGTGTATGGTCAGCTGATTGCGCCGACCCTTGGCCCTCAGCTTGTGGCAATAGGCCACCGAAGGCCGCTCCGAGGACGGGACATCCACGCGGCTTATGGCGGTGGGGCGAACGGTGGTGGTGGCGCTGCTGTTGCCGCTACTGGTTGCTGGGGCAGTTCTGAAACAAAAAACGATTCCGATCATCATGCAAATTCGTGTGTTTTTTCCCAAGGACTATCCTACCCATTTGAAGGACAACAGGGCGTTGTGGGGCAGCAAAGGATCTCTCCCCAGGCGCTGAAGCCGCAGCTGGGAACGTCGTTCAGGGTCAGCGCACCCGATTTGATGTAACCATCAATCAGGGGCTCACACTCCGTGGATGTGCGACAGACTCCGGACATTGTGTCCGAGAACTTGCATGCGGTGCCCACTGCAACAAGGTGGCAGGACAGTGTAGAACAGATGAGGTTGCGGGGATATGTTACGTACCTTTGGCAGCTGCTCTCACGAAGGAGTCACCAGGAATTGTGAACAGGGCGAAAAAAAGCAGCCATTCCCAGGACAAAGGCATCATATGGGACATTATCCTTAAGGAACTTAAATGAAAACAAGATTGCATCAAATCTAAGCTGCACAATAAACAAAGAAGACTTGACTTGCCAAGAAACCAATAGAATAGTAATAGAAAAGCTATAAAATGTGTCTGAAACTTGATTCGCTTCCTAGATTGTGGTTCTATGAAGTAAATCTCTGAACAATGCAGCCACCTTATCAAGAGAACTAGTAGCTCGACCTTTCCAGGTCTGTGATAACGCAATTACACGGAATATCAAAATCAGTGATCTGCAAGAAGGTCACGGCTCAATAATAAAGTTGCAATAAAAATAAACGAGGTTTGAACCAAAAACAAAAAAACAGTGAACCGCTCAGCAGCGAATCGGGCAGACAACTGGCAGCAAGATCGCATCAATTGCACGCCGGATCCCAGATCACGCCGGAATCGCTCGCTCTCTGGACAAAAAATATAAATAATAATAATAAAAAACCTAACCGGTTTTTGGGCTGGAAGTCTTAAACAGAGTCTCTGAGAGCGAGACATCCGAGGGGAACGTGTCATGATGCTCAATCACATAGAATTTGTCGTTGGCGGTGCTGGCTCACTCGCTGATACGGAAAGGCATATACCCTCCAAGTGAGACGTTGTCCAGAGGGTGCAGAAGGTAAATAAAACCGAACCCGCTGGTGACTCATGCGCATTGCAGGGATCTGGCTGCTGCTGCTGCTGCTGCAAGTTTTGGTGTCATTTTATTGAACAAATAGGCATGTGAACTAGTGAGAAATCCGCCAGAAACTCATTAGTCTGTCCTCGTATCAAACGTCTATTTGGTAATATTAGATGATGAAGCATTTAGCGTCTGTGAGGTTCCTCCAGAGGGAGGACCACCGCAACATGCTCGCAGGAGAGCTAAGCCACAAAGGCTGAAGAGTCACCAACCCAACGACCTATGATCACGATAAATTCATTATCTCTGTATAAATTTATTGTATTAAATGTTAGTATTTTAAGGTAAAGAAATGTAACTAATCGCCTACCAGCGAGGTAAGCTATCGCGCCCTGATGGGCATGAAGGACCTACTTTATGGAGTCGGAGACGTCTCCTTCTCCTTCTGCACAATGTTAATATACCATTTGTACCTTAGAGGCTTACTGCTACCTCAGAGGCAGCTTGAGCAGGTTGTACCACAGGGATCCCATCGTTGGGAGATTTATTTATTGATCCCTGGGCCAGTCTTCTGGCCAGAGCGTTAGGATGGGAACTAAGACGTCTGTAATCCTCGGCCTGCAATGCAATGTTGAGCCTAACAGCACAATACTTTGTGCCAGCCATGGGCAGCCCTTGGCTCTTTCGGCTCGCACTTTGAAAATCTGTGCCTTGGTGTCGCAGCCTACAAGTATGCAAGCAAATATTATAAACAGAATGTTGCCAGCACAGTTTATGGAACATTGGCCCGTTATTTAAAATTTGAATTGGGCGGCAAATGATATTTGATCAATATGATATTTAATCCCTTCAAACTGGCACATTCAGCGAAATATCAAACGGTTTTAGTGCGATCCGGACATCCCCCAATTGCGTATAATTACACCAAAGATTTATTTTCAAAATCATTACACAAAAAGGTATTATAATAATTAAATAAACAAAAAAAAGGAAAGATGATATTTGTTTGTTTGTTTGTTAAATGCGACAAAAAAATAATTCATTATTATAATAGTAATTACTATGCAATAAATCGAGTGGTTGGGGGAGCATGTTTATTTCGGGTTTTCGGGTTTCTTTTGTTTAAATATTAATCAATATTACTGTATAAACCGGTGACTATCACTTGCCAACAAGTAAAGATATATGTATGGATAAGTGTCCGTTCTGCGTGTGTGTGTGTGTGTGCTTTGCTTATTTTTTACGGTGTGCTGTCCATTATCCTTTGTCCTTCGTGCGGTATTCTTCGTCCTGCCTCGCCTCCGCTTGCCCATGCACGGCCCTTCATCTGGTTCTTGGCTGCAAGCGTATGCGGAATCCCTCCTCCCTCTTCAGGATAATGTCCGCCTGCAGCTTGAAGTCCGATTCGCTCAAGTCCGAGTAAACACGATAGTTTCGCAAAATGGTCGACAGAAGGATCTTCAGCTTTAGCATCGCATACTTTCGCCCTGAAACCAAGGCAATTATTTAAAAGTTCCAATTACCCATATACCGTTGATTGTCATTTGAATAACTCGATCTCAGTAATAGATCAAGGGATCATAGTGATTTTTCCTATATTTTAAACTACAACCAATTAAAGTATTTGGGTAAAATGCGAAAGAAATTACTGGCAGACAAGTGGACCAAAAGTGGTTGCAAAAGATTGCAATATCTATGGATCTTCAGTACACTCACCCACGCAGCTGCGCGGTCCCGCGGAGAAGGGCACAAAGGCGTAATAGTGGCGGTTAGCCTGCCGCTCCGGCAGAAAGTTATCCGGATCAAAGACGTTCGGGTTGTCGTAGACATTCGGATTGCGGTGAAGAAGAACGGTGGCCACCGTCACCGTGGCGCCACGGGGAATCACGTAGTTGCCGGAGCTCAGCTTGAGGTCCTCCTGCAGCTCTCGGGCGATCAGCGGCACCGGCGGATACATCCTTAGGGTTTCCATCAAGCAGCGCTCCAGATACTTCATCTCCAGAGTGTCCTAGAATTCGATTTTATAACTTTGCGTTGGGAAAAACCAAATTCGCTGGAAGTGTTTACCTGAAACGTGGCCGGTCGCTGGGAGTCACCGAAAATAGAGTCCAGTTCGGCGAGCACGCGGTCCTGGATGCCCTGATGGATGCCCATCAGCGACAGGAAAAACGAAGAGCCTGCGGCCGTGGTGTCGTGTCCTTCAAACATAATGGTGTCCACCTGCTCCTTGATTTCGGTGTCGGTGATCAAGGCCCCGTTCTGGGCACTTTCCAGCATCAAATCCAGGAAGGCCAATCGCTTCTTCTCCCCAATATCGTTGTCCTCCACATCCAGATCGTCCTTCAGTCCCGCCGACTGGCCATAGGAGAGTCCTGCCACTGGGGTTGTCGACGATTCACTGGGATTCGGGGTGCGATTGGCGCCAGCTGATGATTTATTCAGGTCTTGCTGCTGCTCCTGTTCCAGCTGCCGCTCCTTCTGGTTCTTTTTCTCCAGCTCGCATTGGGCCAATGATCCGCGGGTGCCCTGCTCGAAGGCAGCCTTCTTGCTCTTGATCACCTTGGTGGTGAGGCCATGGATGATGTTCAGCAGACGTCCCTGCTCCTTGTAGTACTTGGTCAGGGTGAAGACAAACTCGTTGCGCAGGAAGAAGCTCCTGTGGCGCGCGTGCAGGATGTCGCACATTCGCATCACGGCCATCGCGTACTCGAAACCCGACTTGTCCTGCGTTTTCTTCGACACGCCCATCGCTGTCTCTGTGCACGCGGAAAAAACCGATTAAACTACATCAGAATATATCAAAATTTGGCTGATCCCTTTATTAATTATTTAGTTTACTTTGCTGCCCATTCAGTGAATAAAAAGCGATAGGCTTTTTGTAATTTATTAGGAAGTTCTGTGAAGGTCAAACTGACCATAAACGCAATTTCCTAATCAAATTGATCATCGGATATCCTGTACATAAATCCGTTGGGGATTTTATATTGCTTATGAAATATATGAGGCATGATTAGGGGTAATATAAGGCAGCTGTTGGAATTTTTTCAAAGTATTCGCAGTCTTGGCGATCGGGATGTGTGCCGCCATTTGGGAAGCGCAAATGGGGGGAAGTGGAATGCACTCGCCTGACCCAAGCGCCAATTGAACTTAACAAACACACAACAGGCGACGTGGGTCCCCCTCGCGGTGGCTGATCTGATGGATCTCGTGGATCTCGTGGATCTCGGGGACTTGCTCGATCTGGTAGATCCCCTGAGCTGCCCCCCAGCTCGGCCCCGAACATCGCCGGACTGTCTAATTGTAGATACAATGCATAAATAGATCTATAGATGGGCAGCATAAACGAACTGGATCTTTCAGCTTGGACAACAATCTTTGCATTCTGTGGGAATGTGGGAAATGTTTTGGGGCATGGGCATGGGCATGGGCATGGAATTTTTCAAAAGTGGCCTCCAAAGGAATCGTAGCTTAAAAAGATACAGATTGGTGTGTCTATAAGAAAGGTTACTGTACCTTACACACAGGTCAGTTTCTTTAGAAATCCCTAGTTTATGTGTCTGCTGACATTGGGTTTTCCTGCCTATTTCGTACGTTTTTATTTGCCATTTTTTGTCCAGCTTTTCCAGATCTTAATTACTAATTGCGCCCGTTTTGCGTCAGAGGCAAAATCAGAGCCCATCAAGCCGCAAAAAAACAAAAAACACAATTAGGAAAAAAAGGAAAAATAAAGAAAAACCGTGCCGACGGCAGTTGCATTCAAATTTTCCTGATTAAACGCTTAATGGCAATGCGACGTGCTTTTAATTGTCGGCCCCAGCCCCAAGTCCGGGCACGGTTTTTAGTTTTGGTTTCGGTTTTCGGCTCTCAGGTCCATCCATGCAGTTATGTTCTGTAATTGTAATCTTGGCTGCATTTCAATTGACAGAGCCGAGGGATTATGCAACTGCCACGGCACAATGTCATTAACATTGGCCGCCTTCCAATTCGGCAATCGGGTTTCACTTTTCCGATTAACGATTTATTTCTCACAGTGTCAATGCCGAAACGTGTTTGGCTTTAAGCAAATCACCACCCAAAGGGTGCGGTTCCAATTAATTGATTTTACATGCCAAACTGGCCATTTGAATGCATTTTCTTTGCTGGGAAACGAAAGATCTCCAATCTCCTAAATCCTATGACACCCTTGAAGATCGCAAATCGTTGCTTTTTGATTTTGTAACGACCATGATTGTTTCTGAGAAAAATTGCAACCAGTTTGCAGCAGTTTGGCAGCAATATGGGTGATATTCGGTTAGATCGGGGGGGGACAGAATATATTTATATAGATATAGCTTTTGTGTCCATTGTGGGGAGCACAACAAAAGCGTACAGAAATTTTTGATTTGTCCAGTATATAGGGAAATGGGTCTACGCTCAATTGTGTGGGGCTATATATGCTATATATGTCGCATATACAATACAAATAAAAATATGTGTAGGGGTGTGGGGGTTAGGGAGGCGATTAGGGGACACACGCATTGTATTTATACATATATGTATCATAATTTTTGATGATGATGATGGCGATGATGGTGATGGGCATAAATATCACATCGAGTGCGTGCGGGTTGACTGTACTTTTGTGTAATCGCGTATATTCTTCGCACTTACCCAATAGAATCTCCACGGTTGCCTCGCTCATGTAATCATGGCAATCAAACGTGCGACCATCCTCCGCACGCAACTTCCGTACCACATTGCGCGAGTTCTCGTTAAACAGCTCGATGAAGCTCTTCAAGACGTTTAAATGGAATGTCGGGGCGATCAGTTTGCGATGTGAACGCCACTTTTGACCTGCCAACGAATAATTCGCGAGTATTATCAGAGAGTTATGCAGATTTTCATGTTTTTTTTATGTAACTATAACTATTGTATCTTGCAAAGTTTTGTGTATACAATTTATTGGCTAAAACCTAAGGATATTACTTCGATAATCCAAATCCCTCATCATTTTTGATGGAAAAATTCGTATAGAACCACAAAACCAAACTCGGGCATGTCATTTTTCCCGGTGACTTTTCTGCGACGTTGATTTTATTTATAGCGGCATTGTTGTGCCAACTGTCAGGCATGCGGATCGCTTGATTAATTTATGATTTCGCAAATTGCATTAGTGGCAAGTGGTTGTACCCTCGGGTGCCTCTTTGCGAACTCGCCACGGGGGTTGCTGTTGCTGTTGCTGTTTCCCTGCTTAGCTATACGTATACCTAGTATCTAGTGTACTTAGTACCTGTACTTATCAGCAGTCCATCGCCGAGCCACGGCTTGAAGAACTTGTACTCGGAGGCCTTGTCGATGTAGACATGGCTGCTGAGGAGCAGCTCCACATCCCGTGGATCGTAGATGAACACCACCAGTTTTGGGCCGATCCACATTTTGGCAATGTGCTCGAAGGGGGCGCTCTTCCGGATGACTGTGCGGAAAACAGCTGCAGGCGATATCGATATACATTTACAGAATCTATGATTTTTCTATATTTTTTCAACGTATTTTACGTAACCTATAATCCAAAACCAAGATTGGGCAGGGAGACATTTATAAATATCTTCAAATCTGGTTACAATTTCAGATTTGTAACCAAGTATTCAAATTTTGATCAAAATCTCTAAAAATTCCTTCTTTCAAAATCAAAGCAAATATAAAAAACAATAGGCAAATGGAAATTTAAATCTATTTCCCTGAAAAATAAGCATCAAATTAAATATTTAGGATACAAAATGAAACATTTTTCAGTAGGGGTTTCAGTAAGATTCTTGATTTTGGAATATCCTTAAGATCTTCGATATTTATTGAGTGTGTTACACGAAGCGGGTCCTATGACATCGAACAGGTGGCCGACGATGGGAAGTCCGCGGGGTCCCGGCAGCCGTCCGGCCAGCCTGTACAGGTGGGCCCGGGACAGGCGCCAATAGATGTACCACAGCACCAAAGTGGGCAGCAGCAGGAAGTAGAAGACAATGCTGGGCGATCCCAGGGCGGCGTCCTTTTTCAGCACTTCCATGGTTCACAGGATCTGCGTTACTGTGTCTCAGTTCGCGGAAAAACTTGGGTTCACCAGAAAAAAAAAGGCAACTTTGAAAAAATACGGCCACACACAATGTGGCACGCCCACTGCCGCGCGATCAAAACAATCTCCGATCGATCAGCTATCCATGCGCGGCGGCGTATCAATGTGCAGATGCAGGGATCGGAATCGGAATCGAAATCGGGATCGAATCGGATTAAAATTAAATTGAAATATTGTTGGAGTGAAGCGGGGGACCGGATGTTACTCGCTGCTCGTCCAGCGCTCAACTAATCGCAGGCGGGCAACAAAAACTCATCACAATCTCGCAGAATCACACGAATCACATCACAATCAGAATCACAATCACATGCAACCCCCTACACACAACTGGGGTGGTTAGCAAAAAAAAAAAGGAATAAATTTTTGAAAAAAATACAAAAAAAATGGAGAAAAAAAAAACGAAAAGCGAGCATATAAATCCGTGTATATAAATCACAAACGATGGACCCGCCTTCCACTCAACGTGCTCTTCGTTTTTCCGGCGACTAGCGATCGTTGACGGTGCGAACGACTTTTATAGCCAACACTGTGCACTTTGCACTCGAAAAAAAACCATTTACATTCAAATTTAGCCGTAAATTTGTGTGTCAAAAGTGTCATTACTATGATAACACTTGTACTTCTTAAAAAGATCTCACAAAATACAAAATTAGCACAGAACTATTCGTTGCAGGAAGGGGTAGCACTTCTTGCAGTGCATGAATACATACTATACATAAATTTCGGAGGGCCGGAGCAGGGATTCAGCTGGAAATCTCTGAAATCTTCGCAAAGCTTCTAGGCTGTAAATTGAAGCATGGAATTTAGTTGAAGCTTCTGCAGCTTTTAGCTAATGTATCTGGAAATTAATGAAGCAGGAGCTTAAACTGCGCTTAGTATAAAGCTTTACCTCTATCCGAAAAGGCAACTAAAAGATACACACAAAACAATTCCACAATTCCAGTGCTCAAGTCTTTTTTCTGATTTATTTTATATATGACATTTACGCGTATATTATGGACAGTTAAGGTATATCAATAACTTAAGTTAGAGTTGTCTAAAAAAAAAAAAACAAAAATACACTAACCATAAACTATCAATTACGATTAAATTGTTCTGTTGTCGGTTCTGTTTTCTGTGTACGTATGAGCAATATTATTGCCTAGCAATTGTTGACTATATAATAGCTATAAGTACGGACACTTGCTTATGGAAGTCTGGCAGTGGTACAATGATCTCGGAGTAAGCTTAAGTTAGTACCCACTGTACGCATTTGGAGGAAGCAGAACTTGATTCAAGCCTAACTACGTTTTTTGATATTTTTTTCCTTGATATATCTTTGTTGTGTACATAAAAATTGTTGCCCGCAAGTATGCTGCGTTTCTGTTTCTGAAACTCAGGTTTCAAAGCTAATTTAGCTTTTCAATCCTCAGACAGAAGACTCGTAAATGACGATTTGCAGGACCTTGGGCTTGTTATTTTGCGCCTCCTTGACCTCCTTTAGGATAGCATTTGTAATGGCCTCCAAGGCGGCAATATCAGGACTGTGTTCGTTCTTCTTGTTGCTGCTCCACTTGGGCATGGAAACCTAAGATATCGAATGGAATTAGTCACAACTGAAGGATTCATTTGGTGTGTTTCTAACCGTTAGAACCTTCTGCAGGGCCGTGTAGTCCAGTCCTGTTCCGGCAGTTTCGCCCAAGCGGCGCAGAGTCTCCGCCATGGGTCCCGAGAGTTCCTATTTTGTGGTTTCAAATTTGTAGTTACGATCCAGGGTCCCAGCTAGCACTCACCTGTAATTTTGCCCAACTGGTGGCGTACTGGCGTCGCACCAGCTCAATAATTGTGGATGTCAGGGCCAGGCCAATGAGAATGTACAAAGTGCAGAGCAACATGTAGTTGGGTTTCTCTTAAAACGAAAACAAGAAATGTAAGTTTTGCAGCTGAAAAGTGAAGCTCTGGCGATACACACTTGGCACCAAATCACCGAAGCCAATGGTCGTCATGGTGATAAAGCAAAAGTAGAAGCCATCAAAGAAGGTCCAATCGTCTTCCCAGAGCAAAAGCAGGCCGGCACCGGCGGCCAAGTAAACGCCCAAAAAGCATACGGCCAGAATGGCGTAGAACCAGGTTTTGCCAATAAAATTCGTAAACTTTGGCTTGGCTGAAAAATGCAAGAAATACTTCTATGAAACTTTAGATATTCAATGAAATAATAGGACAACCCTGCGTATGAGTGATGTGGCAAAGCATTACTCATACGCCGGGTGATCGCTTCAGACACCATGGCGTATAGCATTAATGGGCAGCCCTTGGCTCTTTCGGCTCGCAAAAACAAAGAGCTGTGAATGTTTCGAACAAAAGGGGATTAAGTGCTCGGAATTTGACGGTTAAAAGGGAATGTGTGAAGCGAAGGTCTCGATCAAAAGGGAATCGAAATGTGCACGTCATCCGAAGTTGACGGTGAAAAGGGAATGAGTGAAATTACAGAAACAAAATATGTAGAACCAAAAAATCGGATGGAGACACTTTTTTTATTATTTGGCCGGCTCCCAAGTTGAAAATCTGTGCCGGATGTTACTCATCCGCCGTGTTGCTGGGACTTCAAGATGCTAAAACTGGTTCACCAAATTCAAATTTTTATTGGTAACTTACTGGGCATGTGCTTGCCAAAAACGGAAACGGCGGTGGCAAAGAGACGGCCCCAATCGGCGATCACTGTAAGGGTAAAGGGGATGCCAATAAGGGCAAAGCAAATGCAAAATACCCGACCACCAGTGGTTACAGGCACAATATTGCCATAACCTGAAAGTAACCGAAATTTTCCATTAGTTCAAGGGCAGTTATGTGGGATATTATTGCATACCGATGGTGGTTAACACAGTCGATGAGAAGAACACAGCTTGCAGAATGCTCCATCGCTCGTAGGGCTCTGGAAAGTCTTTATCGGCCACAATCAACAGCCCTCCCTCAGCCGCCTGTTGTACGGCCTAAAAAATCGAGATAACCCGATATAGATTGTTCCAAAAAAAGTGAAATAAATAATGAAATACCGCTTCATATTTGGCCAGCTCAAAGGACAACAGCTCGTTGAGGTTGCGCACCTCGGTGTTGTTCAAAATGGTGTCTATGAAACGTTCCCGGTGCGTCTTCACCACGTCCTTGAGGTGTCCCAGGCGTTCCACCTCAGCAGGTCGTTCCAAATGCCGAAATATCTGTACGAAAAGAAGGCAAAATATTAGGTACCCATTCAATGGCAGATCGATATGCCAAAGTTCAAATACTATATTAATTTTATAATGTCTTTCCAGCGAAATTCGTTTGCCCATTCACTTGCAACTCGTGCAGTTATGTTTTATACGTAGGTATATTTTTCTCGTTCCACCGCTTGTTTGATGTTCCGCGTTTTATGTGCGAAAAGAAACGTAAATATATCCAAAAATCTAATTTTCATCTTCATTCAATTTCTCGCACATCATCATTGTGGAAATTTGTTTAACTTGTAGTACACTCTTCTTCGTTTTCCCTGCTTGGTTTTGTTATATAAATAGTTTGTACAAATTGAATTTGAGTTTTATTTTTAAAACAACACCACACAGCACACACAGCGAAATGGCAAAAATAAAAAAAAATAAAAAAACCCGTCGAACAGTAACATCCGAAAGGAATTCGGGAATTCAATTTAAATGTGTCAGACAATTTTTCTTTCACAAACAAAACAACAAGAAAATAAGATAAAAATGTGGCTACTGGAAAGATATATGGGCAGACTTGAGTGACTCTTCGAGTGTCCGAAAGTGTTACATTGGATCGCAGCCTGGAATTCAGGGCACGTTCCAGCCCCTTCTTACATTTATTTTGATTAATTGCTTGCGTTTGTGTGTCTATTTTTTTAATACAATTTGCTGCACTTTGACCCAAGTTGCAGTTGCAATTCCCCTTTCAAATTCGTCGCCTGTCCTTAGCAATTTTCCAACTTGGTGTCACAGGGCCGACACATAAAACTAGATGAATATGTATTTGCACAAAGCAGACAGATCTGTAATTTGGGTTGAAAGTTTGTGCTGAATGTCTGGACAGGCGCTGTGCTGGCGCATAAATTATAATTATTACGAGACATGGGTTTATCTCGGGCTTTTCACAATGCCATGACAAATTACTGACCTGATACTTCAAACTTTAAAGCTTTAAACTTTTCAAGGAACTCTTTTTGGAAGTGAACTTTTGGCTGGCAGGAAATGTGGCCAATCCTAAAACTTTATGACAAACGACTCGCCCTGTTAGTTTTCGGCCATAAAATCACTGTTTCGCCAAGTGACTTCCTGGTCTCCGCCGGCCAGCTTATGGCACTTGTCACTTTGTCCCTCCATTTTGCACACCATAAATCACACGCAGCGCGACTTTAGTGCCTTCCCATCGCCCATTGCCACAGCCCTGGGATCCTTCGGCACCAGCGGCCGTGTTATACCCATAAGGATTTGCATACATGTGCGGCAATTAACGCACGACATATGGAAATAATGGAGTGGCCCCTCCGGTGCCTTCATCTGACCACCTGACCATGAAGCACTGAGCAAAAATTCCCGAATTTTACGCACTTTTATTATTCAATATTATTTCTGCAAGTTGATTACCTTTTCGCAAAGAAAAATCAGATTTTTTATAGAGTTTAAGCTCGTTTTGTAATTAATCTTCAAGGTTTTAAACTATAATACGCCTCTTTTATTGGTAAAATTTCCGATTAATTGCTTATAAACGTTAGAGTGTGGCTTTATCTATTTCGGGAGTGCCCAAAAACGGGCCTGAACCTAATCCAGATTGACAGGAACGTGGAAATTCCAGCGGAACCAGTTCGGTAATCCCATTTCCACAGCTGCTCCTTTTATTTCGTTACCGTCCCCATTGTTTTGGAAAAAGAAAACCGCCAACGACACTGCTGTCCGGCGTAATTTCTCTTCATTAGAAGCACGGAGGAAAGCGAAATGTTTTTCCAACTCCAGCTGCTGGGCTTGGGTGGGCTATAACACATAATAATAATGATGTGCGCGCCCATTTAGCGGGTGATAATTCATTTCCGCTGCGAGAAGGTCCGCAAACAGTCCGCAGACTGTGCGGCGTTTTTCCGGCCAGGAAAAAGGTCACGGTTTCACTCTGCACGTCACTTGATTGTTTTGGGTACGAGTTTCCCTTCTGGAAGGGAAATGACATTGTAAATGTGGCATCTGCAGAATGATCTACAGAATGGCATCATTTTGGAAGAAGTGAGAAAGCGCCAGCATATTCTATACTATAGTTCAAAATCCAATTAAATAGATCCGCATATGTGTATTTCTGGAGAACCATTCACAATCGCCATTAAAGACAACACTTGTGTGCGCCAGGATGTAGCTAATTTGGAGGAAAAACGAATAATATATGCAAGATTTATAGAAAGCTTCACTCAACGGACTCGGGCAAATAACAATAAATCTTTCCCCCTTTGATATTTATGATTATTTAACATCAGAGCCGAACGAACACATTATTATGAAGGCTGCCTGTCTGGGCGGCCAAAAAAGGAAGCACAGAAGAACAAATGTACACCGACCCCATGCATAATAAATATAAATTGGTATTATTTATTGAAAATTAGTTCCATGGGCGGCAATGACCTCCAGAAAGCCTGGCCCAGTGCACCATACCACTACCAGGAATGGATTCATCCAAGGGCCCGGGGGGCGAAAATGGAGAAAGTTTGGAAAAGGAGCGTTCTGCCAAAACGGAAGCGTTGTGCGAATGCGAAAATGGCCAACGGCGTCCGTTGGGCGCCCCTAAAACCTTAAATGCTGCCTCACTTTCCCCCACCTCTCTCTGCTGCGCGGAAAATCATGTTTGTTTATAGGGGAAAAACACTAATTTTTCCGTATCGAAGCGTTTTTGTGTCGTGCGCGTTTAAAACCGCGGGCGGGCCCAGCGCACTTTTCAGTTTGTTGATTTTATGAGCCTATGATTTGATGGCAAATTAGACATAATTTCCAAGCTGGCTGCCTACTAAATCGCTGTCAGTTCATTAGGTTTTGATTATTTATTGAGTGCGCTTGCCGTTAAACCGAATGGGCCAAGAGTCGTTAGCTGATGCGAGCACTTGTTACCGATGTTTTGGGCCCTGCCAATCGCATCCCCACCATTAATATTCGAAAACAATGTAGTTCCAAGTAACCCGAATAAGATTTCGCAACCATCTCTGGTTCAAATGTGGGACACAAAAGGAAACCCTATAATGGGAGTATCGTAAGTATAAATGCTTATGGCACAGCAGCCCATTGGGTGGCCATTCAGTCCGTTCGCACTTGACATATTTATGCGTAATTATTATGGCCAAGGCCGCCGCCAGAAGGAGATCCGACCCTGGAGCTCCAACAATCGGGAATGATAATATTCGCCGTGGGCGGCTGCCCCACCTGCGGTTAATTAACCCATTTCAGACGACCCTCCTCCGTTCGGGATGGTCGTTTTATGTAAATACCCTGGGCAGGGCCCATGCCCTACGCCAGTTTTGGGTCTCGGACATGCAAAGCATTTTGGCCACGGTACTTCCCACGGGACAACCAAAATTGGACATCCATCATTGGGCTGTCGCATATGGAAACTCACGCTGAAGAATAGAGATGTTTTTCCAATGGTTTTCCAAAGATTTCCACAATTCCTCAGCGTTAAATGAGACCAAATGAGACAAGGTATATATGGCTATGGTAAATAAAACTATAGTGGCCAGTAAATCGGTTTATAGCCGCGTCAAATATGCCAGCAAAGCCGACAAGCAAAATGGCACGGAAAAAAACAAAGTACACGCACAATTTGCATGCCACGAGGAAAAAATCAGCTGTTAATGTAAAAGATTTGATTTGTGGGCCAGAATGTGGAAAAGCCAAACATGGCAGGCAAAGGTGGAAAAGCCGGAAAGTGCGGAGGAAAATGTTGTGTCCGTCAAAGAGGGTCTCAAGATTGCGTGCCACTTGGCAAGTGAAAACGCGCAGTAAGAAGCTGGCGATGTTTTGGTCACACGAAACAATACTATACAAAGTCACTGCAAATACCTCTCTATAATGCTTTAAAAAAGTAATAGTATAAAGCATTTATAGGAAAAACTAATTCTCGTATCCTTACATAAAAGAAACCCTTAAAAACGGTGAAGTTCCAGCTTTAAAGTTCTGAAAAAATACCTATTTATGATACCATATGATCTAAGATTCTTGCGTGCTGGAGTTGCATGATTATTTAAAATGTATTATGTCATCTCGTTGAGAAAAACACACTTCTAACCTGTATTTCGAGCCGTCCAAATCTGGAAAATCATCTCGATTTCAAGCTCATTATAAAACTTGTTGGCCCTTGAAGATCTCGAGAGACTTAATGAACCAAAGCAAACATCTGAGATATTGTTTATAAATCATATGCGTGTACAACGTATAATGAAGTGCGGAAATAGATAATAGGTACTTAATATACCCGGTATTTGAAGAAAAATGGGTATATCGGTTCGTAGAAAACTGTCAATCTATCCTAGATTTGCGATATATAAAAAATGGCTTAAACCTCTGGGTTTTTGTATTAGGAAAACTTAAGACCACCCATAGGTAATTTTAATGTTAGAGACACAGGGAAGGCATTGTTTTTAAGTATCTATTATTTATCTATGCTCTAAGCACTGAGTACTGGGTATTTATGGTCGAGACACTCGGCAACAGCCTTTCGTACTTGTTTAATTTTTCAATTATAAGGCCAGTCCTCCCTTTTTGGCAGCTGTTCAGGCTAGGGGGATTGCAGACTTTTGATTGACACTGTGTTATGCCCAGCTGCCGGATGGCTTTTCGTCGGCTAATGAGATTGTGATTTGTGTGCTTTATTTTACTTCAAATTCAATTTTTCAATTTGCCGGCGATGGCATCATATTTTTTAACAAGAGATCACGAGTTTCATAATTATCTAGCCATCTAGTTTTTTGAGCAACTTAAATGCTTTTAAACGGCATAGCGTGGGGAAAAGACCAAGTTTGCGAGTCCCTAAGCCGATTATGAACTTGCAAATATTTACTGCATGTAGTTGATAAGCCCCGGCCCCTTGGCATCCCCGCAAATATCCATAATCAATTTATGTAACTTTCGTAACTTTCACGTCCGCTTCCGATTTGGCTTGGCATGGGGCGGGGAGGCGGTGAGGCGGTGAGGCGAAAGTTTAATGCATTTTCCCGCCTGTCAAAGTTCAGCAAAGTCGTATTACATCACTCTACTTGCAATAGTGTGTGCTTATGCGTAAGTATTTCCATTGTTTACCGCCTGTCGTTCAACCTCCGGGGCGGGGAAATATGGAAAATCTGTTGGGGCAACCCCTTTGGTGTGTACCGCCCTCTGCTTGTCACACGCTGCGTATGCGCATTTTGTGCATTTTCACGAACATTCATACTGAAAGTCACCATCAATCAACGCCATTCTGACATGCAAGATTTTTTTGCACGCAACTTTTTTGCATGTCCGCGATTTGTTTGTTTTATTTCACCGTTTGAATGGAATATAAATCATTCAATATAGAATAATGTGTGGCTCCACCTTCAAGTTTGCTTATTATCTTTTCGTAATTGGATAACAATTAGTTTATAAGTCAAATACAAGTCAATTTACTTTCCTGTTGACCACCCTTCTGGGGATCTATGTCGTCTAGGATTTCTTTAAACATTCAGTAGCTGGCTTTGCGTGTCTAGATTTCCTTTTTTTCGCTCTGATTTTGCGGTTTTCCTTCTAAGCAAAAGATTGTGCCTGCCTGCAGGAAAACAATCAAAGCTGCGTCAATGCTCGAATGCACGAAGAGGTGCCAGGAGGGCGTAAGTGGCAGGCGGGGAAGCGGAGCGATCCAGAGGTGAGTTAATGGGTCTGGGATGTAATTTGGGTTGTTTTTCCGCCGAGCTTGTTGAAGGTTTCTGCACGTGCAGCACGCAAGGCGCCACAATGGCCGCACTAAAAAAGTTGACCGAGTTCTATGTAGTTGGGCAGATTTCCCATCCTGTTTTCACTGCCGATTTTCCTTTCGCTTTCGAGTAATTGCTGCGACAGAATTTGGCGGCGAAAGTTATTTTGCAGTGTATTGCAGGGGTTGTTGGCACACCAACAAGGAATGATTAAAGAAAAAACTAATAGAATTTGCAATATATTTTAAGAAATTAAGCCCAAGATACAAAAGATCTTAAGTCAGCGGTGCGCACAGATTTTCAAAATATGGTTCTACATATTTTGTTCGTGCAATTTCACACATTCCCTTTTCACCGTCAACTTCGGATGACGTGCACATGTCGATTCCCTTTTGTTCGAGACATTCACTGCTTTTTGTTTATGGGAGCACTGGGAGCTAAAAGAGCTATAGAGTGACCACCAATAACTTAAAGAACTCCAAAAAACAAGGACAAAAAAATGGAATAATTAGCCTCGGAACCTTCCTGTCGCCCGCTTGCCGTACAAATTGTGCAAATTCAAAGTGGAACGTTTTGTTAGAAGCCATTTCCCTTGGCAATTTGCCTCCAAAAACCACCTGAAAACCCGCGAAAAACAAAGAACTTGGGCAGCTGACATGTCAACTCCAAATACATTTATGCGACGCTGTTTTGTTGCCAATTCCAAACAGTTTTGCGCCTGCCAAGCCATAGCCCAGTGCACTATCATAATATTCCAAAAAGAACCACTGTTTTGATGCTAAACAAATAAATACATCAAATTAAATCCACAACGAGAACGTGACGGAAAATGCATACGCTTTTCGGGGGCCAAAAGTTTATTTTAATATGATAATAAATTTGTGAAAATTATTAGTATGCGCCAGCCAAGCATATTTTATGAATAGTTTGTTTTGGCAGACAACAAAAAAAGCAGCCGCAACAATAATTCCGCTAATAAGCATAACAAGAGGAACAATACAGATAACAACAATCATCATCATAATTATAGTGCGATTCCGCAAATAGTTTACAAATGATTTTCAATTTGTTTTCCCAAGCCGAACCGAACCATCCGAATGCAAACAAAGAATTCTTCAAATTTATTTGCTTCACGGTTAAAGATAGAAAGGCGAGCGCGAACGAGCGCCGAACATGTTAAATAATTATACCATATTCGTTTTTCCAGCCAAGTCTGGGCGGCATAAAAAACACGCATACGCACATATTATTCATACGCCGTGTTGGCCACGAGAAATCAACAACGACGTGAGAAAAATGAGTGCACGCAAAAACAGGAATGTTTAAAGTATATTAATGATAAATATGTAGGTGAAAGATAAAAAAATGCTACAATATTTTTAAACGGCTTCACCAAATTATTTGCATCTGTAAATATTTGTTTCAACATTTCATTTCCATACTTCTGGATGTCACTTTTTTTGTCAACTTAATCAGATCAGAGTATAAAGCAGAGATAGTGGTGGTGAAAAACAACAGCCGCACCTTTACAAAAACTGCCAAGGAGAAAGGCTTTTTAAAGGTAAATAAATACAAAATAATGTAAATAATGCCAAGAAGGAAGTAAATCCGTCAAGAGTCTTGCACGTTCCACATTATGATGAATATATAGAAGACTATATTTCGCACCCTGCATTTAATATTTTTTAAAAAAGTTCCGAACACACATTACTTTTGGCCCGCCGATTTTTCGCACTTTGAAAGTTCATAAATTTCGTGAACAATTCGAGGCGATTTATTGGCATATGCATGCGGAAAAATAAATGCCATTGCGTAAACAAATGATTACAAGTTAAGGCTGATAAATGCGATAAACCAACTGGCTGGGACATTAATGATTGACCGATCCGATTGATTGATTGGGACTCTCGCAAGACGAATTCGGGTTAACTGCCCAGGCACTCTGCGGCCTCAATTTTTTAATCGCCGCAAAAACTCGCACACTTTTGTATACACAATGGCCACTTAATTTGTCTCAAAGATTCCCCAAAATGCGGTCAATTTTCCGCATTTTCTATATACATTCGTCTATATATTTATAGCCTAGACACGCGACAGAAAAGCCCCCGGAATGATAATCACATAAATTAATTTCCATTTCATTTCACACTCGACCACTGCATAAATCTGTCGGATACTTGTCACCTGCCTGTCCGCGCATAATTTGTTAATAATTTTACGGCAGCCCACACCATTGTGATACAATTTGAAATGGGCAAAATATATATTTTCTTTTACTTAATTTTCTTGGCCTCTGGCCAAAAGTAACTTGTGGGAAAAGCTTGAATATTGTAGCCCAAAAGTGGACGTTGGTGATGGAGTTCATTCTTGCGTGTTAAATTGTTGAAACTTGTCAATTTTCCGATTTAACCGAGCATGGGTCGGCTTTGCCCTGCACTGAAAGATACTCTGAGTGAACTAAATATTTATAAACGTGCAACTCTTTATTTGTTAGATATCTTACAATAAAATCAAGATAACCTTTTGAAACTTAAATAATGGGGATACGAAAAGTCTCAAATGTATTTGCCACAAAAATAATAAATCTATTGTAGGAAATTTAAAGAAAGATACTCCTCGAAAAATGTGATGCAGTGTATGGATTACAGTATGTGACCAGGTCACTTTATGACTTGTCATGTAGTCGAATCTGTTTGGTTTGTTTTGTTTCTGGGGGGTTATAAATTGAAATGTATTCCGATTTGTATGCCTTATGCGTAGCAGAACTTTGTCGGCCGCTAATACACTTAAACACTTTTGGGGAAAAGCGAACGCTTCACAGTTCGCTTGCCGTTTGTTTTTCCCTTCGGTTTTTTGTGCTCGCATCTTGCGGATGAGAATGTGATTGGAATTTGCAACCAAATGAGGCAGCCACAAAGTGTTGCATAGCTAAGGACATTGAAGCGTGATGGTTTCATTAGCAAACCAAAGTTGGAGTGACTTTTGCCCATCTGCTTTTCGGTGCGATTGTTATTGAGAGCTTTGCCAACGGTCATTCCTTTGTTACTTTATGCGCTGAATACGGGGTCAAACACTTAAGTTAATGTGGCTGAAAATACGGCAAAGATTTGAAATAAACTCCAGACCCAAAGCAACAAAAATTACATCCCTAGCTCTTACCATCTCGGAGAACGACGTGGTCATACATTCAGATGGACAGACAGGCAGACAGACAGACAGACAGACAGACAGACAGACAGACATGGCTAGATCGACTTGGCTGTTGATCCTGATCAAGTAGGTTCGGAAAGTTCTCCTTTTCACCTTAAGGTTCGTGGTGTATAAACTTGTGTACGTTTTTGGTGCCAAAAAGAACCAAAAAAACACTTTCCTAATGCCCAAGTCTGACATGATTTTGTCATCTTCCCTGTCCTCTCTTGTATACTCCGCTTTTCCGCATTTTCCTGTTGCAAACATCGACGGCCTAGCCCAGTTCCTGATTTTTGGTTTTCGGTTTTCGGTTTTGGGTTGCGTTGCCTTAATTTCAGGGCCAAGCAAATTGGCCTTGATATGAAAAATCATGTCAGAGCAGGCTTGGATGGGTCAGTTAATCAGATAGCACACACACGCACACACACATGAGGGGTGTGGGGCTTATAGCAGCTATAGCTTAGCACACATATACATATACAAGGAGGAAACCGTGAAAAGTAAGCAAAAATGGGCTGGATTGGCCGCTCCATCTAATTGGCTATTCTGTGCTTTATTTTTTGGCCAAACAGCTTAATTCCCTTGGTCGGGAAAACTCTTGACAAAGTGAAATTTTTCACACACACACACACACACACACGAATCGATGACGCCTTCAAGTATGCTGAAAAATGCTAATTAAAATTATTTATGCCAGCATATCATATGCGAGGAGACTACAATTTGAGCCCTACACTACCGCTCCTTACATATAACATATAATATAGGGGCCTAGGGGGGATTGACTGGAAAACCATGAAATAGATAAATGCCAACTTGCTCGTCAGCAGAGTTAATTAAACTTTTACTGTCCTGATACTTTGGCAAATTGGTTTTTCTTTAAACCAAAAGCTTATCGCAGTGTTGAAGGAAAACTCTCAAATTTGTTCTAAACTGAAATCCGAAACCAAGATCATAATTCAATGCGTTTTTTTTGTAATCCAAACTTGGCCCGAAACTTTCTGATTTCCGCCCAGTAGCAACAACTAAATTGGAGAAAATCCTGCGGGGAAATTGGATGAAACATCTACAATCGGATATCTTGCACGAGGGTGAGAGGATTCATTTCCGTTTCATTCGGAATTTGATACCTAGCACTTGACTCGAAGGTGAATGCCGAAAGGGTTCAATGAATTCAAAACCAAAGAAAATTTATGGGATTTTAAAATAAATGAACCGAAAAAACTATGCCCCCCGAAACATAATAAAATTTTGATGAGCCATTTAAGTGAAAAGTGCGCATAATTGGCCCACAACATGTGGGGGAGGATGAGGCGGATGAGGCGGATTGCAGGGTCCAGTTGAATGCGATGGGGGTCATGGGGCAAGGCCCCCGAAGATACAAATGAATACGAATGTGTTGCCTGATTAATGCCCTGGCTCTTGTTTGCCAGAAATTCCGAGCAAATTTACAGATATATGGGGAAGGTGTTGATGGAGTTCGCAAAGGGAGAATTAATTTGATTTGAAAATCATTTTCCAGACCATTCTTCAGATCTGATTACCCCAACTAAAATTCCTCACACTTAAGATCGATGGAATAGGATTTTTTATAGCATATACCTTAAGGTGCAAATGGTGTATTAAGTTTGTGCAAATGTATGTAATGCGGAGTAGGATCCTACAAATTGTATGTTCGATCTCCAAAATGGTAGGAGCTAGAGACATAATTCTTTTTGTTTTAGATGCGTTAAGTATTTATGCAGAATATATTGATATTGAATTTAAGCCGCTGCCCGATGCGCCTCTAAAATTTTCAAATAGGTACATGGCATCTACAGCGACTACTGTGTTTCTACTTGTTTCAATTCCTAGTTGTAGGAAAAGCAAATTAATTTTTGTGCACACTATCCAATCAATTTATTCGCTGAAGATACGCACTCTGATTTCGCTTCGATGGCCATCGACTAGGCTCGTCGATGGCCCCACCCACTTGCACTTAATCCTTGCGCTACTCTCAACTACATCTCCATTATATCCTTCAAGCCATGGTGGGTCCCACACCTCCACCAGGCAACCACTTTGGCCCCCTAATTGGCGGTGCTTGAGGAAATTGAGAGGCAATATAACAAATACCACGCCGGCACGACACTCGGCCATATGTCAAGTGGCAGGACACGACAATTAAGCTGCTACCTCCCTCGCAGTTTTGCCAAGCGAATACCTTTTTGTGTGGTCCAAAAAGGAAAAATAGAGCAACTAAGAGAAACATTTGGAAATATTTAAGTTGAAAAGCGTTGGGCTATATTCTTGCCATAAAATAACCATTTCGATTGTTGCCATTTAATTGATATTCCCGGTGCAGTTTTTTCCCGAAAATTCCCTAAAAACTGCAGCTATTTTGCAGTCATGGACAACTGACGGCATCAGTTGCGAACGCGGTCTGGTCAGTGCGGTCTTCTATTTTAAATTTCTTCATTTTTTCGTTAGCCAAAACGACGTCATTGGCGAAAATGTAAATGTTTAGACAAGGCCCAAAATTTGCAAGCGGCCAAAACCCTGGGCCCTCCGGCGCTCCCACGGTCACACATGGTCGTCTTGCGATGCAGTCCACACACCGTCCACACATCGCCTCCAAAACTGACCCGTCTGGATGTATAGTATATAAATATGTAGGTAAATATTTCATACCGCATACTATATATGATATCCCATATCCCATACATTCGTTTGTGCAATTAGCGGTGCGACAGGCACTGGAAAGGGGCGGCGGCACACTTAAATGTAACATACAAAATTTGTAGTTTTATGACTTAATTTTGGGCAAACTTTTAGTGAACAAATTGCCGTAAATATTGTACTGTGTTTGGATTATTGTTTTTATTCAGCCGAGAAAGGAGCCAGTTCACCAAAACAAACACAATTGCCAAAAAATATTTATTTAGACACGTTTTATGGATTGTTTTTTCTTGTTTTTCATTTTGATTACATTTATTTAGACGTATTCTTGTTGTGTTTATGTATATGACTGTTTGCAAGTAATTCACTTCACACTCATTCTTGAATATTTAATTTATAGATACATATCTTATCTTATTGTTTGTCTATATTTTGTTGACTTTTGGGACTTGGTTTTCTGTGAATTCCCCGTTTTTTTTTTTGGCTAACAACCTGCACTCAATTTGAACGCTCAAATCATTTTGCATGTTTGCATGTTCGCCACTATAATACAAAAAAAAATAACAAAAATCACCGAAATAAGAAAAACATAATGCCAGCAGCAATATATTTGTTTTTGTTATGCAAAAACACGTTTTTACCAGGCCGCCCACGCCGCAGTAGATCGACAGCGAGACGAGCAATCCGATGTGATTGAGGGCCGACTTCCACTTGACGGACTGCCACCAAACCGGGCTCTTGCGTCCGCTCCTGTTGCCGCCCCGGCCGCCCAGACCGCCGCCCAGACCGCCGCCGGCACCGCCGCCCTCGACGACCTCGACGCGACGATCCAGGTGCTTCAGCTTCTCGAGCAACTCGGTGCTGGCATCGTCCTGCGAGTCGTACTCCTTCACCGTCACTTTCTTCATTGGCATCTTTCTGCTCTGATTTCGATCGGGGGATTCGTGATTCTAGGCTTGTGTCTCTAATTTTTCTATATCTTTTTGAATTAATTGCGAAGGGACCGGACCGGACCTAGGGCCCCCCTCTTCTCCGGCTCGCTGGACGGTTCAACATATTTGCGAATTTTTAGCACTTTGGGTTTGCTGCCGGAAAATGAATGGCAACTTTTCGAAATACTTTACACACGCGCGCCAAGGGCCGAGAAACCGACAGCGGAGCTCCCGCGGAAAGCCAACAACCGTCGAACAACAAGTCAAAGTTGCGACTGGGAAACCGATTCGCATTTCGAATGTTTGCCCCACAAACAAGGCGGGCCACTTTTTTGCGCAAGTCTGGCAACTATCTGCGCACGAAACGAACAAATTCAAATTCACAGTTCTTGCAAAGAAAAAGTTGTGCAAAATTCAAAGAAAACAATCAAATTTCACACTCAACTGTATAAATTAATAAAATACCAGGGCATTCTAAAATATTTTGAGGCAAAATGCAATAAAAACCAACAAATATCTTCAGATTATTCAAACTAATAAGGAAAAGTAAGGGATAATATATACCAACATCAAAATAAAACTCAAATTAAAAGAAAAAAAATACAATAAAGAAAAGTGAAAATTAAAATGGTAAACAGTTTATTCGGAATTTTTTAAATAAGGAAATATGTCTTACAACATGGGTTTTAACATGGCGTACGGTACGATTAAAAAAAAAAAACATTAAAAAATATCCCTAAAGTTATGGTTTCAACAATTTGTCGGTTCCTGGCGAGTTATTTAAAAAATAAAGGCGCCAACATTTCCGCCCTTTTTGGTAGCCCTAGAAATTTTTACGGCAACTTCGAGGAACTTGGGGGGTTTTTTCTGGTCTGGCTGTTTTCCTTCTTAAAGGAAACGCTAAAAGGATAAAACTTTAAATTATTTTTCACCTACCTAATCATGATTTTTGTTTACAAAAAAAAATTATATAATTTTAACACTCTTCTGAAAACACCCTTAAAAATTGGACGCTAATATCGGCTGCTTATTCGAAATTAACAGTAAAACTAGGAGGGCCCCCTATAATAAATTGGAAATATTTACACTCTAATTATAAACTGCTAATTATAAACTGCAGTGCAGGAGTATTTTGTGTCAAATGATCAAAATAAATAATTATAATAACAATGGGTGAAAAACTTTTAAGAACCAACCTTTCTTCCTTGCTTCACTGTATTCTTACATTTAATTTACACATTTTGAGGTGTATTCCTTGGTTTCTCTTTTGCATTTTTTCTGTGGAATTGAATTCTTAGCCATTTAACCACTCTTTCAGGTGTCGATCTTAAGTTATTACTCGTCAATTGTTTCTTTTATGACTTCTCTTAGATTTTATTTATTCTGCTTCTTAAATGTTTGATACAGGTATATATATGTTTACATATATTAGCTTTTTGTCACACAGTTTTTATGTTAAATGAAAAGTGCGTTTGCTCGTGAGTTTCTCTTTTTTTTTTTGTCAAGTGAGCCGACTAGAGCGGCGATTTCTTGGAATCCTAACCGCTACCTCAAATCCTCATGTTTGCCGCTACAAACTACACAAAAAAAAAAAAAACATTTGTGTATATTCTCTAAACTCGAGGGTATTGTGTGTGCATGTTATGCGAAAAAAAAAATATTCAGAAGATGCCTACAAACGAATGTCCATCGAACATACGAACTTGTAAATTTCCCTTTTCTTATCTAGTTTGTGTTTCAATGTGTCGAATGTGTTTCTGTGATGATCTTGTGATCCTGAACTTAGGAATCTAGCGCTGTCATGATGTCGTCGAGGGTGCCACTGGAGATGGTGTGGAAATCGGGCTCTGGAAGGAGAAACGAAAGGAAAAGAAAGCAATCAATGTGATGTTGAAGGCTTATTGAAAGCTTTGAAAACTCACCGGCTAGTTGGCAAAGGACCTCGTCGTCCAGGCTCGGCATTGGCTCAATCGTAGAGTAGTACTGCGATGGAATGCTGGATGGGATTGCTGCACTGGTCATGGCCATGGCACTCGAATCATCCCCGCCATTCGCTTGGGAAGAGCCAGCCGGTGCTGGTAGCGGTGCGGCGATTAGATCGCTCGGAATAATGGCAGTCGATGGCTCAGTGGATGGCTCCGTCTGGGCGACTGCGAGCGCCTCCAGCCTGTCTATCTCTTCCTGCTCCTCAAGGTCTGACTTTTGCAGCTCCCTGAGCTCCTCCAGTTCCTGCAACAGCTTGTCTCTGTTGTCGCTCACCGAAATAAAGCTGCACTCGGAGTCGATGGAGTCGAAGCGCTGGCGCTGGTCCTGCTGCTGCTGCTGCTGCTCCTCCTCCTCCTCGTTCTTAGTTGCGGGTGTGCTGCTGCTATGGCTGGAGACGGGCGTATGCAGCTGGCGGACATCGTCCAGGGACGTCTGTATATCCAGCACATCCTCGTGATCCTCAGAGGGCAGGGGCGTTGCTTGCACTTCCTTGCGCTCCGCTGTCACCTCGGGCTTTGCCGCATCTTCCTTTGCTGCGGTTTTTGCAACCACTGCCGCCTCTGTTTGCAGACTCTCTTCGGCAATTTTCGGCGTTGAGCCGATCTCTACTTTTTTCTCTGGCTCTTCGCCTGCCTCTATCTTGCTCGTCTCTGCGGCCTCCTTTTCCGTTTCCGGCGATTTGTCTTCTGGTTTCGAAGCTGCTTCTGCAATTTTTGGTTCCTCTTGCTTTTCTAGCACGGTCTCGGCCACCTTAAGCGATTTTTTTGGAGAATCCTTTGGCTTGCTCTCAGCTTTATCTGCCGTTACACTTCGATGGGTATGGGTACCTTTTGTATCCTTATGTTTCTTTAAATTCTTATCCTTCTTTCTAGCAGCCTTTGCCTCCCTTTTGGCTTCTTTATGAGCCGCCGCCGCCGCAGCCGCAGCCGCAGCCGCCGTGGCCGCCGTGGCCGTCGGTGACTTCTCCTCCTCGTCATCGCTGATCGTGGTGGTGGTGGTGACCCTCTTCTTTTTGGCCGGTGGTGTTGCCAACATATTGGGCAGCTCGTTGGGAACTGCAAGGCAAGGCAAGTTACAGAATTAGTAGTCGCTCGGTATGGCCCACCCGACAATAACCTACCTATATACTCTGCATCGGCGTCTTCCTCCTCATCGCCCGGCTCGGGACCGTCGTCCAAACGCAGGCTGGCCAAGCCGGAAAGCAGCTGGCGCTGCGGCCGCTTCGGCGTTCCGTTGCAGGAGCGACGCTTCCGACTGCCCGACGGCGGCGTCGCCGGCAAGCGCTGTGAGGATGTGGTCTGTCCCAGCGACGGGGGTCGCCCTCGGGATGGTGGGGATCGCTTCAGGGCACCGGCAGAGCCTGACAGCAGCGATGTGGAGGTGAGGGCAATGTCCTCGAGAACGTTGCCCTTGTCATCGACGCGCTGCAGGCGCGTGGGTTTCGGTGCCCGGGGCGATGAGGATGAGGAACCGTAGGTGGCCCGCCGCGAACCGTGGGTGCTTCTGTTTTCGCCTCCAATAACCACGACGGTCTCGCTGAACGACACGGTGAGATGCGGCCGGCGCGGTCGCCCCTGCCTGGAGCCCGAAACTATGCAATTGGGCAGCGGCATCGGCGTGCGCTTCATGTTCACGTAGCAGTTGAAGTAGCGCGGACTGAACTGCTCGACGAGCTCCCTTGTGGCATTCAGCCCCCGATACTGATCCTTCTTCTTGGGCTTCGGTGCAGGACTCGACAGCCTCGGCAACCGGCTGGGCGGAGGGGTCTGGTCTCGGTGGATGGATCGCTTCTTGGCGCCGTTCTGCTGCAGAGGAACTTTGATGTGCACCTTGCCCTTGCCCTTGCCCTTGGGGGTTTCCTTCTTTGGCGCCGCCGGCTTGGAGGTCTGGTTGTCGCGATTCTTGGGCGGCCGACCGCGGCGGGGTTTGGCCGCAAACGTCGAGGTGGACAGGGCGGTGCAGGCGCTGTTAATCTCCTGCGGCGTGAGGCGATGCAAACGCACCGACAGCTTGCGGTTACGAGAATGGGACGGCTGCCCAGGCTGCCCAGGCTCCCCCCCGGGCTGTGGGGATATTGGCGCCGAATCGGTGAACATTTTCTGCTCCGCCTTGGTCTTTCTGGGCATGGGATTGCGTTGGCTGTCCTCGCTGCCAACGATGGAACCGCAGGGCGAATCCTTCGTCGGTTCCGGGTCCATCAACGGTTTCTTGCTGCTCGAGGGAGCAAAGTCGATCTCTTCGGTATCCTCGTAGGAGGCCAGACGCTTCCTGGACGGGATAAAGTCGAGATTATCCAGCGATTTGTCGGATTTCTCTTCGTCCTCGCCCTCACTGTTGTAGGGCTTTGGCGAGAGCTTTGGGGAGAGCTTTGGGGAATCGTATTCGGGTTTTTGATCGTTTTCCTTATTGTCGTTGATATTCAGGGTTGCGTCGTCCATAGCTGTGGGCACACAAGCGTAAAACATTTGTAATCAATTTGAATAATATAAAAACATTCTATCAATAATCACACAGACATGGTATACCTCTTCAAACCCTAAATATCAAGTGCTTTTGTGTAGGGAAGGGCATACTAGGGACCTTCCTCAAACATTTCAGAAAACATTTCAAATATATATGATTTTAAATTAGTTGGAGCGATAATAATTCTGTTATTGCTATTCCTAAGAAAATTTTAGGGCTATTGTAACAAAAAATGATAAAATAAATAAAAAATTCAAGGACCTCCTGGCGTGATATATTACTTGATATTTTAAAAAATATATATTTATTACCTATTAATGCTGCGAGGTCGAAAGTTGCTGAAAAAAAATTGAATTGCAATTAAAAACCTAATAAAAAAAAAACAGATAAAAAAATACCTAAAAATTAAATAAATAAATAAATATATAAAAAAATGCAAGGAGCTCCTAGCCTGCTGGCCGCTATTGTGCAACACTACCATCCTATGCGCGCCACTACCATCCAATGCGTTAACATTGTCAACATTCCAGTGGCCTATAAATAAACCGCAGAATCCAGAATCCTCAATGAAGTCGCGAGATTCGATTCGATTCGATTCGATTCCGTGCACTTGGGTCAGCTGCTTTGTCAGCGGAAATGGGATGATCGAAAAATTGCATGATAGGCATAATTAAATGGCCGCCACTGTGCACGCACCGCTCGCTCTCTCTCTCTCTCTCTCTATCTCTCTCTGCCTGCCTATACCGCTGCCCTTCCTCCTCTTGTTTTTGTTGTTGTTGTTGCGGAGCGAAGCATCCTATTTGCACACACTTGCACATTGGTCATTTGCATAGGTGTTTGTGTGTTGGTAACCATAACTGTAACTGTATGTGTATGTGCATGTGCAAAACGCACACGCACACGCACACGCGTGTGTACTTACCTGGCAGCGTTGGCGAATCGTTGTTGGAAAGGGGCGAGGGGGTTGACCGGCTCTCCTGCGCCGCGATCCTCTCGGGAGGCGGGGCCGCCTTCACCATATCGAAGAGCTCCATCGAGCCCGCGCTCGCGCTCGCGCTAGCGCTTCCTTCCCCTGCAGCGCCCAAGGACTCCCTCCCCCCCAAAAAAACAGAGACACAGACACGGACACGGACACGGATACGGGGACACGCACAGGGAATGCAACAACCGACAAGGACGGGCTTTGCCCTTTTACCGTTTTAACCGTTTCGCGATGCGAATTTTCTTCGACAACCCGCCGCCGCCGCCGCGTTTCTTCTTTGTTATTCGCGCGCCGGTAAAGCGCTGCTCGCCGCTCGCCGCTCGCTGCTTGCTTTTCGCTTTGCGCGGGCAAGTCCGCTTTTCCCTGGCCGCACAATTGGCACGCCACCGAAAAAAAAAGAGCAGTCAAAATGATTTCGACGCCAGAACGCGCAAACACACACACACAAACCAGTGCTGTCACACGGACGGCCTAGAGGTGGACACCTATCGATAGGCAGCCTGCGATGCGCAACACTGCTCAGCCCGGTCTCAGATTCAATTGTTTGAAAAACACTTTTCAAAAAGTAGTATGTATATCTTTCTACCTAAATGTTAAAGGAGCCAAAACTCGAGAAGAGAAGAAAAGTGCATGCAGGTGATACAAAGAAAGAGGAAGATGAGGAGGAAGAGGAAGAGGTATAGGAATAGGAAGAGGTATAGGAATAGGAATAGCAATAGGAATAGGAATAGGAAAAGGAATAGGAATAGGAATAGGAATAGGAATAGGAATATCAATAGGATAAGGAATAGGAATAAGAATGAGAATAGAACTAGGAATAGGAATAGGAATAGGAATTGGAATAGGAATAGGAATAGGAATAGGAATAGGAATAGGAACAGCAATAGGAAAAGGAATAGGAATAGTACTAGGACTAGGAATAGGAATAGGAATAGGATATTGAGGACTCACGAAACGGCCATGGCGCGTATAGCCATTTTTTTGGGGCATCCCGGGCATCCGATTTGTTCATCTTTCAATCGAGTCACTCTGGTTGCTGGTGGCTGGTCCGCCTGCGCGATAATCTCTTTGAGCCTCCTGATGCAGTGCCTCAACCTGATCCGTGGTGCCAAACTTAGCTTCCCTCGAAGGACAGTATCAGCAGGATGACGAGTCCATGGCATTAAGATCCAGGGCCAAAGTTGGGAATTGCATAGAAGGTTGTCGCGGAAACTATTACACACGTTTTTTACACTTTACACACGATACACACGCTACCCACGTTTTTCACCCGTTACACACGTTTTCCCGAAACTACAATGTAGATGACGAAAAAAATCTACTAATCTACTCAGTTCAACTAGGCTGCTTGAGTTTACCTAATGAGTTACGTCCCTAAACTAGTTGGGAATTGCTGGCATTGCAGGTGGTCAGATTTCTTAGCGCGAAAATTTGATTCAAATGAATCAAATGAAAGATCGAAACGAGATGGGCGATTGTTCCTGGGGCCCTTGGGGCCTTGCCCACGCTGAAGGTGCTACAGGAGCACCTCCCTTCTGCGATTTAAAACATTTTCGGCAAAAATGGGACTTCCCCTTTCTCAGCTTCTTCATAGGCAAAGGAGCAAATTCAATGCACCGATTGTGTTAGCGGTGTTGTGGAAAGCATACAAATTCCAATCAGAAAAACTGGGAATTCCCCCAAGATATTTATATAAATTAAAATTTAAATCTCGTATATGAAATCACAAAATCTAGGCGTTAAGGACGAAAATGGTTCGATCGACCGGTTGTTTCTGCAAGCCTGCTTTTTGGGATCCGTAAAGCTTCCTTACTCCCTTCGTTTTTTTAAGCCCACGTCGTTGAGGATACCCAAATACCTGGACATAATCCAAACATCTCAAAAGAAGGACACTCAGGCTGATCATATTTCCCAATTAAAAACGATTTTCCGGGAATATTTCCAATTTTTCTAAATCTTTTATTCAGGGGGTCATTTTGGATTAATAAAAATAATCAAAATAAATACGTGGCATTTGTACAATTAGTTTTTAGTTGTGTTTCGTGTGTTTTCGATTTTATTACAGGCTAGCTTTAAGTAGGTTAACATTTAAAAAAGGACTAGCACAAGGAGCAATCCTTTCGGCTCAGCGTATGTATATATAAATATATCGTACTTGTATAGGTAATATATGTATACTGGCATTACATATATAGGTCGTGTGTGTGTGTGTGTGTGTGTGGGGTTTGGTTCATCCATGTAAATTTGTATATACTCTTTTACATATATATAGATCCATATAGGCTTAAGGTTTTCTCGTTCAGAGTGGGCGAATACTTGGCGTTGGTTGGTTGGTTGGGGGGGAGGGGGGAGGGGGCTGTTAGCTACAATTTGTTAGGGGCGGGAGGAGCAAGTGAGCTAATAAAAAATACACGTGTTTACAGATTAATTATAAAAAACAATTAAATACAATTTATAAAAGTACAAACATTATCTGGCTGTCATCTTAATGGGTTCTAAGCTTCCTCCACTCATTTTCCCGCATTATTATTCAATTTGTTTCATTTTCTGTCATGTTTCCCGGGGCTGCTGCTCTGTCACGGCATCAGCCCCGCGTCCCGTTCCCATTTTAAAGTTATCCCCTATAAAAAAAACTGTGTTCTTCTGCAAGCTAAATGAGCACACTGAAGGGCCCTGTTTGTTTCCCAAAATATACGAAGAAACAATAACCAGAAGCCCACCAAAAAACAGCGCTTCTCCTGCATGCACATCCCGGAAGTTGGTCTAGATTTTCGAATTATAAATACACCTTGAAGGCGCTCCAGCCGTGGAAGCACTTGGTGAAGCGGCGCGACTCCTTGTTCTTCATCGTTAGGAAGAGCTTGCGCGCTCGCTCCGGCTGCTTGATGCGCATGTGCTGGATATAAACCTGGGCGGACTTGTAGGCCAGCTTCACTTCCACCTCACTGCACCGCGGCCCCATCCAGAGGAAGACGTGCTCGCCGTTGTCCAGGATCATGATGTCGTCATCGGCGAGATCGTCCTGACAGAAGTCGGCGCACTTCTCGGCCACCGTGTAGTAGCCTCGCTCGTTGGAGCACCGGAACAGGCGCGTGTACTCCATGTACTCGGCGTCCGTGTCGTAGGGCTTTCGCCCGCCCAAGGCCACCCAAAAGAAGTTCTCCGGCTCGTTGCCCTCGTTGAGTATCTGCAAGGCCCAAGAGATTCGGTATTAGGTTGGTGTGTTCCTTTCCCATTTGCTGTTCTTTTGTACCCACCTGCAGGCTCACCCACGGCGAATTGAACATCTGCTCGGCTATTTCCTGGATCAGCTTGGCCTCCTCGTTGCAGGACTTGTTGCCAATCCAAACGTACACAATGCCCGATTGCGAGTCGTCCTCCGTTTCAAATGGCACATGGAGTATATAGCTGCATAAAAAACGCAATAAATATACGGCGTTCATTGACTAATTATGGGGAGGGTTGATGTTCAGATAAGATAGGAAAACGATCGCAATATCTTGGCTTTTCGGGAACCTTTCGACAGCAAGAGAGATACATTAATTAAATACAAATCGAAGATATTAACTGAGTACCGGGTAATAATACAATTTGTCTGCTTTTATCGTCTAATTATGGGAATGCTTAAGTTCCAGATAAGATAGCAAACGATCGCGATATCTTGGGGTTCGCAAAGAAAGTTACAAGAATAAATCGAAGAAACAAACTGAGTACCGGGTAATAATACAATTTGTTACCATAAAAACGCAATATATACTCTGCTTTCATGGGCTAAATATAGAAACGGATAATTTCCAGATAAGATAGTAAAACGATCGCGATATCTTGGCTTTTGGGGAACCTTTCGACAGCAAGAGAGATACATTAATTAAATACAAATCGAAGATATTAACTGAGTACCGTGAGTAATACAATTTGTCACCTTAAAACCGTAATATATACTGTGCTTTTATCGTCTAATTATGGGAATGCTTAAGTTTCAGATAAGATAGCAAACGATCGCGATATCTTGGGGTTCGCAAAGAAAGTTACAAGAATAAAATAGAATAAATCGAAGAAACAAACTGAGTACCGGGTAGTAATACAATTTGTCACCATAAAAACGCAATATATACTCTGCTTTCATGGGCTAAATATAGAAACGGATAATGCCCAGATAAGATAGTAAAGCGATCGCGATATCTTGGGTTTCGAAAAGAAAGTTACATGCATAAAATAAGAAAAACCAAAGAAACAAACTGGGTACCGGGTGATAATACAAACAGCAGGTCTGTGGATAGGGGGACCCTTTCGAGTACTCACCAGAAGGCCGAGTTGAGATGCACTGCATCCGGATTGATTTGAATGAGGCGCGTGGTGAGGGCGCCGCCGTTGGATCGCAGGTGGAAAAACTCCACCGGCGCCTTGCCGTCGGCAGTGAGGGGCTTGTCCTTCCGCTTCCCGGTGTGGATGATGAACTTGCGCTTGAAGTGGGACATGAACTTGAGGTTCTCCTGCTGCTGAAAGATGCGCACCACCTCCAGTTCCTCCCCGAACATGGCCTTGAACTTCTTCTGCAGCGTGAACGTGAACGTTAGCCAGCCCATGTTGCCGGCGTTGCGTCCCTGCCAAAAGTAGACCACGCACTGGATCTCGTCCTCCGGCTGGTTGGCATCCGCCCTTGAGTCGTCGTTGGCGTTGGCGTTGGCCTCGCCGCCAGCACCGTCTATCCCGTTCTCCGGCTCCTCGACGGGTATGCAGTAGCGGCAGAGGAAGACGTAACACTCGCCTGTGTAAAAGTGACCCAGCTCCTCGGTCGGCAGTCGGACGAACTTCTTGTTCTCCAGCACGAACGACTCCATGTTCTCCAGGTCGTAGTTCCACTCCTCCTCCAGCTGCTCCGCCTCCGCCAGGGGCATCGCCGACTGGCGCGGCATGAAGAGGGCCGCCAGGTCCGTTCGCGTCTCCTGCTGCTTGGCCCATTGCGTGAGATTGGCCCCCGTCTTGGCCACCGACTTGGCCGTGCGCGTAAAATCGACGGCCATCACCTCGTCCCAGCCGGCGAACTTGGTGCGGAAGATCTGCATCTCGTTGCCCTCGGGCACGCGCATCACCAGCGCGCACTCCGGCCGCTCCATCATGTTGAACAGCTCGCGGCTCAGCTTGACGGCCGCGGCGCGCACCAGACGCGTCGACTTCTTGCCGAACCACACGAACAGATCCGTGCAGCAGTCGAGGATGTAGACGTGCTTGCTGTTGAGCAGCGTGTGGCAAAGGCGCTGCTCCGGCAGCTCCACCTGCGGCAGCTCCAGATAGCCCATGCCCAGTTGGACCTGATAGAGTCGCGGCTGCACCGGCTGGTAGTCCTCCGGCACATGCTCCTGCGGCTCCTCGAGGGCGGCCACCTCCTCGGCGCTCAGCTCGAAGCCCGTCCAGAACTCGTCGCTCTCCTCGCCCTGCCGCTCCACATGGATCTCGCACTTGTTCTTGCGCTCCATCTTGCTTATCTTCTCGGCCATGAGGCGGGCCTTCGAGTTGAGCGTGTTCTTCGACTTTTTGCCGAGCCAAATGTGAATGTGGGTGCCCAGGTCGAGGACGAGGGCGTGCCGCGGATCCAGGGAGGCGGGCGAGAGGCTGACGGGCTCCAGATGGACGGTGGCCCCGTAGGCGTGCACCAGATACAGCCGATTGATGTGCACCATCTCCTCGATGGTGTAGAAGCCGGTGGCCGTGCGGCCGCCCTCGATGTAGATCACCTCCGTGTCGAAGAGGGCGAGGAACTCCTCGGACTCGTCGCCCTGCTCCTCGCGTATGGTGCGGCACCGGGCGCCCAGGTAGTTGCGCAGATTGACCGCGTGTATGGCCGCGCAGGCGCGCTTGTCCAGCGTCGCCTCGTTGCCGATCCAGAAGTAGATCTCCCAGTTGAGGGTGCCCAGGCTGTCGTACAGCGTTTTCAGCACAATGTAGCAGTCGCCCTCGTAGAACTTGCCGTGCACCACCTCCTCGATCTTGTTGGGCAGAAAGTTTTCGATCTCCCAGATGGTGAGGCCCGGCTGTTGGCCGTCCTCCTTCTCGAAGAACTTGGAGTAGTCCAGCTGCGGCTTCTCCAGCGATTCGTCCCAGCGCTTCGGTTTCAGCGACTCGGGACGTCCCGACAGCGCCTCGTCGAGCAGCTCGCAGTCCTTGGCCTTGTCCTTGGCCACGTCCTTCATGCCCTTGAGCACCTTGGCCGCGTCCTGGTCGCCGCCGCCGCCGCCGCCGCCCTCAGCGCTTCTCGGGCCACGGCGCAGGCGTATCTTGCGCGCCGTGGAGTCCTTGGGCGTGGCCTGGGCGGGCATTGAGGGCGGCACAGCCGCTCCGGCCAGGCGGAGCTGCGTCTGCAGGCTGAAGTCGATGTTGTAGAACTCCAGGCTGGTGGCCTTGCTGGCCTCGGTCGGCTTGGGCGGCATGATCAGCTCGGGATTGTTGCGCAGATCGAGCTGGTCGAGCCCCTCGAGCAGGTGAATGGCATCCGGCAGCGTGATCAGACGGTTGCTGCTCAGATTGAGGCTCTTCAGCGCCCCGCAGCGGCAGAGGCCCTCGGGCACCATCTCCAGCAGGTTGTTGGCCGCCGAGAAGACCTCGAGGGCGCCCAGCTTGCCGATGCCCGAGGGTATGCCCTCGAAGTTGAGCTTGTTGTCGTTGACGAAGAGGCGGCGCAGCTTTGGCAGCTTGCAGAGGGCCGGCGGCAGGGAGGCCAGCTGGTTGCGCGACAGGTTGAGCGACTCGAGGCGCTGCCAGAGCTCGATGTTGGAGCTCAGCTCGTTGATGGCGTTGTCGCTGAGATTGAGCCGCACCAGGGTGGCCACATTGTAGACGCAGTCGGGCAGCTTCGGCAGCGAGTTGTGCGACAAATCGAGCTCCACCAGGTTGGCCAGCGTGTCCAGGGCGGTGGGGAAGTTGAGGAGCGTGCGCTGTGTCCCGCTCATGTTGAGCACCTCGAGGCTCTGCAGCGAGGGCAGCTGGCGCAGCTGGAAGAGCTCGAGGGGATTGTGCGAGAGGTCGAGCGTCTTGAGGTTGATCAGTCGCCGCGTCTGCGGCGGCAGCGTCTCCAGGCGATTGTGCGACAGGTCGAGGAATATCAGATCCGTCAGATGGATGAACAGCGGCGTCGGTATGCTCTCGATGGCATTGTGGCTCAGATTGAGCACAATCAGGTTCTTGGCCCGCTCCAGCCCCTCGGGCACCTCCTTCAGCTTGTTGTGCGAGAGGTCCAGCGTGGTCAGCTCCTCCAAATGAAACAGTTCCGGCGGTATGCCGCTGTTCTTCAGCTGATTGTGCCGCAAATCGAGCGAGCGCAGGCAGGAGAGCTCCGTCAGCTCGCCGAACAGCTTCTCCAGCCCGTTGTGGTTGAGGGACAGGTGCTCCAGCTTCTGCAGATGTCCCAGCTCCTCGGGTATCTCCGCCAGCCGCGTGCGGTCCAGTGTGAGCCACTGCACCCGCGACATCTGTCGCATGCTACTCGGGAATGTTGCCTGCGAGGGAGGGAGGGAATTAGCAAATTAGCTGGCATAATGTGACTAAGGGCGGGCGAGTGACCCGCTTTCGTCACCCCAACTTACACTAAAATCATTTTTGGTAAAGTCCACACCGCGCACAAACGGCAGCACACTCATTGTCGCTACGAATGATGGGGGGCGGGCGCATAAAAGGGGCGTTTCTGGTTATCGGCTGGCTGGGACACCGAAATAACGCTGGCCCTGGTTTTTTTTCGCCTCTGCTCGCTTCTGGTTTTCGGGTTTTTTTGTTATTTTGCTCGCTCTTCCAACGTGCACTGAAAGAAATTCGTTGCGGCACTCGCTCGGCGGCGTGACCGTTCGTCGCATTGCCTGGGCGGCGGGGCCAGCTTTTGCCTGCTCTCTGTATGGCCGCACGGCGGACGGTCCTACTAATCGGTAAACGGCTGGGTGATGGCACAACTAGAGATGGCCCCGCGGCGATAGCTGCGGGTTATCGCTGCCAATGCGGCCAGATCTATTGCACAGTGTGGCGAACTCAATTTTCTATTTACGTAGGTCGATTTTAAAAAGATTATTGGAAAAAGTATAGCCCGCTTGCCTACTGCATTAAGTAAATAAATATATATTAAAAGAAACGACTGTGCGACCAAGAAGTAATTGTCCCAAGAGCTATTTCCACACTGGTTATAGAGGTTCCTCAAACGGGCTTATATAAATACATGTTTAGGTAAAATCCATTCCAATGTTTCATACATCGGATCACTAAGCTGGATAGTTAGGTAATATATTCTTCGTGACAGATGGCATGAAAAAACGACTCCTCTTGGAACGATTATTGTTTATGACGGGCTATTAAAGTTATGTCCAGGTAACGATTGTATTTTGTATACCATATGAAAAATGTTTTAATTAATATAAATTATTTTAAATTGTGAAATATAATTTTATTCATTTTCTTTGAGTTCCCCGAAATGAATT
>JAJJHQ010002564.1:279254-335737 GCA_021223825.1 Drosophila ironensis
TGTGTGTGTGTGTGTGTGTGCGCTAGAGAAGGAGTGTTGGTGTATGTGTGTACATACAGGAGCCCTTGTGGGTGCGGGTGTGTGTGGGTTTTTGGGAGCGAAGTAGGAGCTGAGATCGCAAAAGGGAAATATAATAAGAAGTAGGAAAAAGGATAACTCGGAAAATGCATATTTTAATTGGTATAATTAGTAATCAATTAAAATTGAAAGCGAATGGGAAGCCAAGATCGTAATAGGGAAATACGAAGAAGAAGCAGAGGAGGAGGAGAAGGAAAATTGGGAAAATGCAGGTTTTCATTATCATTTAGGATGCGTAAATGTATGTACATAGCTTAGGGTAAAGGATTCAAGGATATATGGGCATCTATACACAAATTTTAACACTTATTTGATCGAAAACGCTTATCCAAGATCTTGAAACCGGCTGAGGGCTTGCCCCAAAAAGTGCACTACAAATTATATACACTTTTTCGCAATAATTAAATTGGAATTTCCTCAATTTTGCTCTCGTTTTTTCAGTGCCCGACTGCTTGGATTTGGTGTCAAGAGGATAGAAATCTTGGGTCCGTGAGCACGTAGCTGGAAAAGTTCCAACAGCAGCGACAAAAGGGGAGAAAACAAGAAAATCTATCCCTGCCACTGGAACACTAAACAGAGCCAGTTCGGAGGCGAAGCGGAGGAGGAGGAGGAGTAAGAAGCGGAAGCGGAAGCGGAAGAGGCGCAGGATGGGCGAGTATCACGAGTTCACGGACCAGTACAAGGTGCCGGTCATAGCCAAGCTCCTGCACGCCCTGCCTCACTACAACATTACCTTCCACAAAATCAACAGCACCTTTCGGCCCAACGATGAGATATACTTGGAGGTCAGTGTCCTTTTGTCCTTACCAATGGTTTTTTGAAACCTTAAGATTATTGTAACTCCAGAAAATACGATCTTAATTGATGAAGTATCAGAATGTAGATGAGGGAAATCTTTGCCCAAAACATCTTAACTGATGATGTCCTAGTGCTGTTCGTTTGTATACCTATGTTTTGATGTCTTCCCCCACAGAGTCTGGGAATTTTGGGCTCCGTGCCGGCTGCCCTGCTTATCGTGTCCCTGCTGGGACTGCTCTTCTATCTGATGACCCGATGCTGCGACCGGAAGCCCCGTCCGGCCCATTCGATCACCAGCCTGAAGGTGGCCCTCTCCATTGTGACGGTGATGTGCTGTGCGGCTATCGGCTTGGGACTCTATGGCAACGATGACCTGCACAACGGACTGCTGGAGGTGCTGACCGCCGGGCGGAAGGTCGACAACCTGGTGACCACCATACGCAATCAGACGCACATCCTGGAGAACACGCTGACCAACCGGATACGGCCGCAACTCGTGGAGCTGGCAGACATCTTCGACCAGCCGGTGTCCAACCAGACTGCGCTCTCCAAGCTCTTTGTCTCCCTGAACATTGTCCAGGGAAATGTGACCCTGGCGACCAATGCGGCCAGCGACATCCGACGACCTCTGATGGGCATCTCCATGACTCACTTTTTGACGGTGGGTAGATAACTTTCTGGAGAGCTCTATTGCAGCACAATAAAACATGCATCTCTTGCAGCGCGGTGACCAGTGGGAGCTGATCCGCTGGCCGGGAACGGTGGCCACCCTGGCCCTGCTATTGGTTCTTTGTGCCGTGCTTCTGGTGGGCGTGGCCCGGCACTCGAGATGCGCCCTCATTCTGTTCAGTGTGTGCGGCCTGCTGGCCGTCACCGGGTCCTGGCTGATGTCCGGCTTGTATCTGTCCTCCTCGGTGGCCGTGGGCGATCTGTGCATCTCGCCGGCCGACTTTTTGGTCTCGACAGCTCCCCGGGACCTGCCCACCAATGTGCTGCTCCACTACACGCAGTGCGAGCCCGGGCACACGAATCCCTTCACGCAGCGCCTCCGGGAATCGCAGAACTCGCTGAACAACGCCCGCAGTGCCATGGCCACGGTGATGAAGATATCCCTGGTGCTCTTCAAGTCCTCCGGCCTGCAACCGAAGCTGGGGGCTGTGAATGCGGACCTCAACAGCAGCGAACGTCTGTTGACGCAGCTTACGGCCTTGGTGGACTGCAAGGCGGTGCATCACAATTTTCTGGCCGCCGCCCGGGGACTGTGCGAGGGAGGGCTGCTGGGCTTGGTGCTGATGCTGATTGCCAGCTTTATAGCCGCCATCCTGTTGACGATCATGGTTTGGGTGGACTCGCACACGTGGATCTACATAAGGAAGCGCAACGACTACGCCCAGGTGGACGAGCCCTCGTACATCTCGCACCCAGCACCGCAGAACCATCAGCAGATGATGAACGCCGCCAGGACGTTGCCAAGGAACCACAATGGGTATGTCCTCAGACTTGATATCCCGCAACGAAGAAGGGTTGTCAAAAATATGTATGATGAAATTTCGCAAATTACCAAACAGCTAATTGGGACATTATAATCACATAGAAATGCAAATAGTTGAGAAGACGTAACTAATTTTTGACAACCCTGTGACCCATGTGACCCGCCCCTTCCGATTCCCGCCTCCATTCTCTTGTTCTCTCTTTTTCTTTTTCTGTTCTTTCTCGTCCTGTTTGTCGGTTTTTCTTTGTTTTGCTTTCGTTCGGTTGTTTTGTTTTTTGTTTTGCGGGCGGGTTTTCGGTTACCATCTGATTTGCAGGCACTTCAGCCCGCCGGTGATCAGCGGATCGCACACCCTGCAGCATCCCAGCAAGCGGCAGCAGCACGAGATGATGGCCCACGCCCACATCCAGCAGAACATGCGCGCCATGGGCACCCACACGCTCGGAAGGCTGCCCTCGCACAACCACAGCCCCACCCACTTGGCCGGTAAGTGAACGGAAGGCCCCGAGTGCAACACACCCACACGCCCATTTCTCAAACATACATACTCGTACATATGTCTGGTCCCGGGCACTTGCAAAACTCGGTCACTTTCAAAATCACATCAAAGAATTGCCATAGTCAGTTCAATTGGATGAATGGATGAATGGATGAAGCGGTTTTTCGAGTGCTTGGGGGGGCCACCTCTCTTTTATATCAATCTACATAACTTCCATATGTTAAGGACTCCCGATCGAATTGACCTGGATTTGAATACCCTAACGTAGAGTAATGAATCCCTTGGCCTGAGAGTATATGCATCTCTTGATCTAGAATCTACATAGATAACACTGATTCGCGTCGATATTGTGTAGTACTAATGCAAATAATGATGATGTATGATAGTCAACAAAATTGCCTTGCCGCTCAATTCGTTCTCATCACGAATCGTTTGTTCTATATGATCTCATTCCATGCAACCAAACAAACAAAAAAAACCTATCAAAATATGTCCGTGCCCATCCAACGGCGTCGTCATCTTGCATCCTGCATCCTGCATCCTGCGTCCTGCATCCACATCCCACGTCCAACCCGCCTATTGCTAATGTTGTTGTGTCTGTGTGTATGCATTTTTGTAGGTCCCAATAATGGTAAATATGCAACCCTAAGCAAACAATGCAAGACATTGGAAGCCAATGATTTTTACTGAAAATCGTCGCCACCCTTCGCAGCAGCAGCAGCCGCAGCCGCCGCCGCAGCAGCAGCAGCATCAGCAACACCAACGACAGCGGCACAGCAGCAACAGCAACAGCAGCAGCAGCAGCAACAGGTACAACAGCAACAGCAGCAGGCACAACAGCAATTGGGGGGACCGCAACCGATCTACTGCCACCATCCGCACCAGCACCCGCATCCGCATCCCCACCAGCATCCGCATTCGCATTCGGCAGCCGCAGTGGCTGCTGCCGTGCAGCATCAGCACGCCATCTATCACCAGCAGCAGCAACAGCAGCAGCAGCAGCAGCAGTACGGAACCTACACCACGGCCGCCCATCATGCCCCACACCACCTGGGCCCGGGCCAGAGTCAGATATACCAACAGATTCCCGCCCATTTGGCCCCCCAATTGGCGGCGGCCAATGGCAATCCGCACTCGATATACCAGCCCCTGGTCGCCGTTAGCCAGGGCTCCATTTACGTCTCCAACTTGGCCACAATGCGGCGCCAGAATAGCCAAGGCGGTCCCCAGATACCGGCGCACCAGCACGCGGCCCCCAATCTCCATCAGCAGCAGCAGCCGCCGCCTCCGTCGCAGCAGCAACAGCAGTTGCATCAACTCAAGTCGCCGCAGCAGCACCAGCAACAGCTGCAACAGCAGCAGCACCATCAGCAGCAACTGCAGCAGCAGCAGCAGCAGCATCACCAACAGCAACAGCAGCAACACCATCAGCAGCAGCAGCAGCAACAGGAATCGGATGTCATACCCATTAGTACGGCCATGGATAACTCGATCTATGACCGGGACAAGCAGATCTACAAGTGCTCCACTCTGCGGCAGGGCGGTAAATTTGACCCCAAGTACAAGCCTTCGATCCTCAACTGCCCGCTGCCGGAAATCCCGAAAGATGCCGAGCAGCCCAAGGTGGAGTCCATCTACCAGCAGCAGCAGGCCCAGCATCAAAACTACTCCAAGTAGGTCCCGGTAGTAAACCTAGTAGCGCTTGGATTTGGCCACACTTTACCTTCATACTTTTTTAGAAGTAGATGTTTGTGTCCGCATGTCCGTTAAGTATTCTTTAGGAATATATTTTGATACTCCAAGTAGATCCCGGCAGTAAACCTTTAGGGTTCAATGACAATGGGTTTTATTTGAGTAGCGCTTTGTGTCCGTTATGTGTCCGTATGTCCGTTAGCATTCTTTAGGAATAGATATTCCTAAAGAGTATACAATCTTTGTTTAATTTTCTCTATAAAGAGAACACCAATCAATCTAATATTATTTTATTTATCAGAGTAATCGTATTAGTTTAAGAACTTTAAGATAATTTGATGATTTGCTGTATAGTTTACTGAAAATGTTGACTTCTTGAGTTACTGTCTAATGATCTTTTTGCCAAACCCCTCACAGGACTCTACAGCGACCGCCGATGAAGTTGCCGCCGCAGATGAAGGCGATTCCACCGCCGCGCATCGGCACGCCCACTTCCCCACCGCCGCCTGCTGCCCAGCCGCTGAACGAGGGCGGAGCCCCTGGCCTCCAGAACGGCGGTGTGGGCGTGGGCGGCAATGAGGACACCTCGCTGCCACCGCCGCCGCTGGAGGCGCAAAACGAGACGACAAAGGCGCGTGCCAATGGCAAGATCGTGCACAATGGCGGCGGAGGGGTTTCCGGTGGCGGAGGAGGAGGCGTCCCTGGGGGAGCTGTTGGGGACGATGACGATGATCTGCCGCCACCGCCTCCAGCGATAACCGATGAAAGTAACTATGCGGTGACAGAGCTGTAAGATGGATGATGCCACACAAAACCAGGACGACAAAATATAAAACATAAAATAATGATAATCTTAAACCAAAAGAGGAAAAGAACGAGGATGGATGGGCGAGCGGCAAAACGGGAAAACGGGAAAGGAATTGGTCAGGATTTGGTATTCGGGGGAAGTCTTCCTAGATTTCGTGTATGATAGAAAATATATAAGATAGTCGGGATTGAGAAGGGAGAGTGGACTTAAAGTTTGTTGGGGCGGCGAGTGTTCCTTTCATGATTTGTTGCATTTAACGCGTATATATCGTAATCGTTTTCGTATCCTAGACCGACATCCTGCTATTCGACTTTTTGTATATACTAAACACTAAACCTGCATACTATATGTACATCCTGCATATGTACAAAGCATATGTACAACCACAGGAAACGACATAAGCGACGACACACGTATTTGTACTATATATCAGCGATCGATTACTTATATACAAAAATATATATGTATGATTATATTATGTATCCATTTAGGAGACGGTTATTCCTTTTTGATAATAGCATATTTTTACCAATTTTAAAATTGTCGAAACGAAACAATTTTTTTTAAGACAAAACAAAGTTACCATACCAACTTATTTACGGACAAAAAAAAATACAAGCAAATATATTGACATATATATATTGTATACCCAGAGGAAATCGAAGACCTAGGGGCAAACTCAAGAAATACAAATAAATAATGGTAAAAATAAAAATCGGCTCGTAGGCCGTAAGCTCTAGAATCGAACAAAAAAGTAGTAGAAATCGTTAGCAAAGATTTTTTAGGCACTTGTCGAGGGTCAATTTTTAAACGGACAAGGAGATCGGTGAATGGGCGTGCAAGTGGGCGTGGCAGAGTCCTACAAATTCGAAAAATTATCACCTTATTTCCGCACTAGTCGGCTGATTTAAGAAAAGCTTTCCTATTTAATTTACTGTACAAATATACATTTGTTTTTTTCGCACAATTATGTCTAGAATATGTGATACTTTGAAACCTCGTCATTTAAACACTGCAATTTTTGTTTAAACAATTAGTCTTGCTATGGTTTCAGTTCCTAAGCTTGGACGAACCTTTAGGTTAAATAATTGCCTACTTACTTGTAATATTTGTAATATTTTCCACTGCCATTTTCCGTTTGAAAGGGAAAACAGCCCCACCATTCGGTGTGCGACTCTCAGCTTAGTGCTCGACTCTGTCCTGGATTTGGGTTGTGCTGCGGAGGACGAATCCCAGTGTGGGGGGATCCTTCGGGACTGGCGGTTCAATCGATCATCGATTTGGGCCAGCGATTTTATTGTGTATTTAATAACCTAAGCTTAACATTGAATGCATTTATTAAACATTAACTAGCACCATATACCATATACACTCGATGTACACGAGCAAGTGACACAGAGACAGAGACAGACACAAGGACAAGGAAGAGGAAAAGGATGAGGACGAGGACGAGAACGTAAATATAACATTATATATGGTATATATATATTTAGCGGGGTAACTGTATATTCAGTAGCTAAAACAAAAGGCCGGAGAGCACTCATATATTGTAATAGCATAAAGGCGATAACCAAATAGATGAGAAATTAACAATTTGACTTGCGACTTGCATGGAACCGAATAGCAATATACACACACGAGTATAATAATTATAGATACAAAAACAAATGTACTGTACTGCCCCCCGAGAAATGCATTTTTTAAACAAAGCAAATAAAAAAAAACATGAAAACCATGATGAATTAAGGCATTCCGATTGTGGAACAAATCAAGACCAGACCAGAGGCCAATTTTATGAATGAAAACCAAAAAAAAAAAAAAAAGAAAAACAAACGCGGCCAATCAACTAAGTCAACCCCGTAACACACACTGCCCAATGCAAATTACAAATTACAAATTACGCGTAACAAAGTAAAAATTCAACAAGAAATATATACAAGACACAGCGAAGAAAGTACTCAAGCATATACAGAATCTAGCTATAAATATATATAGATATATAACGAAACCTAAATACATTTATATACACGGCACATTGAATCGATAAATTGTAAGATATTAACAATCGAGTACTCAAAACGAAATTAACTTAATAATCGTCAAGAAACACACGCGGGACATTTTTTAAAGTACGAGTAAATATGTATAGATCGTGTAAAAAACTAAAAACAAAAGCCGCACAAAACTAATCAAGTTTTTTATTCGCTTATTATACAATATTAAAACAAATATAATGTTATAGAAACGAACAACTGAAAACAGAAAAATATTGAACGCCAAGTCTCTGCTCATTCGAAAAAGGGGGGGGTTGCCGTTTACAAATACAATAATCCAAACCAATCCTTTAAGGATCTTTACAGAACACAAAGTAAAAAAAAACCCCTGCAATATCCAAGCAAAATAACAAAAATAAGGTGCCCCCGCTGAGGCGAAGGGAAACTTTCGCTACGAAAGTTTCCACAGCCCCAGAACGGAGAGCTCTTCAAGGAAAACCAACAAGTAACATTATATGAAAATAAATATAAACACAATTAGCTCGTAAATATATTTCTGTGTTAAATGTTGTCATCGTACGCGTTGTAGTTATTACAAAAAACCAAACCTAAAAACAAACAAAAATCAAGACACAAATTTGCAACATTTTTTTCGATAGCTCAGCGGCAGCAGGTAGCAGCAATAAATAAGGCAAGCGATCGAGTTGTACAACATACATATATATATATGCATACATATATGTATATGTATATAAATATAGTAATATGCATACAATATAGTTAAAGAAATGTAAAGAGGCAAAATAAATCCAAAGGCAAAAAGAATCGAGACGCTTATTGGCATATTAAACAAGTAAAGATTAGAGAACAGAAAAAAGGAAAGCCACATAATTCTAATAAATCGTAAAAGCCCGCTCTGAAAATTCTTGTAAGAGGTCAGAAATCCAAATTTATCAAATAAGTGAGTGTGTATTCCGGAAATCACTTTTGCCCCGGAAATCATCACCGGAATCGCTTTGGAATTGTTCCGAAGCAGGGGAATACCAAAATTTCTGGAACAAAAATATTTTATGCCCTCTCCCCCTAAACAAGAGCAAAAAAATTGAATTGAGAAATTGGGAATTGGAATTTCCCGCGAACGGTGGATATTTCTCTCAAGCGCGAATAGCGGCAAGTAAAACGCTAAAAACAAAACAAAACAACCAACAAAATATTAAATAAAAATAAAATAAAAGTATAAAATTTAATTGCATTAGTTAGATGGAGACCAATTGTTTTTTCAATGGGAAAGGTGGGTATTACGCAGGGATGAGAAATCCATAGGTATTCCCGAAAAAAGAGCAGTACATCCGAATAAAAACACCCACTTTCTTCTCTTTCTAAATCATACTTCACATTTTATTGTTTATTGGGTTTTTTGTTTGCATTTCTTTAATAATATTTGTGCAGATTTAGTTTTCTTCTTAGAGCAGCGTTTGTATAATAAATATATATCTTGTTGTCATCTAATAATAGGGGTTTTCTGGGTTCAAGGTTTTAGTTAAAATTTTAATTTAAATGTTCTCCTTCACTTAGCTTCTAGAAAAATTAGAATAGCGCTTTTTCGCATTGCACAATTAAACATCAAACAGTCGCCTATATTTAAATCTTTTTCAAAGGTACTTGCATCTGATCATAAAAGAAATCAAACAAAAATGGNTACACACAAAAAATATAGGTATATATATATAGATAAGGTATAAATGTGGATTTTGGGCTCAGAGACAACATCAACAATGGTGGGTAAAAAGTATAAAATAATAAGGTAAATGAATATAATAATATATAGAGATATATAATAAAGATCATAGGAATAGCAATGTATGTATGTATATATATTATATATATACATAAAAGCAATTAAATTGGATTTTCTGGTTTCATCATCATCATTATAACTCTTTGGAATTATTTGTTGTAAGGGAAAGTAGTGGGAAATGAAGCCTGAAGCCTATTCCAAGCCTATTCCATAATATTTCTTGTTCCATAATATCCGCTTCGTTGTTGCATTGATATAACTTTGTCGGCTTCATTTGGTTTTAATCTGTTTTTTGTTTTTTTTTTTTTGTTTTTCGTTTTTAAGGCCTCACCCGCTTTGAAATCCACTTTGCCGGCTGATCTGATCTAATAATTATTTATCCGCTGTTAATTGAATTGATTTGCCTGTAGTTTGTGTAGCTTTTAATTGTTATTGTTAATTGCACTGCCAATGGGCACCGGCTTCGGCTTCGGCTCCGCCATGCTCGAGGACGCGCCGCTGCTCTGGCTCACACTTCGCGCGTGATCCACATGATTCTGCGTTGGCGTCGCCGCAGCACCCTCGCCCTGATCCGGCGGCGGCGGCGGCGGCTGCTCCTGCTGATTGTTCTCGGGATCAGCGGGCTCGACCGTCGGGAAAACCGGTGGCGAGGCGGGCGCCGCCACGGGCGTTTGCACCATGGGCGTGGGTGGCGATCGGTTCGCCGGCAACTGATGGGCGGTGGCTCCGGTCATTTGCATGTGGTACCTAGCGGATTGGGGCAGGATTCTGTTCATAAAAGCGGATCAATCTGGCAAGGCATCGTGGCAGCAGCTTACTTGTATATATTCTCGGTGCTTTCCACCACGCCCTGGGTTAGATTGAGGCTGCGTCCCTTGATGCCAGACTCCTTGGCGGGCGGTGACCACCAGTTGAAGACGCGTCCCACCACCGGCACATGCCGCAGGATGCCCTCCTGCCACAGCTTCTCCTCCGATTCGCGCTGAAGGTCCGCTGTCACGGCCTCAATGCCCTGCAATAATATAACAATTGAAGGACATCTAGTTTGCCGTGCATATCCCCAGACTCACCTTCTTCACAATCTCCGACATGGTGTCCAACACCCTGGAATTCTCCTGCACACTTTTACCCACGGTTACGACCAGATCCAGCAGCTCCTCCACCTCCGTCTCGTGGGTAACCATGCCGAAACGTACGCAAATCAGGCCATCGGTGCCCTCGCCCAGGGAGAAAGCATTGTCCGTCGACTTGAGGGCCTCCACCAGATCGATATTCAGCTTGTTCAGCTCGGTTTTGGCCTGATCCGTCAGCAGGGACTCCCAGCCATCGGGCACAAAGCGCACGCCGCCCATGCCAGCCCATTCTGGCAGCGGCACCAATCGCAGGACATCACTGCGCTCCACCAAATGCATAAAGCGTGCCTTGTGCTTGATGGTGGCCCGCAGGATGTCCACATGGGCCTCTAGGCTTTGGGCAAAGCTCTCCAGATTCTCGGAGCTCGGCGGCTGCTCGCCGAGACCCAATTCCAGAGGGCAATACCGGATGCAGCTGCCGTGCGTTGGGTGCTCAATCACCTCGAAATCGAACTGCAATGGGATGCGATGGGATGTCATTGGGTCATGTTGAGTGTATAGCTGCCTGGTGGGGTACTTACGTTCGGACAATCGCGCTGCAAAATTTGGCCCAGCCACGAGTTGAGGCGATCGAAGTAGGAAGCATTGTTGACCTTCTCCAGCGGCTTCTGGCCATCCGTCTCCCGCTCCGGGATCGCACTGCCACTGCCGCCGCCTAGGGGAATGGTGGTGCTGCCGTCGAACTGATAGGCAACCACGGGAGCAGCGGCATCGAACAGGGCCTGCACGTTGAAGGGACTCTGAATGATGTCCGACAGCGAGGCGCCCGTTTGGGCGCCTGGTGTGTGGCTCAGCACTCGTACGCCCTCGCACTTCGAGGCGATCTCGAAGAGGATGCTGCACGTCTGGAAGGCGACGTGCAGGCGCTCGGCAATGGCCTTCTGGCCCAGCGCCTGCAGGCTCGTCCACAGCGACAGGGCGTTCAGGCGTCGCGACAGAATTGGATCGGATTCGAAGGCACTCAGAGCGCTGTTCTGGAGCGGACGGTGCAGCAGGACGATGGGCAGACTGGGCACGCCCAGCCAGCTGCCCAGATTGAGGGCCATCGAGTGCAGGACGTCCTCCACATGGCCCTGTTGCTGGGCGCAGACGAGGGCGGCCAGGCCGTGCCCGCTGGCATGCAGCCACATGTTGTTCGCCTTGCAGACATCCCTCAGACGCAGCAGATTGTCGATGTAGCCGCAGAGCGAGGCCCCAATATCCGCCACCACCAGCAACGGCGTCCGGTTGGAGGTCACATCCAGCTGGATCTGCTTCTGCAGCAGGGCAATGTCCATGGTACCGAACTGGCTGTTCTCCGGTATGATCTTGATGGCGTCCAACGGAATGCCCAGCTGCCGGCAGGCGTACTGCAGCCGCACCGGCGTCGTGTTCTCCGAAATGTAAAACGTTGGCTGCGCCAGGGCCGGGATGCCGCCCTCCAGGTAGCCTGGACACCTGGCCACTATGGCCAGGCGTACGGTGCGCAGCACAGCGTCCGCATTGTCGGCATGAAAACTGCTGGCGGGATTGTTGAAGTGGAACAACGTGCCCAGCCACCGTGTGGCGTCCCCGGAGATGCTGTTCGTCACGCGGAGCAGCTGCTGGCGATCCAGATGCGACAGATAGGCCACAATGCTGTGCGATATCAGCGCCAAGTGGGAGACATCGTCCAGGGCGGGCAACGGAAATTCCGCGTCATCGTCGCTGTCCGTGTAGGCCACGAGCTGCTCCAGCGACTTCAGAATGTCCGAGGGCACCCGATGCTCCGACGGTAGCTGGAAGTCGTCTATACTCTTCTCCACTCCATCCGTTTGGCCGTCCTGCTCGTCCCGTTCGTGGCCGCTGCCCGGGGGCGTTGTGGATACCTTTACGTTCTCCAAGCGCTGCAGGACCTGCGACGATCGCAGCTCTAGTTCAGCCAATCCGGAGCGTATCTGTGGGGGATTGCATTGATATCTTAAGATAAGTCTACCATCGTCAACTACTCCTACCATATAGGCCTAAAATCAAGTGAAAGCTATGCAAAATTGTAGGTTTAATCATACATACGTTTGCCTATACTTATCATCAGTATTATTTTGTGTTTACAAGCTTAGAGGATCAAAATAATCTTTATGTACTAGCCAAGTTAGTGACTCTTATGTTTCGTCTGCTAGGTTGTATCTTTTATTCATCCAAATATGAAACATTATCTTCTTAGTTTGCACTTTTAGCTCTTCAAACACCCAACCCCTGAAGGTAAGTCTGCCGAATCTTTTCGCGCATTTACAGTCTCGATAAGATTGCCGCTATATGGTTTTCTATAGGATTTTCCTACAGTTTATATATCTGTTTATGCGTCGTGAGTGTTGTTTTATGATCACGAGACCAAAATCACAACTTGTTTTTGCTCCAGGAAGCCAGGTTATGAGTTCCTTTTAGCTAAGAAACATGTCTAGCGAGCTGATGCAGGGTAAATCAAATAAGAACCAATAAAGAAAAGCATTGAAATTCAAAGAAGTACAACACAGCACTATATTGATTTGTATTTGATATCTCAGAGCACAAAATACTTTTCACAAGATCATACATAGCAGTGGTTATTACGTGGTTTCTACTGATTTGTTGCCCACCCGAATTTTCGTGGCAGTCACAAACCAAGAGATATCTATACTTCTATTCTTATTATCTATATACGCTCCCAACTTTATTGACAACATATATATGCTTCAATTAATATTATTATCCTACTCTTAGATCTATATATGTATGCTCCTGAGTTAAACTTTCGTTACTAGTTTATGGAGATCTTGAATTTTCGTGACAATCGCCGAGTTCCCTACATTTGTATCTATGCTCTTCTATTTATTAACTTTTTATGATCCTAATTTATGCAGATATTTCCTTAATAGTTTTTACTGATCAAGATTTTTCGTGATAATCATCTATGAAACTACTTTAATTATCTATCTATGCTCCTGTATTAGTTTAATACGTAGTTTTTACTGATCTCATAACTGTCTACGATCCTGACGCTCCTGATCCTGGTGCTCTTATTATCTATCGTTACTAGCTCTACATTTATTATCCATCTATGTAAGATCTTTGCTCCTGATCTTATGATCTGATTTCCTATGCTTCTTTACTATCTATCTGTGCTATAACCTTTATCTATCTATGCTTTCATTATCTGTCTATTAATGTTTATATGCTCCTACTCTTATCTATCTAAATTATTTACAAATAATTTACTAATAGTTTCTTACTGATTTTAAATTTTCGTGACAATTATCTATGCTATTACTTTTATCTTTGATCCTGCATTAGATTAAGCACCTAGTTCCTTTATAGTTTCTACTGATCCCAAGATTTTCCATGATCCTACGCTTATTATGATCTAATCATCCAATTACCTATGTTTCCACCTTTACTATCTATCTGTGCTATAACCTTTATCTATCTATGCTTTCATTATCTGTCTATTAATGTTTATATGCTCCTACTCTTATCTATCTAATATATTCACATATTTCTTCGAATTTTCGGGACAATTATCTATGCTATTACTTTCATCTATGATCCTGAACTGGTTTAAGCACCTAGTTCGTTTATAATTTTTCCTGATCCCAAGATTTTCCATGATCATACGCTTATTATGATCTTATCATCCAAGTACTTATGTTTCCACCTTTACTATCTATCTGTGCCACAACGTTTATCTGTCTATGCTTTCATTATCCATCTATCAATCAATGTTTTTATGCTCCTCCTCCTATCTATCTATCTATCTATCTATCTATCTATCTATCAATGCTCCTGCTTTGGAGGCAAAACGAAAACCTTGTTGGCCAGTGTGCGGGCCAGAATGTAAACAACAACGTTGCGCGCCGTTGACGTGTCTTCTCGTCGTCAGCAAAAAGAACAAAAAAAAAAAAAAAGAAAAAAGGGGGAAGCTACGTCTGCAGGGCGGGAAAGGGCGGGAAATCCGCCAGAGAATCCACTAAAACTCACACTGGAGGCGGCGATCTCTGCCACCTGGGGGGGCGTGGCACTCGCCTCCGACTGCGGATGTGGCTGCGGAGGCGACTGCGGATGCGGGTGCTGTTTGAGCTCCAACGGCGACGGCGACGGCGACGGCGCTCGCGGATTTGGCTGTCCCGGTCCCGATTTCTGGCCGGGATCGTCGTCCGATCGGCCCGGCGCCGACATCGTGCTATTGCCCTGTCTATGCTCCAGTCTCCAGTCTCCAGTCTCCGGTCTCCGGGCGACGCTAGTTTGCCGCAAAGCCACTCACTCAAAAGTTCGATTGCGGGAAGTGGAAAATAATTGTTTTCGTACTCGCACTCGGGGAGTGTGTGTGCGGGTGCGGGTGCGTGTGTGTGTGTGTGTGTGTGCGAGAGCGAGAGGGAGAGCGTATGTGTGAGTGGCTGATGTGGATGGTGATGTGACCGTTGCGCAAGCGGCCCAGATGGTCAGGCAGTGTGACCGTGATAGCAAGGCCGTGGCAGAACTAGTTCATTAGTCTTAAGATATAATATCACCTAATATATAAATAATAATTTAAATTATCTACACAGCATAATATTTTGAACATTATTATGAATATAAATATTTTATTTCCATGCGACCAGAGAGCATGATAAAGGTCGTAGTTTACGTTATTCTAATACTCTAATACCTACGAGATATTATCACATAATTTATATCACATTTTATATAAACAATCATAATTTGATATTATAATAAGCATTATTATTATTATAAGATTTTCATAAAACTTTTCTCAGACGCCGCTTTTTAAAATATATATCTAATATATATCTAAATATATATCTAATATAATTTTTTTTGTAAGATTTGTAAGTTTTGAGAAACAGGCTTACTGCCACCTGGCAGTTTGAGGCAGCTTGAGCAGGTTGGAAAGTAAGGATACCATCTATCATGATCATATACAGAACATTTTTGATATCTCATAAAATTCAAATCAAGCTGGTGATTCTGTTTCCGATTTTTTCGCCCTCAAAGTTTCAGCAGACCCTTATAAATATTAGTATGTCCTTGTGAACTAGCTCCACTCCAGGACTTCCACATCCTTAGGCCGATGTGACCGTTATTTTGAGGGGCCGCCGTGCCATCGCTATTAAAAAGCCAAGGCGCGCCCTTTAAACTTCCCAAAAAGTGGTGGCAATTTAATGGGGTTTTGTTGTTGCTTGCTGGCCATTTGCCAGTTTGCAAAACAAGCTGCCTAATGTGAATTTGAGTTTGGCCAACATATGTTGTCATGTCTGCACTAAATAAAATGCAACTTTTCGCCCGGATTATGCGCGACTAAGTAAAACACGAAATGACTTTTTTATGTTTTTCTGCTTCTGCCCGGCACTGCACTGGGCAAAATAAGGGGGATGATTTCCCCGTAAAACGGCATTTTGAAGAGAATTCCTGTTTCCTACGATTTTATTTGAATATTCCGAGTGCACATGTGTGTTTGTCTGCTGCTTTTCACTTTATTCATGCATAAACTTGCCCGAGAAAGTTTCGCGGCAAAAAGTTGCCACGGAATTTGCTGGGGTTCCCCCCTCTTTTTGGTCGCCCGCCTTTGGACACATGCAAATAACATATCGATGCTGCTTTTTCAAATAAACCAAAAACCTCACAGCCCCGGCCCCGGCCCCGGCCCCCATACCGCTTTTCTGCTGGTGCCACGCCCCTTTTTGTGGCTTTTGCCTGTCGCCTGTTGTCCTAGAGGGGATTTAGTGGCATTGCCGGAACGTGCTGCTGCACATGCATCAATTTGGGGTGCCACCGCCACCGCCGCCGCTCGCCCCCATCCTTTTTTGCGACTCCCCCACAGCTCCCACAGCCCCTAACGCACATTAACCCGCCGCATGCCCCACGTGACATATGGGCATTTCTTTATACTTTCTTTATCCATTCACTTTTACCCGGTTTTTGGTCGAAAAAATGCCATCAATTTCCGGAACACTGTCTATCTATCAGCGTATACATTTTTATACCATGTACCTTAAGGTAAAGATGGTATATTAAGTTTGTGAAAATGTATGTAACCGGGAGAAGGAAGTTTCGGAGCCTATAAAGTATATACGAGTATTTATAACTAACAATTCCCCGAGATGGTAAGAACTAGAGATATATGTGTACGCAGAGTTTATTTGAGATTGTTGCCTCGCTCCTTACCTCCTATAACATTTTTAAATTACTATATTTTCTCCTGCATATTTGTCTATATCTCCGAAATGGTTAGAGCAAGAGATATAAATCTTTCTGCTTACTATTCAAAATTCAAATATCTAGCCGTGTGACAAGTTTTATTACGATTGCACAGTAAGTAATGATGATACGGCCTTTGTCAGTGTCAATGCCACGGTATCTCGTTGTCGAGAAAACTCGACCAGAGCGATTCTACGTGTTTACTTACCCGCTGGTCCAGCCTCTAAGATGAAAGCAAATTAATTAAAGTACGCCGGAAAAGGGTTAAAAAACCAAACTACATGTGTACATGCGGGCCTAATAAATCATAACTCATACATAATGTTGCCCTGCATTTGATTTCTGTTGATTAAAAAGCCGCAAAATTAAATTTTCTACCATAAATCGTTGGGGGCCCCCGTACCCAAAGCACACACTGTAATTTATATAAATCTGTTTGCCATTTGGCGTGCAAATAATTGCAAAATGCTGGCCGGTTTTCATAAATATTCAGGCGACCACATTTACTTCGGTTACACTGGATACTTGTTAACTAGTTAATATTAAAGTGTAGTATAGTAGTTAAAAACTTTCTGGCATTCCATTAACATACATTTATATTTTAGTTTTGCATCTTTCATGCCACAAAAATCAACTTTGCAAACATGAAAATTAGCAAAACCTTCTACGGTCCGTCCACCTGAGCCAAAACAAATTTGTAATTTGTTTGGGGAGCTTGTTTAAAATTTGTGCGTTCTCATGAATGTGTCATTTTGCCTTTGCTCCGAAAAAGTTTCCATCAATTTTGCCAACATAATTTATTTATTTTAATTTTTATGCATTTTCGTGTGCGCCACCCGCCCCGCCCCTTTTCCTGCTCAATTTTGATTACATAAATTGCGTATACGCAGTGTGGGCTGTGCGGTGCCTGCAAGAGGCGGCAGGGTGGCGGGGTTTTTGGGTTGTCGGGTGTCTGGGTCGCTGTGTGTGCTTGTGGCCTCTCTCAGGTGTAACATGTGTGCCAAGGTGCAAAAAAGGAAATTTGCACAAATGAAAAAAATGAAAAAAAAATGAAAAAAAAGGGGGAAAAAGAACCAACTCAAGGCCAAAACACTTGACTAGAGAGAGATGCCACCACAGACAGTCAGACATGAATGGGCGCGCGGGCAAAAAAACAACAAAACCGGGCGGGGGAGGGGCGTGGCGTGGCAGCAGGTGCGTGTGAACCACCAAGAGGTGCAAAGTAGTTGCCACTTAAAAGGCGTAAAAAAAAAAGCGAACGAAACGAACGGAGAAAACTTCAAACAAACAGCAGCCAAAAAGCTTTGAAGGGTTTTTCCCTCTTTTTCTTCCACTGAATGCCAAATGGCTGGAGGGGGTGTGCCAGTGGGCGCAGAGGCGGCGGCGGTCAGAGGTCGGAGGGGGGGCCGGCGGGTTAGATATGAGCCGTGTTTGTTGCTCTGGGCCATTGACAGTAAATCTGTTCAAGTTGACTTGCCAGAATGAATGAAAAAATGCTAGAAAATATCCAACCAACACCAACAGAAACCGAAACAGAAACAGATACAGATACATATGTATGTATGCAAAAAATGCAAGGCACTCTCTGGAAAATATGCAACAAAAAAGTGGTAAATAAAAGGCGAGAGCATTCAGAAATATGCAAGGAATAAGGACATTTAGTTGTCGGTCACCACTGGCAATGGTTATAGCGGCAAACATCCGAATATTGTCAGGAAGCATTAATTTCTATCCATTTTCTTATCGGTTGACGCACATTTTTTGCTCATTTGAATTTTATATAATTTCACGCTTCGCCAATTTTGTGGAAAAACTAAAAATGGTGAATAAATCGCACATCATCGCTCTAAATGATTACCATCTTTAATTTAATTAGAGGAAACACATGAATGGATGATTTATGCGGTCAACAATGTCAATATAGGCAAGTAGAAACGATGTAGATGAGGTTTCTCGACAACTAGATACCATGTAGCTGTTTTCACCAAACATTGACTCTGGGGAAGTCATTATTTATTGTCAGATCTTTGTAAAACTTGACACATGGTTAGATATTTAAATTGTTTACTATAAGAAAAAAGATTTATATCTCTTGATGTAACCAATTCCGAGATATAGACAAATATAGTTTTTTGAAAATTTCAGAGGCGGAAGGGCGCAAGGCTAAAATTAAATATAAACATATTCGAAATATATACTAAGTGCACCCAAAGCAAAAAGAATTATGTCTCTAGCTTTAACCATCTCGGAGAACGCTTAGTTCATACATACAGACGGACAGACGGACATGGCTAGATCGACTCGGCTGTTGATAACATTTCCACAAACCGAATATACCATTTGTACCTTACGTTACATGGTATAAAAATGAAACAAAGACGATAATGGCAACCGCCACAAAGTCACTCAAATAAATCCACTGCAGTTCACTGAATTAAGAGCAAGTGTCATAACTGTTTTGCCACCAAAAGGGCGATATAACATATTACCTTTTTGTCGGTTCAATTTGGAAACATTTTTTCGTTGGATTGGTTTTTGTTGCCCCCGGATGAATTTAAAGATTTTTCAATATTTAATCGGATTTTATTGCAACCACGTTATTTGCTATTCATTTACTGTGCATTATTAAAGATTTAAGTTAAACGCTTAATATGCAGCATACATGTTTAATTATTATTTAATTTTGTTGCTCTGGGTCCATGGCTTTTTATTTTCCCTCCTGAATAATTGTGCGTTTTTTTTGGTTGCGCTTTTTGTGCGCTTTCAAAATGCCTTTGAACTAAGCTGCTTTCCCCCTCGCGCCCGGCCCGCCCTTGGTGTTTTTCCCCGATAAACCTACAGTGGCGGTTGCCCAATCAGATTTTAAAAGGGGTTATACATTTGCATGAAAACTACATGGTCTCTGATTTTGTTCGATTAATAATCGATTAATAATCGAACAGTACATGGTGCTTTTCATGCTTTGCATACTCTTGCTTGCACACGCTTTTTCCCTTTTTCTCAAATGATTTTAAGACACTTACCCCTTGGTTTCTATTGCTTTTGGGAGGCGTCATCGGGAGTTGTTATTTTCGTGGCCGCTGCTGTCGAACCGTGTGTCTGCCTCACATTTTGTGTGTGTTGCTGCTGCTGCTGCTGATGCTGCTGCTGTTGCTGCTACTTCTGCGGCTGCTTTGCTGGCATCATTGCCATCATCGTCGTCGCGGGCGCCCGGCAACCCTGACCTGAATTTAACTCAAATTTGTGCGAGCTCTGGTATTTCACTTTTTCTATTTTCTGCATTTTTCCCCTTTTTTCAGCGAACGGGTGTGCGAGTGTGCGAGTGTTAATTTAATATTTGTTTGTGCCACAAAACGTGGAAAACAAAGGGAATGCCCGAAGAGAGTAAATTTAAATTTTTCAAGTTAGTTGCACTTTGTAAAGCGCGCACGATGAGCAGAGCATGCAAATTGGACCACAAAGTTTGCCAAAGAATTTTAATTTAAAACAAGGCATTTTGATCGCAGTCTACTCGTACGGGAAAAATAGTATCATTTATACGACTTGGGCATATTGCCCGAGCTAATTTGCATAAAATAAAATATTTAGTGATATAGAGCTGCCGAAAAATGCATGAAAACCATTAAAACCCGAAAACTTTGGGCGTTAAATCTCCAAGCATTGTTGCAAACGTTGTGGTCGAGATTTCTCGACTACCAGATACCATGCACCCATTTTCACTATCAATTTTTCCGCTTACAATGACTGAGAGGGGACGCTGATTATTTCTGTTGACCGTATCTTCATTGTTTATTGTCCGATCTTTGTAAAACTTGACACACAGGTTGATATTACAATTTATAGCCGTTGGCAAAAAGATTTGCATCTCTTGGTCCAACCCTTTCCAAGATATAGACCAATCTGCAGTAACAATATAGTTAGCAAAGACGTCGGAAACGGTTGCTCTCCCTGTTAAATTTGCACAAACTTAATGTGCCATTTGTACCTTAAGGTACATGGTTTAAAAATGTGTCACCACCTTGTTCCTCCGGTAGGGCAAGGTTCAGAAATGAGCAAAAAGTAGCTCGCAGGGCAGTTCATTAATAAGTGACCAAGCGGTGTCATAAGCAGTTCATTAATTAGGGACTTGAACTCCCCAGCCAGTCAACAATCCAGCAGCATCCTTTCGCAACCAAACGAACGTAACATTGTCCACCCAGCAGCCACCCACCATTGCCATCATCCTTGGGTGTCTCTTGCATTTTCCAGCATGTTGGTTTGTTTGGCTTGTTTGCTCAAATCTGTCACTAAAATTCCCCCATAGTGCCCAAGGAGGGGCTTAAACACAGCTCCTGGCATTTATGCTTTGTGCCAACGTCCTTCTGGCTCTTATCCTTTTCCTGCTCCTGCTCCTGCACCCGCTCCTGCTTCCGTTCCCGTACTGGTTCCCATATTCCCCTGTCAGGTATTTCAGCTTGTTGTTTGCTGCAGTTATGTGTTTAACTGCCACACACACCACATGCCCCACCATCGTCATCTCTATCCGCATCCGCATCTCCGTTAGTGGTAAAGGGCCATGTCAACTGGCATACGAAACCAATTTCCTTTTTATGGTAAATGAAATGAAAATTTGAAATGACCACAAAACGACAGAGCACGAGGGGGTGCCGTAGAAAGATGGTGCACCAACAGAAAACGGGCGTAATATATGAATAGATTAGCGTGGGGACCAATTGAATTGTTTAAACTATCGGAGAACTCTTAATTTTTCACTCGAATTGAAGAGGGAAATGCTTTTTTTTGTGGTCGGAAAAAACTGATTCGCACAGTGCTCGAAGAAATGAAGAAACAAAGACAGTCGGATGGCGGTTGTTGTGTAGTTGTGGGCGGCGGTCGGAAAATATCCTGCAGAGGAAGTGGGCACTCGAACATGATGCGACAATGTACAGGAATGCCACTCGATGCTCCGGCTCCCGCTACGGCTCCCACTCTGGCTCTGGCTTTTGCTTTTCCGAAACTGAAAATTGTTCTGGGGCTCTCGCACTGCATGGCCACGAACGTGCACATTAACGATGAAAAGTAACCAAACGGATGACAACCCCACAGAATTAGCACAACCGCCCAATGGCCGGTCCAGGACTCGCTCCTGAAACTATTCATCCCATCCTGATTAAGTATACGTAACAGCTGCTGCTGCTTCTGCTGCTACTGCTGCTGCTGCTACTGCTGCGGCTCCCCTTTCTTATATTTTCCTTTTTGGGGGTCAACCCAGCAAGCTACCCGCAGCGGCTTTGCGGTGGATTTATTTTATTGCCAAAAATGAGTAACCAACAGAACGAAAAGCCAAATACCAGGCGTGCTTTAAGGGAGTTGCCTCCTTTAGCGGGTCAAAAAATCGATTTTCTGGAAAAAGCCTAAATCAATTCTTAAACCATATAAGAACATTCCCCAAAAAATTTCAAGACAACACGTCGAGTATTGACAAAGTTGTGGGTCTTGGAAGCCGACAGGTCGGGTGTTGTGTTTGGTTTACCTAAAACTTTAAACACCCTTCTTTGGCAGGTCAAAGGAATCGATTTTTTGGAAATACTCTTAAATTATTGGTTAACTATTCAAGAACATTCCCCCAAAATTTCAAGTCGATACGTGCAATTTTGACGAAGTTGCAAGTCTTTGAAGCGGACAGTTCGAGTGATGTGTTGGGGTGACCTAAAACTTTAAACGCGTTTTTCTCAAAACCACTTTTTTCCATTTTTTGAACACAATAACTAAGGCAATACTGAACCGATTGAACTATCACTCTTTGAAACATTATATTAAACGATTTAAAAAGTTTCAAAACGTTTTAATTTATTATAGCCGAGAAAACGATTCTTGAAAATCGTCATTTTTTCGGCCGTCTAAGCAACGAAAGCCCCTTAAAGCCCTTCCAAATCCTGTGCCCTATTTTGGGTCATTATTGAATTTACTAAAGAAATTTAAACATGAAATCCTGCGTGGAAATATTGTCATGCCATGCTTATTGCAAAATATTGTCAGACTAATTATTTGGCAGCGATTATTGGGATTATCCGGCTCCCATAGCAATCGAAATTGAGCTGCAATTTTCACCGGTTTTTCTCTGCTTTAGTTGATCACAATTTGGCTGGGAAAACTCGAGTTGGGATAGGTTGCGGTGGCCCCCTAACCGAGTGGCCTTTCGTGCGGTTTCGTGCCTTAATCCTTTCGCTTTCCCCGACCAAACTACGGCCGCCCCTTTGCATAATTGGGGTGTCTCTTGTGTGCGCAGATCATAAAACGCCATCCGTATGCGCATTTCATTTGATTTGATTTAATTTTATTGCCTTTTATGTATGTTTCCCTTCGTTGCTGCTTGGCTGCCCTTTGTTGCCAAAAAAAAAGGAAATAAGAAAAGGAAAATGGCTAAAGAAAAACAGGAGAACTGAGAGAGAAGAGAAGAGAAAAAGGAAACAGGATATACCACTTTGTGATGGAATTAATTTAATTTGATTTTTATTTATTTATGCCAATGGAAATTGGTTTTTGTTTTCAACGGGCCAACGGCCAATTTACAAATCCCAACACAAATGTAGTGGAAGCCCTGGCACGTGTATCTGTGTATCTGCCTCTGCTTTCGGACATTTAAAGTTTCGACGGGAAAAGCGCCTATTTGCGGGAAATTCTTCAGGAACACATTATGTTTTGAAGGCGTCTCTTGGCTGGGCCAGACACGTCTGAGAGTCGCTCAGGCCGAGCCTATTTGTCTGTCACTGTTTTCTGGTCGTCCGTCACAGAAGTGCCGGTGTCCTCGGTGTCCTGGTGTCCTGGAGTCCTGGAGTCGAAGCCGTTTAAATGGCCAGTCATGTGGCACGCATCATCATTTATCAAAGAGCGCGGCAACAATTCGCTGGGCTAACAACAAGCCAAAAAGCAAGCGCCCCCCTCGACCAAACTACTGAAAATCTCATTTCCCATGCTCCTTCCGCCTTCCGTCTCCTGTCTGCGTTCTTTTTTCCCTTCAAATTTTTGTATTTTTCGTCCTGATTCTTCTTCTTTTTTTCGCTGACTATTCTGCTGTCTCCTGCGTTTCTTTTGGGGTTCTTTATTGTTGTTGTCGACGCTTATCTCGGCTGTTTGACATTGACGTGCTTGCGCACAGTGTGACCAAGTTATAATATGAAGCCAATCCCATATTTTATTAGCGCTTTCTTAGCTCAAAAGTGCTTTAAATGGGTTTAGAGGTTATGTTTGCAGACACCATGGCGTATGATTGATGCCTGAAAACACGGATTACTCATCTGAAGTGAACGTGTTACACAGGTATATAATTTAGGCTTTTATTCTACCAAATCAGTATAACTTATGAGGAAATAAAATGCGAGCTATTCGGATTAAGGAGCACATGGCGTATGAATGCAACCTCGCATTACTCATACGCAGTGTGGTCCAACAAAATACATATTATAGGCATTTCTATTTTAATTTAAATTGAATTCACATTTTGGCGGAGTATTATCCTTAAATTTAGTTAAGATTTAGTAAAGATCAGACTTCTTTTGAGTGATTTACACCCTGCCAATCAGCCTGTAAATATGACATTTAGTTATATAACTTTGGGTGCGTCCTTGCAACTCCTTTGGCCACTGTGCCCCAACGTTTGTTGGTCCTGTCATGTAACGGTTAAATCTGCATGAAAAATTAATGCTGTGTTGTTGATAGGGGAAGCCGGCAGGGGGAGTAGCTAGCGTTTGCCTATGTCTGTCTGCCTGCCCATCGCTGCCCGGCGTTGTCCTGCGGCTACGCTTCACTGTACTGCCGTGCTGTGTGGCATGTGCTGTGGTGTATTGAAATTAGCATCGGACTGCGGGGCACCATCGCCCATCCGCCGCTTGTAATCTCGGTGGCTCAGTGCCCGCCCGTACAGCCAATTGTATATTTACCTACCATTGCATTTCATTCCGGTTGGTTTCTGGTTTTGCCCCCTACAATGTGTTGTGCAGGTTGCAATTGATCGATGGTGAGACTGAGCAACTTGGTCTGATACTTCCACGTCCTTTTTATACCCGGTTTTATACCCAACACCAACCGAGTCGATAGCCATGTCCGTGTGCCCGTCCGTCCGTATAAATGCCTAGATCTTGGGGACCATTATAGATAGAGACAAATTAATTGCATATTCTGAATTGTGGGATACCAGTTCAGCATAAGGTTGTTTTAAAAATCGTCTACCACCCCCCGCACCACCGCAAACCACGCAAATCTGTGGCGTCCACAATTTTAACTCTAGAGCCACTAAATTTGGTTTGTATTTTGGTAGAGCCAATATCTATCTGCGCTGTAAAAATCAGCTGGTTACGCCCACTTCTGCCAGGGAAAATTGGAAAATAGACAGAGATCGAAGATCCCCGGTCTCTTATGAATTGTATAACGCTAATGCATAGTTTCTCCATCATTATGAGATTGGAAAGATCTGGAATATATGATGTTTATGATAAGTAAAAAAACTCTTTGATGTGTACGCTGTTCATCTATCTCATTTGCAATTTATTTCTATATCACTTGGTATTTGTGTTATTTCTCGTCTGGTTGTTATGTTGTTGTTGCTGGGTGGGCGTCTTTGTGTGTGTGGTGTTTGAGTGTGTGGTCGCGTGTGGAAATGGTACTCGATGACGCCGAATAATGATATACATACATCTCACACATACACACTCTACGGAAAAACACCAGCAAAACATTTCGTCCAGTGGGTGGATTTTGGGCCACGGCTCTTTTTGTCCGCCGTCTCATACTGCCCTATCCTCCTGCCTTATCCTTATCCTTCTTCTTGTATTCCATTGCCGTGTCATACCCCCCCTTATCTTGCCTCGTTCAGCTAGCTCCTCTTTTCTCCCATCCTCGCTCCTCGCTCCTACCTCTCACCTCTCACCTCTCCCCCCGTTTGCCATGGAAAATTCCTAGTAGCTGGGTCGCCAGTGCGGGCGGCCGGCGTAGTGGAATTGCCGGCGCTGCGTCGAATGCGACGACGATTGCGACTGGGACTGGGAATGGGAATGGGACTGCGACTGCGACGGCGCCTCGAACTTGTCGTGTCGCTGCAGCAGCGCCGGCGTTGCCCGGATCCCCGTCTCCCGGCGGAAGCCGCGCATCGAGCTGCCGGGACGCGAGTGCTGCTGCGGTTGCTGCTGTTGCTTCTGCTGCTTCTGCTGCTCCTTCAGCGTCACCGCCGTGCGTCGCGACGTGCCCGTTGACGTGGCCATCGCCTTCTTCTGCTTTTGGCTGTGATTGGTCCCTGATGCAGCCGTTGTTGCTGCTGTGAAAGCAGCGTATACTGCCCCCAGTCCGGCTCTTCCGCCCCTGGCCCCCTGCTTCTGCCTTTCCCGTTCACGTTCCCGTTCACGTTCACGTTCCCGTTCACGTTCCCGTTCACGTTCCCGTTCCCTCTGCCTTTCCCGGTCCCGTTCCCTCAGCCTTTCACGCTCGCGTTCCTGCTCGCGTTTCCACTCACGTTCCCGCTCGCGTTCCCGCTCCCGTTCCCGTTCCCGCTCCCTGTCGTACTTGATCCAGGCTCCCGAGCAGTTGTTCTTGCTGCCTCGCGCCTTGCCCGCCGACGCTGCTGCTGCAGATGCGGGAACCTCTGCTGCGGTCCCGTGGCGCCGCTGCGCCTGCGATGTCTGCGATGTCTGCGGCTGCCGCACAGCCGTCGTCTTTGGAGGCGCCAAAGTTGGGGCAGGAGACACTGCAAAGTCAAGGGATAACTCTTAGTGATCGGAGAATTCCCAACATAGAAATATTATTATTATAGCAGACGAACGTTGGAGATTAGGGCTAGAATATTTCCAAGCGGAACCAGTAATCCCTCTGTTGGATCTGTGACTCTATTGGATCTATTCCCCTGGGATTCCCTAGCAAATTGTTTGTCTTACCTCCTGCCTTTACCCGAAGTCCTGTTGCTCCCGATGGCGGTGACGGTGGCGCGGGAGGTGGCTTCGGCTTGTCGGCTTTTTCTTTTTTTTGCCACGGAAAGCCCTTGCGGGCGCCCTTGGAACTGCTTTCGGCGACTCCATTCTGGCGTACGATGGAGCGAACATTGGAGTCGGTCTGGGACTGCGACGGATGGCGGTGACTTGGAACTAAAGGCGGCGGGCTTGGGTTACAAACCGGCGGTAAAAACGGCATATCATGCGAATGCGAATGCGTATGCGGGTGCGGATGCGGACGCTGATTATGAGCCCGCTCACCGAATTTGGCTACGGCAATTTTGGCTGACTTCTCGTTATGATGGGGTTGGTAAGGAGTGGTTGCTTCCTGCTGCATTTGCTGTGCCTGCTGGTGCAGGACCTCCACCTTGAGAATCCGCTGCTGGGTGCGGAAGGCACGTTTGTAGGCAGACACCTGCGGTCAAAACAAATTTAAAATAATTAAAGGAGTGGTAATAGTATTCCCATGCCCACACGGCGTATGTGTAATGCATTGCTGCGCATACGCAGTGTGACCAATTACAGTGAAGCCTAGTTCAGTTTTTTTTCAAGTGATATATCTTACACCCAGGCAGGTGCCTTAATATTAATTGGTAAAATGGGTAAAATGTTCTTAAAATTTAAAATTAAATACACTTTGTATACATAGAAATGGTAATAGCATTTCCATGTCCACGTGGCGTTTGAATAATACGCAGTGTGACCAGTTTAGGCAAGGCTTTTTTCGCATACATACCTGAGTGGCGCTCGCAACCAGCAGATGATTGGCTCCCTTTTGATAGGCGGGTTGTCTGCTCAGCGGCACCGGAGACCCAGACACCGACGATGGTGCACCATCCCGTTCCGGATTCCTCCCCAGTTCCGATTCCTCCCTCCTGTCCTTCTTCTTCTCTTTGGTGTTACTCCCGGTCGATTTCTTCTCCCGCTTTTGTTCACTCTTGGGCTGATGCTTTGCCGATTTGTTTCCCGCCGGCTCCGCATCCTGGTCGCTCTTCATGGAAGCACTGTTCCGGTGGCTGGTGCGGCTGACTAGGTTCGACTTGATTGTATATGCCAAGGGTGGCTTCACCGACAGCCCCGCTTTTGTCTTAGCGGATTTCCAAGTCGTCGGCTTGTTTTTCAACATCTGAAGTTCTAGAAGCTTCTCGGTACAGGCGTCCAGTATGGGATCATGCAGGCTACGCTGCTGCAGTTGAAGGCGGCGCACTGGGGACAGGGTGGCCCTGTTCGGCTCCTTTGCATCAGCAGGGGATCGCTCCATGGAGAATGGCACATCGTTGGTGGCTCGATTCAAGGCCTTAAGATGGTCCAAATTCGACGCGAACGATTCCGAATTTCCGCGCGCTGTGTTCTCCGATAGTCTCAAGCCTTTACTTAAATGTGTCTTAAGTGCAGTTTTCGCACTCACAACATTATCCGTGGAGCTGGTTTCAGAATTCTGGGAGGTGGTTGCTTCGGTACGCGATTCCTGTCTGGGAGTGGCCAGCCAATTGTGTATAGGCTTTGCAGGCATCTTGTCAACAAGGTCTTCTGAATATCGGAAAGGGATCGGATTAACAGAGTGAAACACTGCCTAGACGGCAATCCTACCTTCAGACGCGGTGCCGTAGGTGTCTGCCCATGTGGGTGCGGTGACTGTCTTGTATTGGCTCCTGGATGTACTGCTCAAGCTTGAGCCCCGGGGGCTGAAGTGTTTGGACGTCTTCGGGGTTTGAATGGGCGTCCACGGCGGCTGGGACACAATCGAATCTACCGACGGCGCGGAGCTCTCGAGGCTGCGGCTCCTGTGGCGGTGGTTTGAGTGCAGTATATTGTTTTTGCTCAGCTTGCAGGTATGCTCCTTTGGCGTGTGGTTGTACCGCGAATCGGGCGTCTTGGGGGAGGAGCTGCTGCTATTCACAGTGTTCTTGGTCTTCGAACTGGTTGGGGCCATCTTCGATGTTTGCGGCACTCCTTGGCCAGAATTGTGGTGGCGTTCAAAGGCGTAAGCGGACACGGGTCCGTCGGCAAACTGTATGTACTCGAACTGCTTCATGCGATCGGCCAATCTCTGGAGTCGGAAACGCACCTCCGAGGATTCGCTGATGGCCTCGTTCCCATCGCTGTTTCGAGTTCTCTCAGCCCCTTCATCCTCCGCCACAGGCACCTTGGAATCCACTGCCATCTCTCTTCCCGATCGCATATGTCGGTCCTTCTCGTCGGACTTCGACTTCCCCCCAATAGAGATGAGGCGTCGCATGCGAGCATCCACCACCATCAGATTGTCAGCATCGTCTTTGGGCAGCTGGCTGGGACTCGCCTGCAAAGGTACCAACCAGTTGGTGGATATAAATTCAAGGAAGAGAAGGAGGGCAGAGACCCACCTGGGAGTTCTTCTCGAGCATCTGCATGTGGTGGTGCTTGCTGGGCGGCATGTGACGCGCCACACTGGCCCCCAACGCTGGCACCAAGGCACGCGGCGGCAAACTGAGCGACCTGGCACTGAACATGCCCAGGTCCAACTGCTCCTCGTCGTCTTCGTCCGTTGTCTCGTCCTCCGAGCGCAGCAGCCTGCGCTGCGTTTGCTTTTTCAACTCCTCTGTCCTCGGCAGATCCTTTGGTGGCCGCGGATTGCGCGACTTTCGGGCTATCTGGCTGGCGAAGCCACTGCTGACGCCGACCTGCGAGACGCCGCTGCTGCTGCTGCTGGAGCAGCTGGAGCTGCTGGCACTTAGCATCGCCTGCCCGTACACCGTGTACGGTTGGGCGGCGGCACCGGGACTGGCCACGCCCCCGCTGCTGCCGGCTATGCCGCCGGCAGCCCCGCCGCCGCTACTGCCCACCGAAAAGGACATAGAACGGCGGCGGCTCGCCTGCAGGACCGTGTTCAGCAGCTGACCGGAATTGGAGCTGGCCGCTTGGTCTGCTTGCAGGCGATGGTTCCGCGGATAGTTGTCCGTGGCCGACTGCTCCGGCTCCGCCCGCTTCACCTTTCGCACCGGTGCGGTGTTCTCGCAACGGACGCGTGCATTTCGGTTGTCTGCAGGAAGTGTCTCATGAAATAAACGTTTCAAATGATCAACAACAAGAGCTGAAGAGCTGAAGAGCTGAAGAGCTGGGTGGTGATCAAAAGAAAGACTAGGTATACTGATACTTTGCCAGATCCTCTAAAGCCTCCATGGGCAGCTCCTGACAACTTTTGCTCCGAGTGCTCCCAAAAACAACAAGCTGTGAATGTCTCGCCAAGAGGGGATTAAGGGGATTAAGTGCTCGGAATTTGACGGTGAAAAGGGAACCACCGTGAACAAATGCTCGGAATTTGACGGTGAAAAAGGAATGTGTGAAGAGATGGTTTCGATTAAAAGGGAATCGAAATGTGCACGTCATCCGAAGTTGACGGTGAAAAGGGAATGTGTGGTCTGCTCCCAAGCTGAAAATCTGTGCCCATCGCTGCTCTAAAGCTTTTGGCCCTGCTTTTGCTGTGGTCAAGAGGGACTCACGTTCTGTGTAGGGAATATTGCTGGCACCGCGTTGGTAGTAGGTCCTGACAGCGGTCTCGTACAGCTCACTGGTGTTCCGGAGGAACCAAGGCTGCATGCGCGAGTTGGCGCGCATCAGTCGGTTCAGCTGATCCGGCTTCATTTTGGCGTTGGCGTTGGCGTTTACTCCGCCGGGGGGGCGTATGAGTACGGCAGCGGGTGTTTTGTGAGAAGGTCCTAACTGTATTGGTGATAATGAGATCCTGCTGCTCCTGCAACCGCCGAGCGGATGGCGGTGGATACGCTGGCCGGATCGTCGCGAAAAATTTTGTTTCACAAATTACACCAAAACGTGAATAGTGTTTGAATTTAAATTTGCTTGAGACAATTTATTAAAACGTGTGCGTTGTGGGCGTGGAAAAAGATTGGCGAAAAAAGAATGTATAGACTAGGGTGTAACTAAAACATGCCGGGGCTTTTGCGCAAAATATTTGTCTGTTTTTTTTGAAAAATAAATTGAAAACCACACACGAAAATTATTGTGTCACTACGTTAATGCTAGGTAAAAATAAGTGTGAACAATACGAAATGGTTCCAAAAATTTGACATAAAAAACTGTGCCTGTTTCCGTTGGGTACCTATACGTGTGGTTTCTATGTTAACTATGTTTTCTTTTTTCAAAATTGACGTGCAGGGGGAACAAGTTCCAAAAAATAAAAACAAGTTTTTCAAAAAACACAATTACAAACAAGGACAGGGGGAAAGCCAAAAGTCACTAATCACTTGTGACTTCTTGGGGAAACTGTCGCTCTCGGTGAATTCGGTGAATTCAAAACACGCAATTCGCTGCGCCAGAGGACTTGTTTGGGCATCCTTGTTATTCCGACAAAATGAGCCCCTAATCCCCGCGTGTCCGAACCGGGTAAGCCCCGGTAACTTGGTTGTATAATTATGTGTGTTTCAATCAAATTAGCTCACACGGGGCATACATAATGCACTCGTGCTCATTCGTTAGTCAACGCCCGGTAATCCGTAATCCCATCGTCCCGCAGCAGCCTCCCTCTGGTACATTTGACATTGATTTATCAGTGGCTGTCAAAGTGGCTTCATCTGCCCGGAAAGCCTCCTCCGCTAGCCTCCTCCGCTAGCCCGCTGCTCGGTTCAAGCTTTTCCCCAAGTTTCCTCCCCCGCAGGGTGTGGTCAAGGTAAAAATGTAATAATTAGCCGCAGTGATGTGATGATGTTAGGTTCGGGTCACACGCTTTCGTCGCTCCCCATATAGCGACAGGAGCTGGCAGGACCTGCCAGGACATGCCGGGACCTGGGTGTGCAGATAGCTATCTCCTTTCCGCAAGCTCGATTTTGAGCTCGGCCAGCAGCAATTTGTCAAAGTTTGGCCTGAAAAATGAATGCTGGTCGCTCGACGCTTGCACTCGCAAAAAATACAAGTTTCTCGGGTTCGGAAAAAAATTAATATTAAAAAAAAACCTTAAAGATTTGTTGGTCCAAAAAGCCAACTAAAATTTGGCTTTGAAAGTGTTACCTAGAGGGAAATATCAGAGAGGGAAATATTATTTTTAGTGCCTTCTCATGACCAGGTGCCGTGGAGCTGTGGTGCGTAAGTGGGTTGGGACGTGGACGAGGGATGGGCGTCCAGTCCATCGGTTGACCGCACCATTGATGATGTTGTTTGCTTGTTTGTTATCGCCGCTTCACCGCTCGCCACCACCGTTGGCCAAAAAGTGCGTAAAATGCACAAAATCAGAGGGAGAAATGCCGGGACCTGGGCCCGCAGCCGCTGCCGGAGCTATATACCCAATATACACTCCGTTCCGGAATCCGGAGCAGCTGCATCTGATCCCCGGCTCAATGCATTCCATGCGAACGAATGCAAAAATTGATTCTAATTCAATTACAGTGCGTAATTTATGCATTGCTAAAATTCTACCACCAGTCCGCCGCCCCGGGGGACTCACTCGTTTTTCGTCCTCCATCCTGGGCCTGGTTTTTGGGCCATGACTGCGTCCACTTTCAAATTTGTGTCCCGTGGCCCTTGCAGAGTGCGAGAGCAGTTTCGAGAATTCAACTCTTTTTGGGACTACGAGTAATATATCCTCATAGATACAATTAAAGCTACAGGACCTGCCTAATTATTTCTTGCTCGGCTCTCGTGGTAAAGAGCAAAGTTTTTGGCGAATCTAGGTAATTAATTGACACATCATTACCCGGCAAAAACTTGCCCCTTTTTTAGGGTGCAAGGCCCTTTTGTTTCCATTTTTCTTGATGCCTTGTCTTGATGCCTGCCTGCCACCTTTAACCTTTCTAATTGCGGCTTTGGCAAGGCCGAGCCACACGCACGGGAATGCGGCGGAGTGCCAAACTTTGACACTCCCTCTTGGCTTTTCTGTCCCATTTTTTGTTGGTGCCGGGAAATATGGTGAAAGCATCTTTTTCGGCCGCTTTTCCCCGCCACATATTTTCCTGCGAGTCTCTTCGTCTCTAAGCTGCCACATTAGCAAGTGAGGTGCAAAGTTTACGAGTGTCCTTTTTCACTTCTTTGCGAGTCCTTGTGGCGTCGAGACGGGCTTATGCTCGGCAATCACTTGGGTAAATAAATACTCTTTTAGTGGGATATATTCCCAAATAAATATAAAGTATTTTCCTATAGGTGTATTATGAAAATGTTGATTAAATTGCCCTAAGACTCTTAGTAAATTATTAAACAGAAAGTGTTATTGAATGACCTTTTAGGGTGCTTTTTGGTGCGTAAAACTTGCAACATTCCGAGAGCTTAGTCCTGTTGCGTATGTCCTGTTTCGTTGTTGTACCTTGGGCTCTTTCGCTTTCACTTTCGCTTTGCGTTTGTTCTTGTTTTTTATGTTTATTGCTGTTGTTTGTTATGATTTTGAGTGGAAATGAAAGCGACAACTTTCGCTTTGACACCGAAAAACAGGTGACAAAAAGTGCCGGCGCACATAGCGGCTCCTTTATGTCCTTTCGATGGCGAAGAGAGGGCGTGGTTGGTTGGGGTGCCTGCCTGCAGTGTCCCTGGGCAGTGGCCTCATTAAAATTGGCATTCATTGCATTTGGGCAATTAGACTAATTGACTTTTAACCAGTTCGCGGCCCATATCACCCCCATTCCGGTCTTTGCGTAACTCGTGAATGTTGCATGGGCTTGGTTTCTGCCTACAGGAGGCAGGATATACATACACTATCCTATATTTAGTAGAACCAAAGTATTAGTAGAACCAAAGTACCAAAGTAAACATGTTTCTATGTTATATTTTGGGCGTAAACGGCTGATTTTCGCAACTCAGATAGATATTGGCTCTACCAATGTACTATCCGAATTTAGTGCCTCTAGAGCTAAAATTGTGGACGCCATAGAATGTCGTGGTTTGCGGGGGTGCAGTGGGAGGTAGCCAGTTTTTAAAACAAGCTAGTGGTAAACTGGTATCACAAAATTCTCAATCTGTAAAAAGTTTTGATGTATCTATTATAGTCTCAAAAATACGGGCATGGCTCGATCGACTCGGCTGTTGATGCTGATCAAGAGCTTCCTTCTCCCGGTTACATACATTCGTACAAAATCAATATACCCTTGTTATTTTCAGAAACCGGGTATAAAAATTAATTTAAAAAAGTACTTATCTCATCTTCCAATAATTGATGCAAATAATACCCCCTTTGCTTGCAAAGTTGGGGGGATTACACCTTGATTGACTCGGATGCATTAAGTGGAATCCATCGGGTTGGCAGGGTAACTAAATTTCTGACAGCTTCCAAGCCATGTCCCGGAGTTCAACCCGTTTTTTGTGCCCTTGTGTCCTTTGGCCAACACGGTATTAATTTGTGTAATGCAGGATGCGCGATAAACTGTCCAAGGAAGAGGAATCGATGGGGATTATGGGCGGGAAAGTGAGAGCAGTGATAAGGATACATCAAGTGGCTGCAGGAGCAGGTCCTGTGGCTGCCTAAGCCGCAGCTGAGATGAGAGATGGCGATGGCAATGGAGATGAAGATGAAGATTCTGGCCCAGACCTTGTCAGCAGTCTGACAAAAAAAAAAAGAAAAAAACGCCCAGGAATGGCAGGAGCTGCGAGCTGCGAGCTGTGAGCTGGATACTGGAAGCTGGAAGGGAAAAGCCGGCAAAGAAAAGCCTCGAGAAATGGCTGAGAAATGGAGATGAATGATGTGCGGGGGATTTGGGTTCGGAAAACAGTTGCCGCAAGGCGTTAGTCAAGCTCTGGATGCAAGTCAGCTGTGCTTAACGCTGCACTCACTTTTAAAGGGGCCAGTGCGGCGGTGTAGGGCAGCAAAACAGTTTATCCTTCCTCGGGAAGGGCTGGTTGCTTATTCATTCATTTGCTCGGTGGGGCATTCATTCATTTCCTTGATTATGTTCCTTATCAATGATAAATGAATATGAGCGAAACGTACCGCAGCGAGCACTCAAAACTACTCTAAAACTACCTCGCTACACCAAAGTGAAGTCAAAGTGAAAGTAAAACACGGAGCGTTCCTCCTCCAAGATTTCTCGACCTCGAGATACCACGTACCCAATTTATATAAATATCTTGCCTCCTGCCTGTTGGAAGCACTTCGATTTAAGGATATTATAATTGCATACAATATATATTCTGTGTGAGAACCTATTTAAAAAGGTATATATGTATTTAGCTATCAAATAAAGCACTTTCCAAGTACTTTAAAAGCTTGCAACCATAAATATCTTGCAAGCGTCATAAATTTAACGATTCCTAGAAAGTATCGCAGAGTTATGGTTTTTGTTGCAGGACACGCATTCATAGGAAATCAATACGCTCGCTGGGATGCCGTGTGCAACCTGAATGGAAGGCCACACACTCATCAGAAATCCCAGAGTTCGGTGAGGCAAGAGCCAGCGCTGCGCTGAAAACGAGAGTGGGCAACTGCACGGCCAGCTTGCCGCATTCCGCATGCCACATGACCCTTGCCAGATCCTTCAGCCACTCGATCTGCCCGACAAAGCATCCCAGCCCAAGCTCGAAAACTCAAAAACCCAAACCCCAAACTCAACTCAATCCAAATCGCAGTGCACTCGAAAAATTGCACAACCAAAATGAAAGCATGCTCATGATTATTGGATGGGAAACAGTTACCAAAGTGGTTCGGGTACTCTAAAGTCTATTCAATACGCGGACAATATAGTAGGTACAACTCTCTTTACAATTATTGAAGAGGAATTGTTGGACTAACATTTTATGGCTTAAAGCAATATTCATCGTGGGAACTTTCTGGCTGTGTAGCTACCCATTCAGCCGGCATCACTTGATTGCCGCAACGACTTTGGAGCGCAAAGTTCTTTGTGGTCAGGCATGCGAAGGGTTAAGGGACCTGGGGGGGGGCCAACGGGTTAGGGGGGCGTGGCCGAAATTCTCGCTGGGAAATCAGCTAACGCAGAGCCATGTTGGCCGATTCAAGTGGGCGCTCGGCAATTTTCCAGCACTTTAGGAATAAAATTTTTAACAACTCGTCGAGGCGGCCGCTAAGTGCGTCGACGTTTAAACTCCCCCGCCGATACACTCAACGAAAAAACGGATATTGGCTGGGTATTTTATCTCTTGAGTGATCTACCAAACAGGGCTATTATATGAGAGATTATTTCCGATCCTATAAGGTATACATTTACTTGATTACGCACCTTTCCGCCTTTGCAAAAAAACTATAGTTCTACTGCAGATTTGGCTATATCTTCGAAATGGTTGGAACAAGAGTTAATCTTCTTGCTAACATCTTAAAATTGTTTTATCTAGGCATGTGCCAAGTTTTATGAAGATTGGACGATAAACAATGAAGATACGACCAAAAAAACTGTTCACCTTCTGCATTTGACTTAGATGCAAAGTTTTTACTTGTTTTTGTATGACTTTGACGCTTGATTTTCTGATTTTCTGTCAGTGCGACCCGAATGGAGGCCATATTCCTTGACCTTCTGGCGGATCCAATTCCGCCTGGCAAAAACTTTGGCCATGCAGCTTATAATATGCAAAAAGGAGCAGCGCCATCATAGTCACCTCCATCAGCTCCATCATCATCATCACCGGCATCGTGGTGGTCTTATTCTCTGGGCGGCAACGTGGCTCTCTAACATCAATTACGCACACATTGCAACATGTGCCACGCCCACCGCCGCCGCCCCCTTACTTTTGCCACCCTTTGATGGACTTTCTGATGAATTAATAATGCAAAAGTGGATTGAAGGAGCAGGGCAAGCGAATCCTGCATTTTCTTGCACTTCGGACGTAATTATGTCACGCCTGCCAACACCAGGGTTAAATATAAGAGCGGGAGGGGAGACGGTGACGGAAACGAGGACGGGGATCTTAGAAGGACATCGATTGTCCTGGCATCCCGGTGCATTATTTATGCCAATTGACGTTGAATAATTAGCCTTCCCAAGCAGACCATTAACCCCCCGACGACCCGGTTCGATATTTCTTTTTTTTTTTTTATTTTTCCGCCCCAGCTTTGGTAATTTGTGATATATGACTAGTCAATGGCGGTGCCATCGATATTTCCCGGCGGCTAATGACTCCACCGGCCAGCAAATAAAACGGGCTAAGGGAAAATGCACTGGCTGCGAGAAAAAAAAATGAAATAAATAAAAAAGAAATGAGAAAATGCAGGGATAATGACTGGGTAATGATGACCCCAATGACAACGCGGAAAAATGCCGAAGCGAAGGGTTCGCGGGTTATGGCCATTAAAAAATCGAGCTAAGCAGTAATCGATTTCTATAGGTATACCCTGCGAGCAGCAAGCAGCCCACTCACTGGGGCAAATAAGTGGAAAATGCTATTTATTAAAACTTGTGGGCAACCCAACAAGACTGAATGTGAGCCAGAACATGGGGGAAACTCCTATTTTGACCTCAAGCTTTCCTTGCTGTGAGGTGCCGGAGGAATTGGCTTTTGCATTTGATTCCTGACAAGTGTGTCGAAATGTCGCAGGCTCTACAATGGACAGGTTTTTTTTGACCCCTCTAGCCATTGCTCCTCCACATTTTCATGTTCTGTCAGTCTATCAAAAAGGCTAAAGGAAAGATGGACGTAGTTCCTATTTCCAACAGGTTTCACAGGTGCTATGAAGGGTTTAAGGACATCTCATTAGGTGTCCTTTTTCCAACATTTGTGTACTTGTTTTTGCTCTGTTAATCGATCCATTAACTTCCTAAGGCGTCGGATAACCCTCCAAAGCCCCATAAGCAGCTGCAGCATTTGCCCCGAGTTTATGAAAAAGTAAATAGATCCATTAACCTGTTAACGTGGCTTACTTGCCATTCGCGTTATCCTTCCCAGCGCTTCCACCTTTCGTTCTTTCTGGCATTTCCTTTTTAGTTTCGCCGTCTGCCGGGAACTTTTCGAGCGAATTTTAAATGCAAACGCAGTTAAATAAATTGCCACCTGATAGAAAAGTCAACAACGGGGCGGCCTCTGCTGCCGGAACACGGGGCGAGAGGCGGTGACGTGCGGGGGGATTGGCGAAACAAGGGCCTGTATATAGGCGTGGCACGTACTAAACATCCTTATACAAAAGTCCTGGGGTCCCTTCCATGGCTTTTCTCCCGGCTCCTTTGCCCTTCAACTGCGGACTGAAGGTAAACAAATTGACAAAGGCGTCAAAGTGAAGTTGCCCCTCAGGGCACTCGATGTTTCCACTCCCCCAAGGCACTGCAAGAAAATACGCGTGTTTGCCAGGAGGTGAAGTTAGTTAACAAGGAAAAACCTCATCGGGTTAGCCCTAGTCTGTAACTTTATGGCTCGGGCTTAGCACAATTTTCGCTCTATGTAGCTTTGGCATAGTTTATGCCACTGATTTTGTTTTCACCTTCTGTGTATTGCCTTTTTCAAGATTCAACTCCTGGTCCAGATTACGCATACGTCGCGTGTGTCACGCATTTTTTATGGGGGGCGCCGAAAAAAAAAATCCCAGATCCGTGAGGAGGAAGGTCAGAGTTCGGCTGCGTGTGGTTCGCCTCTGTTGCCTTCAAAAACGAAATTAAATGCCTTTGATTTATTTATTTATTTATTTATTGCGCATCGTCCACGGAGCATGTGGATGTGGAAATTGTTCCTGAATTGAAAGGACTCTCGCACAAGGACGTCTCTAACAGGGGGGGGGGGGGGGAATTTACAAACAGCTTCGTTTGAGACAACAATTTGTCAGACATTTCTTTTGTGCAGTTGTTGTTGCTGCTGCCAAAATGCGCATAAATTGGACAGTTTTTCGGTCAAACGGAAGTTAATGTGAGGTCTTTTAAGGAGTAATGTACTTATTAATCTTAAAATAAGGCGCCTAATTTATGTGCATTTAAAATAACTAATTGTGGCAAATCTTTTTTGACAAGCATCGACCTTTGGTGGCATTTCACTGTACAATTATGTGGCTGTAAAAGTCTGATCCGTGATTTTTCCGAGATCTTTGGCTTTTCATTTCAAAATTTAAGGCCCAGAGAGCAGGCAGCACGAGCACGAGCACGGCCATCATCATCAGGCATCATTGCCAACATTTTGGCCGCACCTGCGGGTGTGTCATAACTTTGTCAAGTGCCACTCAGCACACACACACCCGTCGCACACACCCAGCTTAACACAAAAGGCAAGCAGAGCCGGCCAAAAAGTGAAATCAAAGGATAGAACAGCGGAAAAGTGGGGGAAAACAAATTCGCGCTCTGTTCAAAAAATCGTAAAAATAAAATATATAAAAAAAAAGGAGGAAAACGAAGAGGTGGGCTAACACAGCAGCCAAACTAACTGAGCAATGTCATGTGGAGCAAATAAAAAGGCACAAAAAACAAGTGTGCCAGACAAAAGCAGCTGGGAAAGCGCGGAAAACGAAGTGAAAAGTGGTAACAGAAAATAGAAACAAGTAAAAGCGGCTATAGTCGAGTGTCTCGACAATGAATACCTGATTTTCAGAGCATGGATTAAAACATAATATGCTTTTTCTATTAATAAAGCGTTCCAATTGTGAGAACTTTTCGCAGTTTGACTTTGTAAGCTATCTATTGTACGAGTAGTATTAAATTGCCTTTAAGATCTAGGCGTTCATATGGACATGGCATTATTGACTCAGGTGTTGATGCTGTTTTCTCCCTGTTGCTCTTTGCCAAACGGGTGTCAAACGAGCCAAAACTCGATATTATTTCAAATTAAATTGTCAGTGGAGAAGAGTGCTCGTAAATGGACCAAGGGAATAAGTCAATAAGGGACTCAGGACTTACCTGGCTTTCTCCTTCTTGGCCAAGTGCTGCTGGACAGCCTTCAGTTGCCTCGCGGGAACCGATTGGTACATCTTTGTGGCGTAGCGAGGTACTGCAGCAGATGATGCGATGATGCAGCAGATCCTTAGATGCCTGGAATTCCTTGTAGCCAACCGACAGTGGTGGCAACGAGTCACTCCCGGGATGCAGAGGTTCCAAAAGATAGGGGAGGGATATTGCGCTCCATTCTGGTCGATTTCCAGCCGACCGTTGAAATCAGGAACTAGAGGAACCGAGTCGCCAGGAGNACTCCCGGGATGCAGAGGTTCCAGAAGATTGGGGAGGGATATTGCGCTCCATTCTGGTCGATTTCCAGCCGACCGTTGAAATCAGGAACTAGAGGAACCGAGTCGCCAGGAGGGAAGGACTATCTGCTAGACCTTCTTCTCTGTTACTGCACAGAGTCCTACGTCTGCTTGGCGCAATGGGCCACGTTGACGCACTGCATCAGATGATGCGATGTTGCAGCTTCTCCTTGGATGCAGCTTCTCCTTTCATTCGATGGCGACAGCGCCAGCAGGGTGGCCAATCAATGGCATCAATATCCAGGGCCAAATGGGGATGATGTCCAGGGAATCGGGGGATCCAGAAGAGGTGGACTCGTTTCCAGCTGCGTCGCCGTCCTTAGTTGGTCCAGGAGCCATGCAGATGATCAGGTCAATGCGTGGCGGGAAGATCTAGAAGAAGAAAAAATTAATTTACTTACCTGAAAAAGTCGGCTGCTTGAGCTTAGCCAATGAGTTATTTGCTAGAACCAGTTGAGAATTATAGACACCGCGGGGCGACAGATTTCTAGGCGCGGAAATTACCATAAATATATTTTTCACAAATTTAATTCTTGGTTGCTCGATTATGATCGGAACGACATGGATCATGGTTCCTGGGACCCTCGGGGTCCTGCCCACCCTGAAGGTGTCCCAGGGGCAGCCTCCCTTCTGCAAAAAAAAAGTCAATTGGGTATGAAAAAAAGAGATGTCTACCGCAGCGACAGGCAAACGTTTGCCTCGTTCGTTTGGCTTCCTTGCGCAATTTCCTGTCGCGACTTGGACGCCAATTATATTGCCGGACGAGGGATGACGACGCCATCAAAGGATATCATCGATGATGGCCCAACAGGTGGCCTCTATCCACCAACTTTGTCGAGTTCCTTACCTTCGGCAAGTTGTTGCTTTTGATTAAACTTTGTTGTCAGGGGCTTTCGTCGCCTCACACACATGTTTGACTTTCGTTTTTTTTTTGTGGGAGTAATTTTAATGGCAGTTTGCATTGCCTTTTTGTTCTTTGCCCAATGAATCGCTGCCATTATTGCCCAAAGGACAAACTTTCACTTCGATTTGCCGCCAGGATGACTTTTGATTCGCCCTTCAACCGTCGTATGTCCTCTCTCCTGGGTCACGACTTCTTGTTGTCGCTTGTTGTCGCCTGTTTTTGTTGCTGCGTCTATATGGCCCAGGATATTGTTGCTGCCACCACAAGGACTACTACGGGCAGACTACTATTTTGCACAAATTATTTGCTCAAAGTTTTCGACAGCTTTACTTCAGTTAACGATATTTTTCCGCCTTCGTGCCCGGCAAAATTACAGTCTTCAGGCTGAACAGTTTTGAATCATTTTAAGCTTACGGGTACAGCTTTCTGGATTTGATGGGTACCGCGTCGCCGGTAGAATAGCCATGATTATTTCACCAGCTTGCTATTGATTAGCGTTTGTCAAGCAATTTAGTCACCTTTGGTGGCAATGACGAGGGCCATGGCCATGGCCATGGCGAGAGAAATGCAAAAAGTTTTACCCAAAAATTGGAATTAATGATGTGCGTACCGCTTGTGCATTGTTTTGCCTGATTTTGGCAGAGGAAATGCAAGGGGAAAGTGCCAGACAGGCACTTGAGTCATCAATTCTTATAGCTTTCCTGCTGCTGCCACTGCTGCGGGTTGCCAGGGAAAAGTTGTTTTTCGCTCGTTTTGTTCGGGGGGAAAACCCCAAGCATTTGCTTAACCGCTTTCCTTGAGCCATTAGCTTTTCATTAGCAACTTTTATGCTCGTCGATTTGCCGGCTTTTAATTAGCAAAAAGCCGCAACAAGCAAGACAGAATTTTCAACTTTTTTATGGCCACCTAGCACCCCATGCAGGCGGCGAAAAAACTGATAAGCAGAAATATGCTTTGATTGTTAGCGAAAATGTGAAAATTAATAGGACGGGTGGGGGACCAGACACTGTGGTTTTCCAAATCGTTTTACGATGCCCAACATTTTTTACGATTATATGTGCGTATTAATGATGCTCGAGGCAATGAAATCGTACAGTGGAGTCGCTTCGGTTCGCAAGAGGGAGATTTTCCAAATGTGTTTGGATTTTTTAAGAAATTCATTAAATCTCTTTTTGGAAAATATGAAATATTTCATGCATCTGAAGTATTTCCTATGACAACCACTGTGCCGGGAGGCTGAGGCGTCGTTTATGCGGCAGGACGATTATTTTTGGTAAGCGAGAGCCATGGCTTCCGTTTCCGTTTCACATACCAACGGGATCATTATTTCTGTTACATTTTTTCGCGACTCCCCCTGCTCAGCCCACGCGCCCGCCCCCAAAATTTTTCTTTTAATTAAGCCTGAGAGCTTGGGGGGGGGTTCCTTTTTCCTTTTCGGCTTGACAGCCTCCCAAACTTGCCAAGCACACACAGAGAGAGACTCAGCTTGCAGCTCACACACAGGCCCGGGCTTAGAACTGGAAACTCAATTAGGTTGCATGCGAGGCTCATCGTTGGCTTGTCAAACACGTGGCACGGAAAAAAAGGAAAGCGGGGCAGCCGCCGAGTATTGGATGGGAATGGGAAATGGAACGGGGAGCGGGAACGGGGAACGGGAGTGGAAACGGGGTGCTGCGAGTATCAAAATCACAGCGACAACAGAAAGTACAAGCAAAGTACGACAATTACACGAGCACACACGAAAGTGTTCGGGGAGGGGCACACTAAATACCCAGCAAGTGGAAAGTGGAAAACGGAAACGGAAATGGCACACACACACACACGCAGACACAGACACAGACACAGCCATCGCTTGTGTGCTTGTAATTCATAGAAATGCTCGGGCTTGTCAGCATTTTTAACTCGCATGTGTTAAAAACGAATAGCCGGGCGGAGGGCAAAGACAAACGGGTCCAGGACATGCCAGGACACTACTTCGCAGGCTGCCAAGCGCAGGGCTCCTCCTGCATCGTCCCGCTTTTCAATTCAATTCAACTGCTTCGCCATGTTCATTGTTTATTTTTCATTTAATTTTACACTATTTTTTCCCCGCTCAGACCCCGCTTCCCGGCTTCCGCCCAGCATTTTTTCATTTCTTGGAGAGCCGGGCCATGGGTCTATTTGGCACTCAGTAAAAATTATATGGTGTGGGAAGTGTGTACCAAATATTTGTTACGTTATGGCAAAATTTTAGTGTCTTGCCCACGAAAAGATCTACGATGGGACTCTGATAGGACTCTGCGGTGTCTGTTTGGGGCCTTAACTTTAAAATACTCGTAATATTCAATATTTCAGTGGTAGTACCATTTGTCTTTTAGTTCCCATTTTTTGTTGATTTATAGGGATAGGTAATATTTGTTGGGGCAACATTATCCCCTTGTAAAAGGTATTCTTATAGCCTTTATCAACTCTAAGAATACTTTTCTATTTCTTTGTAATTTTTCTTTTATTTTTCTTTTTTTTCTTCTTTTTTTTATTATATTTTTTTTGTTTTTTTGTGTTTAGTTTCAGCTCTCGTCTCGTCGGCAGCAGAAATTCAATTATGGTAACGAAACGAAACGGAACGAAAGGAAAGTCAAGGAGGCAGGAGGGGCGGCGAGGTCATCGAGGGGGCGTGGCGATGTTAGGGAGGTTCTGGGTGCCAAGGGGGTAGGAGAAAATTTTCGGCGCGCAAATGACAAAAGTTTTGTAGCACTCGAATGTTGATCTTTAGTCAGGTCTAGGCTGTGGGCGGCTGTGGGCGGCTGGGCTGCGTTGCTGTTCGAGGGCGTGGCAAAAAGTGAAGCACACGGCAAGCGGGCTACATCGTTAGCTAACTGACAAGGACGCAGGAGGGGAGGGCGGTGCAGGACGAGACCTGTAAGTGGCATCCTTGAAAGTTGCGTTCAGGCGCCGCACGCAATTTGCTGCAACAACAATCCAAATAGCAGCGGGCAAAAAAAAAAATTTAAAAAAGCGTAAAATAAAACCAGTAGAAACGGTGTAATTGTGGTTTCTCGACAACAAGATACCACCTAGCTTAAATAAATATGTTGCATCTTTATTTTACGTTCCCATCTTTATAAAATGTTCCACAAACATAGCTGTTAAATTTAAAATAAACCTAAGGCAAGAATTATGTCTCTGGCTTTTACCATATCGGAGAATTAGTAGAACAATATATTTAAAAGCTACAAGAAGTCTCGTGGAGATTACAGCTGAACAAACGGAGGAACGGACAAACGGACATGGCTGGATCAATGTGACCATTGCCTGTTACATTAGTTTGGACAAACCTCATATACCATTTGTGCTTCGAGGTACATGGTATAATAAAATCAAAACAAAGGTCATTACGAAAAGCGGGAAGGGCCTTGCTGGGGGCTTTACACTGGGCTAAAAAATGATGTGTAAAGTATATTACGGAATGCAGGTTTACGTGAATTTAAAAAACTAGAAAATAACTATAAATGCCTTGCTTAAAGTGATTGTGCTTTTGGCAAGGGAGTGATGCATAAGGCTTTTATTTTACCATGAGTAGTTGATGTTCTTTTAGTGCACTTTAAGTGCGCCGGAGTCCAGCTTATGTAAGGAATTCGCTTGAGGCTAAGGCAGGGGCTGTCAGGACCAGAACTCACGCAAGCTGGAGTCCTGGACATAAAAAATTCCCCATCTAAATCACTTAAAGATCAGTCAGACAAGCTACGTGTCAATTTATTTCAATGTTAAAATGTAGTTAGATGTATTTAAAACTTTAAAAAATAACTACAGCAAAGGAACGTAATCGGATGAAAATTGTGAAATCTTATTTCGTGTTTGCGGCTTTTATTTACGCACACTTTTGCCAGTCCCCTAAGGGAATCGGTATCCTGGGGAAGTCCTGCGGGATGTGGACGATGGGGCGACCATTAGAGATCATTACACGGAGGGCGGGGAGCAGGAGGAGGCGAGCAGCTGGAGTTCATCCTGGCAGCCAGGACAAGCAACGGGTCCTTTTGTTGGCTGTGATGCCTGCCACCGAATATTATTATTTATGTGTGTGGGCATCGCCGACGCTCTCCCAGCCCAGCCCAGCCCAGCTCAGCCCGGCCCGTTGTCCTCGGTGTCCCGTGTCCTTTGTTCGTGTGTCTGCGGTTTGTCTAACGAGGCACACAAGGCCATATTGTTTTCAAAAAACAATAACAGCCGGCGGAGCAGTGCCTGCGTGGAGTCACCGTCATCGTCCCCGTCGCCATCACCGCATTGAAGGATATTTCAGCGCCAAGTCGACAACAACAATTAAATTAAATCAACTTGGTGCCCAAAAATGTTATGTAAATGCAGCGCTTGACTAGCAACTAATTGAGTCGTCGTTGTCACTGTTGTCCTTCCGCCAGACTTCTCTTGTCCCTGTCCTTCCTTCATTCGTTTTGTCCCGAAACTCAGGTCCCAAGGACTCGCAGCACTAAGTACCCGCAATTAACAATAACATTTAAGAACAAAAGTTAAAACTGTTTGCGAGCAGAAATGATTGCGTGACAAAGAGAAATCTATGGTTTTCTGGTTTCTGGGAATTTTAGGCAAGTTGTTCTTTTACTTAAAAGGAACAAGGATATTTTGATAACAGGGACAAGGAAGCTTTTCCGACCCCATGAAGTATATTCTTGATCCGAATCAAAAGCCGATAGCCATGTCTGTATGAATGCCTGGATTTTGGAGACTATAGTGGATAGAGAAAAAGTGATTGCATATTCAAAATTGTGTGACACCTGTTCAGCAAAAATTTGTTTAAAAAATCGGTTGCCTCCCCCCGCACCCCCGCAAACTGCGAAATTCTGTGGCGTCCACAATTTTAAATCTAGAGGTACAAAATTCGGATATCACATTGGTGAAGTCAATATCTAACTGTGTACTAAAAATCAGTAGGATACGCCCATTTCGAACCGGGAATTTAAAGTCGAAACCCCCGACTATAATCGTTTTTACTTGTTATTGCTGGATTCCGTTGCTCATATTTTAATTAATATTAAATACACATCGTGTCAGCACATTAAATTGTTGAAAATTGGTGACTGCTTAATTTGGGGAGAATTGGAAAGCATCTCCGGAAAATACGGAAATTCGCAGGACCCGTCAGCACAAGACAGAGGGGGTGACGGGAGGGCCCCGGTTGGCTTATCCTGGCGCATATCCCCTTTATCATTCGTGGGTGGCCATAAATGATGGATGAACTTAATTTTTATTGCGCGACCTTGAAAAGGCAAAAACGCTAAGGATCCCAGCCCGACCCAAAAGTTATTTACCGGGAAATATCAATCAGCATTTTAGACTAGCTAGCAGCCAGCCAGGATGTGTCAGCCGCCGCAGGATGAGTGAGGAGGGACGGGACGGGACGGGAACGGGAACGCTGCCGAAGCTTTGGCATTAAAACAAAACATTTTAATTAATTGAGGCGGAAAATGCCGTAGCCTTAGCAGGTTGGGGTTGCCCTTCGGGTTGCATGTTGTCAACTCCTTTGGAAAATTGAGGGAAAATGGTAAATGTGAAAGGGAAACGAAAGGAAAGGGGAGCCGGGGCGGTTCGGACGGCGGAGAAAAGGGTCCTGCCAGCCGTGGAAGTCAAAACGATTTGCTCCACTTTGTATGCTTAATGGCTCAATGATGTGCGCCAGGTTCATTGAAATAAGTGCCCAAGTATGTGCTATATGGCTCGAGTATTATAATGAAGCTCCTCCCGCCCGCGACCCATCGGCTTTTTATATATATTTTTTTTTATTGCGGTTTCGCGCCATCAAAAAGGGAAAAGATTGAAAAGCCGAGTTATTATGCGGGGACGACGGATGAGTCTGATAAGCGTGATGGGATTTTGGTGTCGGTTAAGTTGGATGACAGGCGATGGCAGTTAGACGGATTCGATTTCAAATTGCCCTACGAAACAAAGAGTAAATTGGATTACCTCGGGATTAGGCGAATTAGAAAAGGTTCTCAGTTCGGGGCAAATGAAATTTATGACCCAAATGCAAAGGCAATTTAAAATGCACTCAAAATATGCAACACTCTCGTGCCAATCAATTGCGAAAGTTACTTGAAAAATCCATTTTCGTGGTAACAACATATATGTAGGACGTCAGCCGTGTCTGTCATCGTTAGTCATTCTTTTTTTTTTTTTTGGCTGCCCATTTAAAATCCGGATGCTGCAGAAAGTAGACTCCGGGATTCAGGTTCCGCAGCAGGTCCGAATCGAATCCTTTAGCAAAGCCCTAAACCGAGACCAAGATAATGCCGGGCAGCACACGCAAAAAGCATCAATTTGCATGCAGGCCGGCACTGGAAAAACCAAATTGAATGTTTGCTTTCCTCACAAAGGGAATGTTTCTGAGGTTATTCGGGTTTATTTAAGGCTTTGTTTGATGCATTTTAAATTGGCTTATATTCTGATTAAGCTAAATACTTTATTAGTTTATTTATTTCCACGAAATGATTGGAGAATTTAAAACATTTGAAAGGAGCCTGAAGGGCTTTACGTATTGTCAAAATAATCCCAAATTTTTGATGGAATATCTTCTAAATTGTTTACAAATCTCTTACATTTAAAATTGGTTAATCTTGATTGAGAATCAATCCTTTATTAGTTCATTTATTGGCACGAAATGATTGCAGAATTGAAAACATTTGAAGGCACTTTGAGTTGCAGATATAGGCACAAATTCTTCCGAATTGAATGGAGTTTCTGCGAGTGCATGACCACATCTATGTGTGGTCACCTCTCGCTGGAGGTGGTGCTGGTGATGCTGCTGCGCTGGCGCTGGTGCTTCATCACAATTCATTCAGCTTGAATCCGAATCCAAATCCGTGGGCGGGAGCACGGCGGCGGCAACGGCGGCGACGGCGGGCCCTGCCATCCTGCCTCTGGATGTGTCCGGCTCTTTCATTAACCTTTCTGGCATCCAACATAATTCAATTTGGCATCAAGTCGAGCATTCCGCTTCCGCATCCGCATCCGCATTCGCATTTGCAGCATCCACTATTCCGACAAGCCAGTGGCCCAGCTCATTTGCATTAATGCCGTGCAAGCACGTGTGCCACACAATGCTATGCAATGCAGCGGGAGTCGGGCAGGCAGGACGAAGGACGAGGGATATGCATGCTACGCGCAGGCAGTAGCTCAAATTTCATAAATAAATTGATTTGGCCGCGCTGGCCGTAATTGTGCCTAACTGCGGTTCGCATTAATCCGCGTCAATTGCCACTTGTAATGCCGCATTAGCCGCCATCGATGCCATAAATGCCATAAATGCCATGCGGCCTTCACTTTGACTTCTCCGCTGGCTTAAAGGCGATGACAGTGGCTCGCTTTTGGCCCTAATTGCCCCCTTCCGTCGCTCCCGTATCCGGTTCTCCCGTGCCAATGCCAGTGGCAGTTCCAGTGGCAGTGGCAGTGTCATAGCCCCGTGCAGTGTGCACGCAATTGACTCTATAAAGTTGCCTCCTTTGTGGACGACCAAGCTGGAATTTGCGATTTTATTAATTAATTTTCAAAGCGAGTGCTGTCGAGAACATTATTGAATATCAATGGCAAACAAAATCGACTTTTAAAAGGCAAGCGAGTAGAAATTAAAAGATATAAATACCTCTCAAAACCTTTAAATACCTACTATATAAGTTATTTTTATTAATTGCAGCATCTGCTTTAGTAACTTGTAACTCTAAAACAATATAAAACAAAATAATTAAAAAATCTGGCTTATTAGTGACCACTAGGGCCTTGTCCTATTATACACTAGTTTTTATACACTATTTTAAAGACCTTACTCCTAATTAACTTAATTTGAAGGCAAGGGTCCGTCCTCTTGGTACTTTTGCGACGGTGCGCATGCCGGGGAAATTTTAACAGCCGCTGCGGAGGGACATTCTTATGCCGCCGCAGCGGCTAACAGTGGGCCAACTGTTAGCTAACAGCGGCACTGGCTGCAAGAGAGCCTACCGTATGGCAGGAGGCGGTGGGTGGTGTGCAAGCCGCTCTTTCCGCTGTTATTCTTCACTCGCGTTCTGTTCGCGGACACGTCAACAAAAACAAACATTGTGCTCGTGAAAAGTGTTTTTAAATTGTTGAATTTCAATTTGTTGTGATCTTCTGCAGCTTCTGCGGCTTCTGCAGCACTGCCCGGCCCGACTGTGAGTGCTGGCGATCGCCGCCAGATCGCGGCGGAGAATGGCGTGCCCCCCAAACCGAGCACAGTTCCCGGGCGAACAGTACAGAACGCCGCTGCCCCGAAGCCCTCTGGGATCGCTGCGGATCGACCTGTTCCCGTGGGAGCCCAAGCACAGGCCGTGCTTGGTCCTGGGCAACGTCCTGGAGGTGTAAAGGTGTCATCCAGGTGCATGTCTCGCAGGCGGAGCCACCAGGAGGCGATCAAGCTGTAAGTGGCACACGCAGTGCTTGCAGTTAACAGAATGTTATCGAAATAGGAGATGCACAGTGGCGTAGGGACAAGAGTTAGGCTGGCAGGGGGAATACTAATTTCATAATGGAAATGGAAATTCTTAGTCAACGAGTGGATTCTTAGGCCAAGTTTTAATTTACATAACTATAATCATTATTTTCTTAGCAAAATCATAGGCTTGTATTGGAAATAGGGGCAATATTTAATAACAAACAAAAGGAAATATTATATTATATGATGAATATGTGCATATTTTCTAAAATCAGTGTGGCTTGTATCGAAAACAAACACAAGAGCCAAGATGGTTGGGGAAATAATTTAGGTAGACAAAATAGGCATAGGAATTACATCCAAAATTTAGAAATAATAAAAAAATAGCCTAGAATATTAAAATATAATTGGAATAATAAAATAGGCTGGCTGCGGGAATACAAATTTCATAAGCGAGTTCATTTTTTGGACACAGAAAGTATAACTAACAGATAAAACCTATATTACACCATCAATATATCGTATGTCTATTGTAAAAACGCAAGCCAGGTTTTCCTCCCAATCACTGTTTGATTATGGAAAATTAAACTATAAAGTAGTGCTATTCTGGCTTCGATCATTGGATGAAGGAAACCCCTGCAGCAGGGATTTTCAGTTCCTTATTTAATTATGAAAACCCTGCGAAAGCTGGCACATTTAATTGGGAAGTAGACCTGCATCAGGGGCTTTATCCTTATCTTTCGCTTGGTCCTGCTTTCAGATTTCCATTATTCGACTTGAACGGCGCAGAGAGAAGCCCGAGAGCGCACCTCGCTCCACAGGAGCCGACGCGACCCGGCCCGACGGGCGCCGAACGCAACCGAGCATCCGAGCATCCCGACAGCATCCAATGGGCCACGGGTGGCCCAAGACGCACGCTTTCCGTTCAATCGAAAAAATATCTCGCGCTGTGCGGTTGCGGAGCGGACGATACGATACGATACGACGAAGTTTGAGAAGCGCCAGCACTTGTTTCGTATTTTCGTACTCACATTCGGTGGCACTTTCCTCCTTGGCCTAACCACAGCAACAAGAAGTTGAGGACGAGGACGTGGACGAAGCACTAGCACTGGGACTGCGACTGCGACCTAGGGGATTGGGCCATTCCTGACACTGCCAAGGAGCTCCTGGTTTTGGCGGAAGGGCAACTGGAGGCGGAAAAGCCGGTGCGCGCGGTAACTGCAGCAAAGGCACAGGAAACGCGTTAAACAGCAAGTCCGCATCCGCGTGTTGTTCGTTGTTCGTTGTTCGGGTTGTTTGTTGTCGTTGTCGTTATCGTTGTCGCATTGTCGCATTGTCGCGTTCGTGTTTGGCGTTGTTGTTGCTGCCCCGCCGCCCGTCTGGGTGTCTTGTTGTGTCTGCATCGCTCATGTGACCGCCAGCGTAGGTGTCTTCCTCCCCATTACCCCCTCTCGCTGTGACCCCAACCCAAAGTTAAACGTTAATTTCTATTTCTCAAATTCCCTGCCATGTGCATCCTGTGCATCCTGTGCATCCTGGTTTTTCCCTTCAGAAATTCACAATCAAAACAAACAAGCTCGCTGGGAACAGCTGGTTGCGTTGCGTTGCGTTACGCAGAACGCGTGCTAAGCGCGCACAAAACGCGCCCGAAACGCGCCCGAACCGCTTACATAAGCTACCCGCTGTGCCTCTGTGTGTGTGAGGAGGAGGAGTGTCAGAGTGCCAGAGTGTGCGTCTGTTGTTGTTTGTTGTTGGCTAGAAAATTACCTAACTTTCCGATTAACTAAAAACAGACACTGTGAAACACAACACACTAAAAAGCGCGCTCCGTCCGTGCGCATTTTCTTGGCCATCAAAAAAATATTCGAATATATAGGTATTCGAATTAGGAAGGAAAATGGCCAGAAAGTGGGCAAGGGAAGCCGAAATGGTTACACGGCCATTGCGGAGGTCGCGATGCCATTTTATTGCTTTCAAGGCAACTTCGAAATCAATGATTTCGCTGGCAGTTTTTCGTAATTAAGCCAACTCCCCTTGATCTCGATTTCCAACTTGTTGATGGCCTTAAAATTTGCATTTTTTTGTGGTTTTTGTCCTTTAGCTGAGCGCTGCGGCAGCACACGAGCACCTGCCCATTTTTTTGCATTTTTTTTGAATGTTCTCAAAACGCAACTCCATTGACGAATGCAAACGGAAATAACCAAAACTCTGAAATCAATTTTTTAACAAAATCAAGGAACTGCAAGGTGACGAAGAGAAACCAAAACAAGGAAACGAATTTCCAAGTCCGTGTGAGGGCCACGTGTGCGTGCGAGTGTACGAGTGTGTGTGCAACAAAAAAATCCAAACAAAAAAAAAAACAAGAAACAAAAATTCAAATAAGAAGGAAAACTAAAATAAATACACAATCCGGAGCGAACTCTTTGTGTGCCAAGGTAAGATTAGCATTAGGACGAATGTTAATGTTTCGCATCTTCTTGGGCTAGGCAAATAGTATGTGCGGGAAAAGCGTGGGAAAGCGTTTGGCAAAATGTGGGTTAAGCCGAACAATGGCGGCGAGCACTGTGTGGAAATTGGGTTGCCTTAAAGTGGAGGCCAAAAGATGCGAGCGAGCCAAAGGATTTCGGTGCTTAAAGCCAAGAGCTCTGAATTGAATTTCCCCAACTCAAAATTCGTATGCCCAAGAATCAAGAGATAAACCTTGATTTACGAACTCCGTTTTGCCATTAATATAAATAGTTTTTCATGTTTCGATTAAACTATTAGCCCGTTCTTTATTAAGAATGCCTGTCTGTCTGCCTTCTGTCTGACTGTCTGCCCGTCTGTCTGTCTGTCTGTCTGTCTGTCTGTCGGTCCGTCTGTCGGTATGTATGAACACGTAGTTCTCGGAAATGGTAGGAGCTAGAGACATAATTATTTTTACCTTACGTGCGTATAACATATACGCAGAATATGTCATATTGTCGCGGCCTTTTTCGCATCTGTTATTTTCAAAAAACAGAATTTTCTTCTGCAGATTGCAGATCGATATCTTCTTAATAATAGGACGAAGTCTTACAAAGATCAGACAATAAATAACAAAGATATGGTCATACGTGTGAAATGGTATTTCGTGGTCGACCACAACGTTCTTACTTATTTTTTATTGGCACCCCAAGCAACAATGAGCCCCTGAGTTTCGATCTGCAGCTATAGTTGGCAATCTTTGGTGAAAAGTTCTTAATTGTTTCATCGGATCCAATAAAAACAATAAAGCCCAAACACAGCCCACGCCCCAGACTTGCCAAACGCTTTAAAAATTTCAAATTGTTTTTTCGGGCAAACTTTCGAAAATGCTTAAAATGTTTGCCAAACAATTTCGAGCGATTACGAAATGGGTGTGTGCGCCTGAGAGTGTGTCCTGTGTGAGCAACACGAAATGGCTCCAGTGGGAGTGCAAATGCCATTGTGGCCATTATTATTGTTTTGTTTTCTTTTGTTGTGTTGCCCCTGATGGTCCTGCTCCTGCTCCTGCTCCTACTCCTGGTGCTCCTGCTCCTGCTCCTGCTCCGTGGTTGCCAAAATAGCAAGCGCGCCTCTATTTATTCATTTTCGGGGCAGCTGGCCGCCATTGTTCGGCGACGGAAATTTCCACTCCGCCATCGCGGATCGAAAATCTGCTGCATTCGTGGGGCTTTTAATTAAATGCAACAACAATAACGACCGAAATCAAAACAAAAGCCATTGGCACACTGAAAACATGACATCAAGGGAAAATCGGGCTCTGGGTCGGGGTCGGGGTCGGGTTCTGGTTCGGAGTGGAAAAGCGGAAAAGTCAAGGGCCAATCGGATCCCCGAACTGCGAGCCCGTGTGGCCGGGCATGGAAATTAAACGAACTGATTAAATGTTGAATTAGTGCCATCATCCCGCAATTTTCACGCCAAAATTAATGTTTATTACTCCGTGGCAGCCAAAATGGAGAGCAAAAAGTAATTAAGGGGGTTCCCTCTTTCAGCGGGTCAAAAAATACGGTTATTCGGAAAAAGTCTTAATCTATTGCTAGACCATCCAAAAACATTCTCTCAAAATCTCAAGGTGATACGTGCAGTATTGACGAAGTTGTGAGCCTTTAAAGCGGAGAGGTCGGGTGATGTGTTGGGGTGACCCCTTGATTTTAGCTCTCTCCTTTAGCGGGTCAACAAAAATTTCAATATTTTCAAATAGTTTGATCAATTGCCAAACTATCCAAGAACATTCACCCAAAATTTCAAGTCGATACGTGCAGTATTGACGAAGTTGTGAGCCTTTGAAGCGGACGGGTCGGATGATGTGTTGGGGTGACCTACAACTTTAAACGCATTTTTCTCGAAAACACTTTTTTCCATTTTCAAAACACGATAACTAAAGCAATACTAAACCTATTTTCTTCAACTACGGCTCATTTTAAAGATAATAAAATGATCTTCTATTTAAAAAAAGAGGAGGGTGAACTTTAAAAAAATTAACATATTTTAAAGGACGCTATAATGTTCACTGCGGAGACACCCCATAAGGGAGGCAATATTTACATCGCGCCTTTTCATTTAGTAAATATATACATGTCTTGTACTCTTTAAACATTACTTTAACTATCAAAAAAGTTTCAAAACGTTTCAGTTTGATATATTCGAGAAAACCATTCTTGAAAGTCGAGAATTTTTCGACCGTCTAAAGGAGGGAACCCCCTTGAGCCATGTTTACACAGCCAAGTACTGGGATTTGGCGCAGACTTGCAAGAAATTGTAATCCCATATTATGCAAATACTGCTTTGGGGTAAATTATCAGCCCAGGTGCTTGGCTTTAATTGAGTAATTCGGCTTTTTGCTGCTCGAGTTCCATTAACAATAGAGACCATTGCAGGGATATTTTGAATACCTTGGACTTAAGTTAGAAATCACTCCGCTCGAACCAATTAATCACTAATTTCGTAGTGATTAAGCTGTTTGCATGAGTGCCTCGATTGTTGTGATGGAACCTTTTACCCTTTCAACTGCTTCACTTGTCTCACACAATTTATCAAGCCTTCATTGGTGTATAAAATCAAATGGAATTCAATACAATTTCTGTTTCGGTTACGGGTTTGGCTTTGGTTTTTCTAAGCCACTGCCGAAGCATTTGGGAGATGCATTCACCGTGCTGGCTTAACTGCATTAGCCGCTTTCAGTTGACTTCTGTCCCCTCCAGGCCATGCCCCATGCCTTTTGTATCCGTTGGCCGGGCTCTGTGCGCTGTATCCTGCATCTGTAGCTATAGCAGTAGCAGTGGCAGTGGCAGTGGCAGTGGCTGGATTTGTATGCTTTTTGTTTGGGGGCCAAAATCCAGGAATTGGCTAATACAGTGCGCCGTACGGGACGGCTCACTTGGGGCAATTTGGGGCGCCCGTCTGCCATCGCGTTGACTGTTTTGCATTTAAATTGTTTTAATTGTTGCCGAAAAATAAGCAGCCACACTGCCAGCCGGAATAAATGAATGAATTCAGCGTTTAGAGTTTAGAGTGTGGCCCTCGTTTGCTCTCCGTCCTGCATTCTCGCCTCCCCTCTATCTATTATCCTTTATCCCTTAGCCATAGCCATTGTCGTGGGTGCACACGGTACAGTAGACTATGGCAAGCCAAAACAAAGCAAAGAGAAAAAAAAAAAAAACGAAAATAAAGAGCCGGGTCCCAAAATGTCTGCACAATGGGGCGTATGAGCAATGTAACAGGAGCCCGGGTCATTGCAGGAACAACAAAAGGCGAACGAGCCAAATAAAATGTTAACATGGAAAAAATCGTTGTGGCATGCGCCCCAGCCCCCTGCCCCTGCCCGTCCCGTCGGCCAGTCAGCCAAATGAAGAGATTATTGAAACGGCCAGGAGAGTAGGACCCCGAGAAAGGAATAAGGACATCGTGACATTCGCTGAAAATTTAGCTTCAAAAACAAAGCCCAAAGGTGGCCTAAGCAAAACGTTCGGGCCATCAAATCGTATTAGAGGGGCACTGTAAGAAACAACATCAATGGTTCTATTTAATTACCCATGTTTTAGGGCCTCTAGGATTATCAATATATATAGAATACAGAGAATTTATGCAAAAATTGAATAGGCAGGGAAGTAGGATGCCTGAATTTGTAGCAATCATTTATCATACCTGAATATTGGTGGGCATTCCGCAGGAAAGTGTATTTGTCGCAGTGCCTGCGCGATCTGCGGCGAGTGGTCTAATGTCCTGGTCCATTTTGCTACTCCTGCTGCTTCAGCCACACCCTTCGTTTCGTCCTTTTGGCGCTCCTTGTTCTATCTTCATCGCACCGTTATCCTTGTCGGCGTCGTCGCCGTCGTCGTTTGGCTCGTTGCTTTTTATGGCCCATGTCAAACATTGCAAATCAGTTTAAACTAACAACCGGCACTTGGAGCCGGCAAAGTGGGCGTGGCACTGTTTTGTCTGCATGGCAGCTGACGCCTTTCAAACACCAGAGAAGCAATTAAAAAACAAAAAAAACAGCAAGCCATTCTCACACTTTGCAATATCCTGTTGGAGGCAAATTTAAAGCGTAGACAAGCCATTCGACCAACATCAGCTGGCTGGCATATAAATAACAAGGGTACGGGTATATTGGAAACATACAGGAGAAGGAAGTATATATATGCTTGATCAGCATAAGCAGATGAGTCGATCTAGTGATGTCCGTCTGTCCGTCTGTCCGTGGGAACGCCCAGATCTTGGCGACTCTAATAGATAGAGAAAAAACAATTGCATATTTGGAATATTGAGATATCAGTTTAGCACTAGTTTGTTTAAGAAATTAGCTACCACCCCCCGCACCCCCGCAAACCGCGAAATTCTGTAGGGTTCACAATTTTAACTCTAGAGCTACTAAATTCGGATAGTACATTGGTAGAGCTAATATCTATCTGTGTTGCGAAAACCAAAAGGTTACGCCTACTCCAATCGAGCAAATGACAAAAATGCATTGCTCCCACAAGATCCCTCTCATCCGCAATGTTTATTCATGTTCTATGAAAACCGAGAACCAGGTATTTAAAGTCGAAACACTCGACCATAATCGTTCTTACTTGTTATTGCCCTGTATGTCCTTTTGATTGGGGGCTCAGTTTAAGGATCTGAATTATTGAACAGCAAACACAAACGCAAATACAGCGAAACGCAGGTGTGTGCTGGTTTTTTACATACCTACCCGCACACGCGCTCACACACAATTAACCAATTAGCACTTTTTTGCTTGTTTTCCTTGTTTCGCTGTTGTGCGATTTTTATGATTTTTTATTGCCGCTTTATTGTTGTTTGTTGTAAACAAAAAGCGAGAATTTGTTTGCTTACAACAAAAAAAAAAAAATAGCGTGAACGTGAAATTTTTAATTGCTGCTGCACAAAACAATGCTGCCAAATAAAACAATAAACAAAATATGTAAAAATAAAAATGGCAAGGGAAATGCAAGAAAAAGAAATAGAAGAAATGAAAAATGTGTGAAAACTGTGAAAAACTGTGCGAAACAAAGACGGGAGGCGCACCGAAGAGGGAGGATGCTGCTGGATAAGTGCGAAGGTGAGAGCTAATAAAAATAAATATAAGGGCATGAAAGTCTGTTTTTCGGGTGGATTGAGGAACGGAAGGAGGGGGGGG
>JAJJHQ010002564.1:336186-346950 GCA_021223825.1 Drosophila ironensis
CCCCGCTCCCTCCTCCCAACATCCACCATCGCGCTACTTGGCATTTTCACTTCCCTTTTGCTTCGGTGGCCGTTTTTCCTGATTCGCGTAAACTTTTTAATAGCACTGAAAATTCCCTGCAAAAAAAAAAAGGAGCGGAAAAAAGCCGCAGGAAGCATTTTGAGATTTGCGATGATGACAACGATGGCCCTTCGTGTGTGCGTTTTTCCTTTTTTTTCGGGTAATTTTAAATAATAAGCGCAGCACATTTTCCACTTGCGTAAGTTGCTTCTCGACAAAAAAGAAGAAACGGTTTGACGAGTGCAAAACTCACTCAAAGGATTAGCGATTGCAGCATTGTAATAAAAACAAGGAGAAAGGCTGTAGCCGCGGTTTCTCAACCATGTACCTATTTTCATCATCAAATTACAATGATTCAAGTCAAATGCTGCAATATGACACTGAGACACTGAGAAGGGGCGGCAAACATTTATGTTGGCCGTATCTTCAATGTTTATTGTCCGATCTTTGTGAAACTTGGCACACGGCTTGATATCACATTTTGATCTCCAAGTCTCTGGGTTTCGAAGATATACCACAATTTGCAGTAAAATATACAGTTTTTGGAAAGTTTCCAAGACGGAAAGAGGCGTGACCAAAATTCAATAATGACATATTCTGCGTATATGCTAAGGGTACATAAAACAAAAAGAGTTATATCTCTAGCTACTACCATTTAGGCTGTTAGCATCGTCTGTTGATGCTAATCAAATCTATAAAAAACTTACATACCATTTGTAGCATAAGGTACATGGTATAAACATATTTGAACAAACAATAAACAAAGAATATTCCTTGATTTCTTCTGGGCAGCAATATTGTCTCCGCCGCCCGAGTTCGTTTATTGCATTTCGACTTTTGTGAGGATTTTATTTAAATTAAATTTCCAATAGACAATATTTTGGGTCCAATTAAGGCAAACATTTGCTCTGTCTCACTGCCGGCAAATAAATGTGCAAATATTTGTGGACTTGTCACCCGGTGTTGTTTAATCAGTTTCGGTTCGAACATTTTTCCTAATTTCCCTCTCTTGAATAATACTTTTTTTGGGCTTTGGCTTTTGGCTTTTGGCTTTCATCTTGGATGGATGGGATATATTGCGTTGGTTATTTGATTTTGTTTGGCCTTTGTTTGAGATACCCAATGTTCGGTATCCGACATTCATTTGTTTGTAAATTTGTCCACATATTTCCCATTTGTCATTTGTGTGTCTTACTGTGATTTGTCGGCTTTTTGTATTGGTACGCTTTTCGACTTTTATTTGTTTAATTTGCTTGTAGATCGCATGGGAGGATGGGTATCGTGTGCATAGAGTGCTCATATATATGCTTATTTTCATTCTCCAGAAATGACAGCGCTCTCGTTGGGGGAGCTGTCATACAGTATATGCTGCCGGTACAAGTATGCATGCCATTCCTTTTTTCTTATACATTTTCTGTGCACTCGAAGAAACAATGTATTGATTGACAGCCGGCGATTGGAGGCATGAAGGCTTAGGGGCAACAGCTTGCAGCTGATGGGCTTCCAAGGCCTTCTTCTTTTCGATGTCTTACCGATTTGGGGTAATTAAAATAGTTTAATGTGATTGGGAAACTTTGGAGAAGACTTACAAAAATTTTCTTTGCGTGCACTGTTCGTTCACTCTTTTGATTCCCCAGGCTGCGGCAAAAGTTAACAATGTGCCACACAATAAGGCGACTTTGTCCGCACTCTTCCCTTTTTTTGTCAGCAGCCCCGCCCCCTTTGGATGCCGCCCGCTTTCATTACCATTTCCTCTTCAATTACCAATGCAGTCAAATGTTCCCCTTCCCCTACCCCTTACCCTGCCACTTCTTTTTTATTATGGTCAACAGAGTTGCACTAAAAAATGTCTCTGTTCGGTTTTCGCCTGTGTGTGCTTCCCCGAGCTTTTTTGAAGTATGTGTGCTAAGCTCTTTGACTTTGTTGTCTTTTCAACAGTTTATCCTCTCGAACGTTAATTGAGTTTTGTTTCGGCCGGGTGAAAAGTGCTTTCCCCCCCCACAGCCACCCCGGAAAATTGTGATTTTCCCGCCATCGATTCAATCTGTCAGAAAATAAAAAACATCAAGAGAGAAACAACACAAGCAGGAGGCGGAACAGAAGAACAGAAGCCGCAGGGAGGCATTTACCACCCAGGGGGTCGATTTTGCCCCTTCCCCTCTGGCACACACAGAAAATAAATAAACCGAATTGTGGATGAGAGTGTGGACCACACCGCGTATACGCAATGAAACTTGAAGGCAGGCAGGCAACCCAGAGAGATGCACGGAATGCGATGAGCTAATGTCTGTCACTGACAACTGACGATTTATATATACTATATGCCTTCGAATACACAACGAAGGGCCGGGGAGGAACATACGTAGGAAGACGCTCAGCTCCTTTAATGTGATTACGATTTATTTTTGGCCTTTGCCTCCGGCTTATGTGCAAAAATTGGATAAATCTTTTGTACTTATTTATGATTCTTGATAATTTGTTCGAAACTTTTTTGATTTGCTGCCGCATTACCAACATGCCAGGTTTCGAGTGTTTCCCAAAACATTTCATAAAGCTATTGAAACAATACGGATGGTTGGAATTATCCTGGTTAAAATTAAAATAAATGGATGATAGATTATCTTGCATGGCATTAATGAATCACACAGCTCACAGGCGTGCGAAATGCTAAATGCAGTTTAAACAAACATTTATATTTAGTGCAAATTGGCGAAGCAAACTCTGTTTTTTGATCGGCCTTAAGTCTCGTAATGAATTGTGCACAAATTTGTCGATTAAACAAATTTTGCAGAGGCTCTTAAGACTTCTAATGCTTTTGCCTGGGCCCATGCCTCGGCCTCTGCTCTGGACAATAGGAAGAAAGTGAAGACAAACATTTGCACATCAGGACAATACAATGGCAGCGAGAGAACTATGAAATATGCATAAGGTTTGTGCCATTTACAGTCATTTGAATTTGAATTTTGTCCAAAAAGGATTTTCCTTGGCGCTCCCACACACACATACACTATAAATAGAGTGTGCTTGAAAAGTCCGGTGTCCAGGACAATTATTCAAAATGTATTTACCAAGGCTAAGACTGAGGCCGAGGCTAAGACTGAGAAAACCGGAGCCGAGGATAAGGCTAAGGAGCATACATATGCAAAAAAGGAATCCTTATCATAACAAATGCGACCGCTCGCCAAGAATTAAGGAAAGAGTCGCACACACATGCATTTACCCTTACTCCTTGCAACCCAATGTCTGTCCGTATGAAAGCCTAGATCTTAGAGACTATAATGGATAGAGAAAAAACCATTGCATATTCGGAATATTGTAATACCATTTCAGCATTAGGTTGTTTAAAAAATCGGCCACCATCCCCCGCACCACCGCAAACTGCGAAATTCTGTGCCGCCTACAATTTTAACTTTAGAGGCATTAAATTTGGGCAGTACCTTGGTAGAGCCAATATCTATCTGTGTCACGAAAATCAGCCGGTTACGCCCACCGCCGCCCGCGCTAATGACAAAAATCTTTTGCACCCACAAGCTTCTCCCCAGAAACATGCCACGCACTTCTCATCCGCAATGTGCAACCTGAGAACCGGGTATTGATAGTCGAGACACTCGACTACCATTGTTCTTACTTTTTATAGGTGTATTCCGGCATTGGAGGCATGATTTTCAGCTTTTCCTTAAAGGAACATGCCCCGTGAGTGGTAAACAGAGTGTGCGGCGAACAAAAGGCAATTCGTTCTCTTTCACCCATCTGATTAAGCTCACACAGACTATATAATATGAAAATATATAGAAGTATGCATGTATTTTTGGCAACATTAATCGAAGTTGAAATGCGGAATGAATGGCTTCTGCGGGGCAGGAAGCCAAGGAAGGAAGCGCTGTGTGAGCCATGGTCAGGGATATTGAGGGGATGCTCGAAGACCAGGAGCTCTGCCAGGATAACGAAAAGTCCAAGAATGAGGTCAGCAGATAAAAAGGACGAGGCGAGTCTAGAGTGAGTGTGTGAGTGTGAGTGTGAGTGTTTGGAAACCTGCAGGAAGTCTTATGATTTATTTGGCCAAACAATTGATATGACTACTTCCCGATCGGCCTCGGCTTTTATTTACTCCTTCCTCGTCCTCCGCCTCCTCTTGTCTCGAGCTGTCTTTCTCGCTTTCTTCGCTCGTTTCCTCGGGAGGACCAGGAGAGGAGCAGGAGGGGGGAGGGGGGTGTGGACAAGACAAATTCTCGGCTGGCAACTCTTTCGTTTTTTGCTTGAGCCGCACCAGATGAAAATATGTAAATAGGATTTATGGCAAACTTTTAACAGGATTTTCCTGACATATTCCGGAACGGCCGCCAAAGGATGTTGAGCCACACCCACACCCACGCACACTGACACGCATGCATGAAAACAAATAAACAAATACTCTCAGACACACACACACACACATCTATACACACATCTGCAGTTGTAGACACATTTATCCAAGTGAGTGAATCCTGTTTGTGCTCAACTGTGAGTGTGCGAGTGATTGTGTTCGAGCCGGTTGAGTGTGGGTGAGTATATTTGCCTAAATGCGGGACGTGGTGAAGGGGGAGGGCCGAAACTAAACTGCAAGAAATCACCCCATAACTTTCTTATTCATTTTTGGTTTTCTTGGAAGCTCTGCTACCCTCTAATTTCTCTCACTACTCTTCGTAACCCTCTCCCCCCCCTGGTGGGGAAAACCACCATTTTTTGGAATCCCCACTCAACCTGTTTCAGTTTCCTACTCTTAGCTCTTTTTCTTTATCGTTTTTGAGTATTTTTTTTTTGTTTTATTTTGCCATTCAAAATGTCTACACACTCGGCTTGTGTGTGTTTGTTGTGATTGTCACGTGAAAATGAAAATGAAGCCGTCGTCTGGCAGAGGACTCTCCTCCGCAAGTTACCAGGCACGCATTGTCGTTGTCATCATCATTATTATCGTTATCATTATCAGCATCCCTGAAAAGCTACTCCCACTCGACGCACTGGTGTCCCGAAACCGGGAAGGTCCTTTTGCTGCCGCTGCCGCTGCCGCTGCCACTGCCACAGCGTCGACTGTGTTTTGGTATTTACGCTTTCAATAATTCATGCTTAAGGGATAATCAGGATATGCGTGTATGTAAATTTTGATAATGCCATTTTCGAATGCCAAAGGACATTCCATCTAACTATTTCTTTCCCACGAGACGCTGTGCGTGTGTGTCTCCTGAATCCCCCCCTGAATTTTCACACCTTTTATTCTTGTTCCTCGTTTTGTTTTTGCACGCCCCATTTGCTGGGCGCAGGAGGTCCTTGCCGCTTCCGTCCCCGCTGTTGGTCGGTTCACCCTGGGATATTAGTTTTATTCCGGGGATCAGCTGAATTGCCGGATTAGACTGTTTAGTGGGGGGCGTGTGTGCGTGTGTGCGTGTGTGCGGGGCGGGGTGGCACATCCTCTGATTTATTAAGATAATATTAGGGGAAAAAAGGGGTGGATAACAAGCTGGGCTTCAAGTCTCCTCAAAGGCACCGAAGGCATTTAAATTCCCCCGCAGGACATACTCCATTCGAGGTTGAACTCTCGAAGGTGGCTTGCTGATAAATTACAGCGCTTTTTCACTTTCCAAACAAACAATTGTGCATCAATGTCAATTGAAATCACGTCGATTGGGGTTTCGGCTTAATTTGATTTATGATTAAAATCCTAACTACATCCGAGTTTTTTTAATATTTAAATTTAATTAGTTAAAGTGATCGGAATGAATTTTCAAAGTTGTGCTTGTGTCGGCATTTACCCAATGTCCTGTGAGCCGAGCTGAGTTTCAATAAATTCCGCCCTCCCTCTGCAAGTCTAGGCAAATCCTTTTATACAATATTTTCTCTTTGCCTTCATAAACTGTCTGCCGTTTCAATATCCGGTTCCCGGAGCGTTCGGGGGCTCAATTCTTTAGCATACTTATGGGGATGGCAGGTTATGTTTTCGCAGGGTGACCAGCTCTTCCGGAGCCAGAGGCAGACATATTTAATTTGCCGTACTTCTGGCATTTCCGCTTTTATTTTTATCTTAGCCGGCTGCCGGTTGTCGACGGCATCGTCGCTGGTAATCTACCAAATCGGGAAATATAACAATGGAAAAACTGGCTCACAAGGCAATGGAGAACATAAAGGAAAAATGTAAAAATCCAAGGAAACTGAGCGAGAAAGTGGCGCGCAGTTAGTCATTCGGGCTATTTACTTATTCATTTCATGCATTTATTTACACTGACTTGCCGCCGCCCACCCCTTCCAATTGCCAATTTTTCCCGCCGCTGGGATGACGATGGCGATGGCGATGGGGTGCTCCCAGGTGTTGCGACTCATTTGCCGCTTACGCATTTCTCCTCCTGAATTTTTAAGCATCCACCCACTCACTTTCGCTGCCTCCTGGGAAACTGTCAGCGCGAGCCAACAATGAAAAATGGTGTTCAATTTTTGCAGAAGAAACTCCCAAAAAAATGGCAAGCTCTTCACAATTTATCCAAGCGAAATTACTTTCCCTTTTTGACCCAAAAGCAAATCAAAGTCAAGCCAAAAATTTGCATGCAAAATATAGTATGCACTCTAGGAAATATCCTTCAAGCTGCTGCTGCTGTTGCTGCTGCTGCTGCTGCTGCTGCGAGTGCTTTGCCTTCAGTTGCAGTGGCAGTTCCAGATTTCGAAATGCTGATAAATTCAAAAAACCCAAAATGCACGAGACGAAGAAAAAGGGGAGACAATAAAAATGAAAATTCCAGCCAACTGTTTGTTGTGGCATCATCTGGGCGTGGCAGTTGCGGTGCACTTTCCGAAAAATATATACCAACATTTCCGAACAATTGTAATCCCTTACATTTTTGGATAACGCTGCAATTTTTCTATGAAACTCTCAAATTGAAAATTTTGTTTTGGCAAAGCCATATGCAGCTTTGCTGAGTGCATGCAAAAATTCAATTTATTTTAGATTTTTATTTACTTTGGCAGTGTGTCTTGCACACGAAACTCAGCCGAAAACCAAGTGACACTAACAGGTGGACGGACGGACATACTATACGTATACATATATCACTCATCCAGCACAACTGACCATCATTTGCTGCCCTCGCAGCAAGTCTTTTTTTTTTATTTTGTGTCACAGATGCGGACTCAAAAATGTATTGCATGCTTCTGCAAGGACAACCGAAACACCTGCGTCAGTGTTCCTTTGAGGATGATTGGGATCCTTTTTCGATGCGGTTACCCGATATTTCGTCATACTTTGGCCACACTGAATTGAGTTGTTGTTTCGGGATTTGCTCTCCGGCATTTTTCACCATTGTTTGATTTGTTATTGAATTCCGAGTTTTTTGTGCGCGCGAGGACAATCAAATCGAAGGCTTTTCACATTTCCATTTCACCATAATTTATATTGCCTGTGAGTGCATATTTCCAGCTGTGACAAATGATTCGCTGTTCGTTTTTTTTACCCCGTACCTTAGAGTACAAATGGTATATTAGGTTTGTTCAAATGTATGTAACAGAAGGAAGTGATCAGCATCCGTCTGTATGTATAAGCAAGTCGTTCTCCAAGATGGTAGAAGCTAGAGACGTAATTCTTTTTTTTTTAGGACCGTTGTATGTGTAATTTTCATATTTGACAATATCTCCGGAATTGTTCGAGCTAGAGACATAACTCTTTTGGTCTTAGTTACGTTTAGTATATATGCAAAATATGTTAATATTTAATTTCAGCCACGCCCCCGTGAGCCTCTAAAATTCTCAAAAAACTTTAAAATATCCTGCATATTTGTCTATATCTCCGAAATGTTTAGAACAAGAGATACAAATCTTTTTGCTGACAATTACCAATTTAAATACCAAGCCATATGGCAAGTTTTATAACGATCGAACAATAAATAATAATGATACGCCCTATGCCAGGGCGCCCTATGCTCGACTGCAGCGTTTCTACATGTTTCCAATAAATTCCTGTAAAGAAGAATGTATCCTTAAGCCAATATTTTTCAAGTCCTTTGCTCAAATATTTCGCTGCAAATTTGCTCAAAATACCTGCCTTGTCTTTGAGTTATTTTCATAGTTTTGAAGCCACCGAACTGTGTGCGCCGATGCACAACCCCTGACCCCTTGCCTCGGTCTGTCTGTCTGCCTGTCTGCTCTCTGGCGGCAGTTTACTGCTTAACTGAACATATTTCAGAGTTTTTGCGCGACAATAATTAAAATTGTTGCTGCCTATCGCCGCATTACGCATACGACGCGTATGCTGTGCGCATGTGGCATGCGGCATGCGGCATTCTCTATGTTATGCTGCATGCAATATGTGATACGTAATATGTAATTCATAATGCGACAGAAACTTCCGCCTCTAGTCGTTGTCTTTCACCTTCTACGTTACCTTCTACCTTCCACCTGGCACTTATGAATATTTCTGTTTTCCTCTTTGGCTTGTTGCTGTTGCTGTTGCTGTTGTTGCCGCCTTTGTTGCATATTGTTTTTTTGTTGCTGCTGTTGCTGTTGTTGCCGGCTAAAAGCGCGCAATTTGCATAGTTGTAAGTTGGATGTTTGTTGTCACAAGTTTCCCTTTATCCTGTATATATGCATACCCTTTCCCTTTACCTCCCGATGCCATTCTTGCATTATCATTCGTTTGAGGGGATTACTTGTCCAACTGGAAACTGCAGGCAAATATTTAGCAGCTTAATTTTGTATACAAGATTCTCCGAAGACTTGTGCCTGCCTGCCTGCCAGCAAGCGAATAAATATTTGTTATGCAAAACTTCCTGTTTCGCCAACAAAAATATTTAAGGTTTCTCCTTGCGTTTCGGTGAAACCTAGGTGCTAAATTTTGCAGCAAAACCCATAAGAGTTTTCGATGGTTTTTTGATAAATTAAGGGTATTCCATGTCTCGTTACCCCACACACTTGACTGATTTTTTGTACCGTCTCGCTGGGCATGTTTTATGCATGCGTTGACATCATTCACAAATGATGTGGGGACCTGCTTTCTGCGACGGCTGAGGGGGTGCGAGGACTTTCCAGGATCCCAGGAGCTCACTTTTAATGCAGTTTTTCCGGCAGCTAAACTAGGTTGGGGCAGGGTGCCTGCCTGCCGCTGGCTGGCTGGCCAAGCGCCTGTCTGACTTGTCATAAATCAAAAATAATTACTTTTTCCACACGGCGACAGGAACTTAGCATAAAAAACTTGGAAAAAAACCGGAAAACCTGGACAAGCACCCTCGGCTATCTAGAATTAGCCTTGGCCACGCCAGCTGCAGCCGAAAATCAATTGATGGCTCGGGAAAACCGGAAAGATATGTATATAGAATATCAGAATATCAATTCCCCTATTTGCGGTTTAATATTTGATGAGAGCTCTATTATCTAATTTAATGCTATTTGTTTTAGTCAATTTGGAATTGTCATTATCCACCTTTTTTTTGTTGGAGAGATTAAGCAAACATCATTGCCCGGCCGTTTATTATTATTATCCCTTTGTGGCGCAGCTCTATGGTTTTCCCTTTTTCCTCAACAATTCCCATTGTTAGTGGCATAGCGGGCTTTTAATTGATTTCAATTTTTTTAGTCTTGGCCTTTTTGGAGCTGTCACTGCTTGTTCTCGCTATTGTTGTTTTCGATTTCAAATTCAATTTGTCGCAATCGTGCAGTGGAAAAGCGAGTGCGATTGCCGCCGATAAATGGGGAAAATGGGGAAAATGGGGGAGAAACTAGCACGGAAAATGACGAGGCTGGAAATAATGAAAATAAATACAATTATAAAGCAAACGAAAAGCAAATTAAGCGCACAGGGCCTGCGAATGCACTCGGGATTCGTCACGTACAAAAATGCGACCCGAAATACTTAAACTGACATCCTTCGTCCTTTCTGGCACCGCAGCTCGTTGAAAAATTTCAGACACTTTTAAAATAATTTACACAAAAGTGGGGGCTGGGCGGACAGCGGGGCACAAGTGCGGAGGGGCCGGAAGTTGGGAGCCAACGTTGAGTGACTTATGATGGGAAGAATTGTCTTAAAGATAACGAGACAAAGGACACAGGCAGCCAGGACACTGAGCGAAAAGCAAGTCCTTTCAAAACTTCAATCCATCAATCAAGCTCTCAACAATTTTTGGAATAAATTTCAAGCCATTTTCCCAGAATTAAATGCAGTTTTATGGATGATGGTCTCAAAGGTTTTGTGGGGGTTTTGTCTTGTGTTTCGAGTGTAAAAACAAGAGTTTCGTTGTCGCTGCCTTATCAGCAAATTGCAACCAGAATGTCGACGCACTGAACGCAAAACTTTATACCCTTCAGCCAGTCAAATCTGTGGGCAGACACCACCCAGGACACCGGGGATCCTGCTGGCAGCAGACGGCAGGATGGCCACCACCCCTTTTGCCTGGCGGCCAGTGGCTAATGCTAATGCAGCCGGCAAGGACGTTGCCGGGGAACGCTTACGGCTTAGAGTGCGATGAGCGGTGCTTAAATGCTTTTGTCCTGTTCGCCAGCATCCTACATCCTGTCGCCCGCGAGTCCTTCTCCGTAGCGCGTCTCCTTGTGATTCTGCTTTTGCTGCTCTCCAACTTGTCGCTTGTTGCAACTTCTGACGGCTGGGACATGCTACCCCCCGCCCACGGCACTCCCACGGCACACCCACGCCCACTTAGGCCGCCCCCCCCCCCCCTCCCTCACCGCCGCCGGCAG